>CM068368.1:786593823-787193823 GCA_034769895.1 Magicicada septendecula
TTCACATAAAAAGTTGCCTTCTTTAAAAAAATTAATTTTGGTTTTCAAAACGCAAAGTGGGTTTTATCGTAAACACAGACGCATTGTGCTATCTCAGTTGAATTGGGTAGTGGAACTGCTGGTTGCTGGCATGTGTGTGTTTGTGTATCCCTTCCAACGACAAATTCTCCAACCCAAATGGTGCGGTACTACAGGTGGGAGTATACAGTCTGTGCGAACAAGTGATATACAAAACTTTGACATACTGTAAGTAGTAATATAGATGAACAGAGCAAGTTCTCAGTTTTAACTCAACCATTCAACAATTGTCTGTCTGTCAGTCTACTGTTTTGGGTATGTCTCATGATAACGTTTTGAATGCACCAAATGGTTTTGTAAAACTTAGGATGCATGTTCATACTTTTACCTGACAGAGGCCGTATTATTATTTTTTGATTGAAACCCCCTCCAAATAAGAGGTGGGAGGCAAAAATGTGAGGGGTTCAAATTTAGAAAAAATAGCTAAAGTCTATGTGGAATGTCAAATTAAAGAGAATTGTAACCAAAATCTGAAAATAGTGTCCAGTTTTTGAAATTTTAACATTTTCCAAAAAGTGACTCAAAATTTTAAAAAAATTGTAAAAATTCATGTGAAGGTGGATTTCTTTGTAAATGGATGATAAGAAATTGGAAACAACTATCGGTAAAAAAAAACGTATAATTCATAAACACAACAACAAAGAAAAAACACGTTATTGTTTTTCTCCAGATTCTGAATTATTGTTGTACAGATGAACTGGACAGTTACATGTACCAGACTGTCGGCCATCAGGGAGTGGAACTGTATGCTGAAGCAATGGGATTACCGTTGTTTCGACAGCCCACTCAAGGTGTTGCAGTGCTGCATGAAAAGCTGTACACACCGACACCAGAGGATGAAGTCGAGGATCTATACCAGCTCCTGTCTAAAGTGAAGGTAACTATCTTTACGCTTACAGGCTTACAGACATTTAGGCCATGTGAAGCTTATGTAAATCTGTAGTAATGTTGATATAAGAAAGGGTCAATAAGAAATCATCTTGTAATTAGTTGTATATTGAGTGTAACCTAATTTTGTAATTTCTTCTGTCATATTCATATCACCGGTATCTATGAGGGTTAGCTGAAAAGTTTAACAGTGAGGCATCTATAGCTTACTAGTAGAACTAAAATTTTTAGCATGTTGTAAAAGATTCATATCTCATGTAAACACCTATTAATTTCCAAATCTGTCTCTTAATTTATTAATTGTCCACCATGTTTTGAAATTATATATCACGCATGTTTTGAAAAGTAGGCAAAATGGACAAAATCAGACTTGCTGTGATTGAATTCTTTGTTAAAAAGTTGAGGCCCATTGGAAATTCACAATGAAATTGTAAATGTAGTAGATACTGTGCTTCAGAAACAGTGGTATTCTAGTGGGGTTTGTAAGTGGGCACTTAAGTTTAATGGTCGTACAAGCAATGAAGATGATCACAGTGGATGCTCAAAAAGTGCAACAACTACAAATGGAGCATCCACTCTGCACATTGTTTTTTGATACCAAGTTCTTCAGTTAAATTATGATACACATGCTCATGTGATATGCCAGTGATCTTGTCAGTGTCATCCACTCTCAGTTGTTGGTTTTCCAACAGAATGATATTTTTTTAATGATATCTGGATTCGTCGCACTTACCTGTTATACCTGTTCTATATGTAGTGTTTCATTCTAGTGTCATTAAAAAAGGATGTTTAGGTTGAAACTAAGTTATTTTATTTACTTATGGACAGTGAGAAATGCCTTCCTTCAGAGGTCCAGTACTGTTTGTTCACCTGTAAAGGTGTCTGCTAGTAATAAACTAATAATGTTAACACTTTTGCTCCCAGACACTGGTGACAGGAAAACCTCTTGCTACCAGATGTGTGAAGAGTAAATTTCCTCCCGGCCCAGTTATGTTTTCTTATATATGTTATAACAGCTGATTTTATTGACAGTACAGTATTGCCATATTGCCAACTAAACCCAGTATTTTCTTTCACTCTGGCCCAGAAAAATGTAAAACTGTATCTAATAGCACTGATCTGTGTCCACATGTTGACAAAACCTTCAAAATACAGTCATGCAATGTGTCCAACTTTGGTACACATGGGCTGTATGGAAAATTTAATATGTCCAGATATAATACACACGGGCTCTAGTAAAAGTGTTGTGTGTCCAAAAATGGTACACATGGTAGCAAGAGTGTTAAAATGAGAGAGAAGGTAAATAGGTGTAGATAGAGAGAGCATCTTGACTAAGTGAAAGAATGAACAAGAGACTAAGAGTGGAACAGCCATAACAAAGCAAGTGATCAATAGGGAAAAAGCAATTTTTGTGTATCAGTTTGAACTTGGATCTGAGGACGAGACTGGTGTAGTGTTTTACTTATGGGTCGTAGACATGAACAATAAGGAAAAGGGATGTAGCATTAAGATGGTGAAATTGTAGATTTGATGTGGATGGAAGAATAATTTGGCTGGAACCAGTGAAGAAGTGCTTAAAAGAATCAAGGAGGGTGAAACAATTCTGTAGTAAAAATAAAGCACAAATGAAGTGGTTGGAGCTAAGAGGGATTTTGGTGTTAAGCCCCCTCCCCAGAGGTATGAAATGTCAAAAATTGAGAAGAAATGTGCTGGTAAGAGAAATGTATTCTTATAAGTCAAATAATTATTAAGGCAATTATATATGTTAGTATGAATGTTTTAAGAGATACAGTACAGCAATTTTGAGAATACAATATTGCTTCGAGTAAACATTACTAGTTGTCCAGTAGTTACAATTTTTTTTCCTAATATTTTAGTTTGTATCCTCCTAGTGAGGAGGAAGCAGGTGGCCTTAGAATGTTTATTCTGCCTCCAGTGTATTCAACTCACTGTACGGTATTTTTAGTGTAGTAACTTTACTTCAAAGCAAGTTAGAAAATTTCCATATTAGTCAGTGTTTTGTATGCTATACAAACCTTTCACAGACATGTCTATTCCACCCACATTCTTGTGCACATTTTGACATGATAATGTCTTTTAGCTTGACATCGTTTGAAACTTTCTGTAACATGTAATGCTGTATGACATCATCATTGCGTGACGCTTCCACACATTCGATTCCCCACAGTCTAGAAATTTGATATGTAAACGCATCATGACAGAAATAATCGCTGCTGACATTGAGTTTAGCAAACGTTTTAGTGAGAATAAATTTGGTTTTACATGTTCTTTTGTCTGTACTGCATCATTTGAAACTTTCTGTAACATGTAACGCTGTATGACGTCATCATTGTGTGACGTCATCATTGCATGATGTCATTGCGATTGTAAATAAAGGTTTGTTTTGATACGTCGCAATATGTAAATAAAGATTTGTTTTGTGTTGTGGTGAAATACACTGCTGCTGATATATAGTAACCAAACATGGCGACTGACTAAAACAGCGTTCGACAGTGGATAGCAGCGACAAGAAGGCTCAGATCAAGAAACGACAAAATGCCGAGCGAGTAAGAAAGTGTCGGGAACGAAAGAAGCTCGAGAAGGAACAGCAACGAGCGGCTGCTGTCGGCGGTGAAGCTTCGGTAACAGCGGCCCCATCGCAACAAAAATGAAAGGAAGATGACTTGATGCGCGAAGAAGTGAACGTACCACCCTCGCAGCTTAGAGCTAGAAAGAGATAGGTGTAATTCACTAATACTAAGCTCTCAACTCTTGGTTTGATGGCAACTCTTAAAATTATCTCAGGGTATCAAAATGATTATTAACACAATTTGAATTGAATGAATCCTAAATTTAATAAACTCTTCATTAACACATTACAAATTTACATATAATCTTAAAATGATTCACAATATTGAATTTTTTAGCTTCTCATCAATTCTCATTTGAAAGTAGGTTCTTAGACAGATTGAATTGCCAATAGTAATAGATTTAACAAAAGATACATGAATTATTATGAGTTTTAATGTTCAAATTTGTTTTACTTGTTTGTTGAATTCCTTTTGTGTTGGTGATTCCTTCCCTCAGAGTCTGCGATCCTGGAGCTTTGCGTTCGTCGGCGATTCGGACGATCCTGTTGTCGACACTCGTTGACACTAACACTTTAATTACCTAGGTTTCACTTTCATTACACAGCTCAGATCTACTTACTGATTTAGAATGTAATTAGTGTATAACTACTATTTATTCTGACACCTTAGTAAATATGTTATTAAGCTAAGTGCTCACAATACCAGTAATTCATACCGAATACACTTCAATGCTTCATAACTTCCTGATTCACGTGGTAGATTATCTTTGATGTGAATTTCGATAGTTTATCGCCAAGTTACAGTATATTTATCACAATGATTACTTTGATTTTAGTATATTTCTTCCACTGCAATAACGGTTTTAATACTATTAATGCACAATACGAATATTGTATTCGTACTAACTATCGCAAGTTTAGTTATAAATAAAAAAATCTTCGTCGACTTAATACGCGGTGACATGTCTGATAGCTGTAATGTTCTCCGTAGACTCTCTACAAATTTCCGAACTACGTTTTTTATACACACATAATCCTTACCCACACTCAATATTTACAAATCGCGTTCCCATTGGTTTCAAGTACCGCGATATTTGATTTCCTCCAACCCAACTAGCTAATTTCACCCGCTAAAAAAATGACGCTTTCTTTCATTCGCCAAAAAACAGAATACCACCCTCGCAGCTAAGAGCTAGAAAGAGATAGGTGTAATTCACTAATACTAAGCTCTCAACTCTTGCTTTGATGGCGACTCTTAAAATTATCTCAGGGTATCAAAATGATTATTAACACAATGTTATTTTACAAACACTCTACCACATTTTAATTAATCAAAACTTCTCTTACCTTTTGTCGGCCAGAGTCCTTCACACGAACTCGTGATCTATAAACGTGATTTGGGGTTTTTTGTTATCAAGAAACTCGACTCTCATTTTAATTGTTAATTTACTCAACTTTTATTCAACAAATACCACATTTATTTTATATATTTTTTTTTTTTTTTGCTTTACTTGTTATTCATTTTCCTTCTCAAACAAAAAAACTATTACTGTTTCTTTAAACGTACAAAACATTGTTTATTAGGAACATTTATAAAAAAAAAATCTTGAAAAGACAAACTATATTATAGCTATTCTAAGACAACCCAGTATTTGCACACACGCTTCATTCATACTTTTACCCCATTTATTCTATTTAGAGCTCTTCTTATAAAATTTTTTTTAAATATTTATTTAAAATGAGTTTAAACAGTTACTTTCCTTTTGCTGCCCTGAATACAAGATGTTGCAATTCGTCTGTTTTGTTTGTGCTTCCAAGATGGCCAAAAACGTTCGCCTGGTCACCAACTTGCTTCGGGATAGGCTCAAAAGGAATCACGTGACACAGTAATTAGCGACCACGAGGTACTGTATACTCACTCTGGCTGACTAGCGAGCCTTGTACATGACATTATCGTGAGAAACCTGGCCGACCGGTGCACGCGTATGCGTGAATGCGCACCCTTGTTGATAACTTTTACATTCCTGTACCATTTCGTACCTGTCCCGGAGCTATAGTTCGTTCACAAAATATACTCGGGTTATGAAAAAAACTTTAGATTACAATTTCCCATTTCTGTCCCGTTACAATACCCCCCCAATGAGAGGTTTTCTGCCGAAACAGAAAAACTTATTGCTAACCCCTAAGAGGATCAGCGAAGATATGGTGCCAACAACCCCCTTTTATTCCTTAATACATCATGGGTAAACTACGCCCCTAGCTTGGCGACTATGGCTGCAACTGAACGACATTACTGGACTTCTCTGTTCGAGATCCCAACACCGTAAAGTCGGATAGGCACTCACCACAGTCTCACCTAACCGTGTAACATTTCAACAAATCAATAACTAGCCTTATACCATACCAGATCCTCAACCGATATATCATCTCCCCTTACATATATACTGGATTGCCTTTACAAGGTTCATACTGGCCTGGAAAGTCAGGGAAGGTCAGGGAAAGTCAGGGAAATCAAAATAAGTCAGGTAAAGTGAGGGAAACATTTTAAGATATGCCAAAAGTCAGGGAAATTAAGTATATTTTTTAGAAAGTCAGGGAAATTAAGTATATTTTTTAGAAAGTCAGGGAAATTTTTTTTCATAAAGACGGCAAAGTGGGAAGTGGATAGCTTTTTGCGATATGTTTATTACATCTTTAATGATTCACCAGCCCGCCGTGCTGAGTTCATTGAACTTACTGGAAAATATATTTGCCCTTTAAAACACTGTACAACTAGATGGCTTGAAAATGTGCCTTCTATTGACAGAGTTTTAAGTATTTTTTATGATATAAAGAAATTTGTTGACAGCCGAAAATATCTCAATACAAAACCATTAAAAAATGTTTCTGTTCAAACCAAAGATATATTTCTGAAATGCAAAGAGGCTTTTTTTAAAATGCTTTCCTTGGAATGTGAATCATTTTTACGAAAGTTCCAAACCTCAGACCCACTTGCTCCATTCCTGTTCACAGATTTGCAAAGTCTTGTACAAAATTTGATGGAGAGGTTTCTTAAATCCAGTAAAATGCCTACTACAACAACTAAGCTTTTTTCATTAGATTTACATGACAAAGAAAATTTGCATGATGTAAAAAGTATTGATCTCGGATTTCATACAAAAAAACTTCT
Source organism: Magicicada septendecula (assembly GCA_034769895.1). Classification (NCBI taxonomy): domain Eukaryota; kingdom Metazoa; phylum Arthropoda; class Insecta; order Hemiptera; family Cicadidae; genus Magicicada; species Magicicada septendecula. The sequence continues at coordinate 786,600,549 of CM068368.1, forward strand.
CAAAGAAGCCACTTCAAAAGAAAGTGATATCCTAAAATTCAAACTTGAATGCCAGACTGTGCTAATCAAAATGACAGAAAAGATATTAGAATGATGTCCTCTGAAGTACAAGCCTGTTCAAGGGTTCTCATCATTGGATCCTAGTATAATTTTTCATCAGCCAGAACTAGGGAAACAAAGGGATTTGGTTTATTGCTAGAGGCATTGTACACCAATAACCGAATCACAGATTCTGTTGCTGAGAAAGCAAAAGCACAATACACTCGACTTTGCAGTGAAGCTCATTCTACCCTTCAATTACAATTCAAAATATTTTTGGATGGTGATTGTCCTTCCAAGAGACTTGATTTTTTTCTTCTATATTACTTGGGAATCTATGTTATTCAGAATTGTGGCAAATTGTTAAATTAGGACTGATATTTTCGCATGGAAATGCAACAGTAGAAGGAGGGTTTTCTATAAATAAAACATTATTAGTGGAGAATTTGCAATAACATAGTCTTTTTGCTCAAAGAACAGTGGAAAATGCTATAAGATATCATGAAAGTATTCTTAAAGTTCCTATCACTCAAACAATGTTGACAAATGTAAAAGCTGCCCATAGGAGATATGAAGAACATCTCAAAGAGTCAAAACAAAACCAAAAAGAAGAAGAGAAGAAAAAGTTTGAAAAAAGAAAATTATCCATAGAAATCAAGAAACTAAAAGAGCAGAGAAAGATGTTAAAACTGCAAGCTTTGAAAGAAGAAGACAATATAAAATCAAAAATTCAGATTCTTGAGAAGAAAAAGTTAGGCTAAATCTCCCCATTTAGAACGTTTATGATCACGGTCGACTTTATTTACCATAGTTTCATGCTATGATAATTAAATTTGTAGTCATGTATCTATTAAAATTAGGTATGGAATTTTAGGTTACCTGTATCAAAGAGTGTTCTAGTTTTAAAGAATAGTACAATCTCTTTGTTGCTTTGTATGTTTCCTTTAGATTTTTTATGCAGTTTTTTGTGATATTTTAACCTAATAATGTACATTTATTGTAATTTTTTAATATAAGCTAATTAATTTTGTTATTGTTTTTTGTATAAATACAACTGTTTACTTTTTGGAAAAAATAAAAAGGAGTGCGTTGGACGGCTATGGGGAAGGTGGAGGCCGATTACTAAAAAATAAATAGGCCTATTTATTTAAATTCATCCATGATGATGGACGATTATAATGTTACGCATACTAAAGTAAATTTTCAATAAGATAATGTATGAATGTTTCATGCTTACAAATAAAAATAAATTTCACTAAAAACTAATATTTTAAACTGAGTAAATAGGCTACAGTAATGTTTAATAGGTAATTTATATATTGAAAAATTGGTATTGTACACAAAAAATAAGGCATACGCTGGTCAGGGAAAATTTGCGGATTTGGTCATGGAAAGTCAGGGAAATCAAATTCAAAATTTCAGTATGAACCCTGCTTTAGCAAAGTACTGGGTGCATACACATATTCATTACTAAATTAAACACACTACCTCCAAATATTCATTATTAATGTAACGTTCACATAAACATTTCATTTACCTATAAATAAAATTTTCTCCCTTTTCTCAACCTTTAATTGTTTGCTTGACATTATTATTTCAAATCAAATTAAATTATTTATTTTTCGTTCAAGTAGTGAAATAAATCTAAGTCCATTCTCAAAGATTCACGTTTAAGTTAATTTACATCATACCTTTTAGTTAAGCATTTTAATTGCAACTTTCAAAATACCAAAAAAAATTTTTTTTTTAAATGAATTTACTTTTCCTTATAACTCCTCTTAATTTACATGTTAACAATCATTGTAAACAAAATAAAATAAACAACTTATCTCTAGCATCAACTCCATCACCACTACATTTGGTTACAAAACATATCATATAAACACTATTAATCAATTAAATTACCTTATTCGGTCCACCTTAGTGACACTAGCTTCTTTCGTTCAATGACGCGTTTCGGAATGAAATCCCATCTTCAGATACACAATATCAATTCAAAACGTAAATGTATACCACATTTTGTGGTTATGTCATAATTTAAAATGTTTAAAATTTTTTAAATAAAATATACAAAACATAACAACTGAATCGCTCGGAGTGCTCGCAATCATGCACGCTGTACCGCGATTTTGTAAGGAAATCCCGAAACGCGTCATTGAACAAAAGAAGCTAGTCACTAAGGTGGACCGAATAAGGTAATTTAATTATATTAACCATAAAGTGACTCGGTACGTAAAACATGAATAGATTTACTATTAATCAGCTGATACATTATCAACACCAACTCGCTTTATATAGTGAACATGAAACACAACACAATCTGTACTTCAAAAAAATTAAAAAAATTTTTTTTTTCAATAATTAAATGAATTTAAATTTCGGAAACATATATTTTGACAATTAATAAAAGAAACAAATTATTAAATTAAATTAATTAACAAAAGAACCTATGAATTAATTACATGAAACATACTATACATTTCACCAGTAATCAGCTGATGTCTTATTCCCAGGTGAATGACCTTACCCTAGGCACACTAAATACAAATAACACAAATACACAACATTATTCAATTTAACTCATAACTCATTTCATTAAAATAAACATTTCATTTGCATCTGAATACAATTTATAAAGATTTCAAATTTACGTTTAGTTTCAAATTCTATCAACTCTTTCACTTGTTACATTTATTATTACATTTCAACTATGAATTTCTATTTAACATTTTCATCATTAATTTCAATTTTCATTAACATTCATTATCAAAATTCAATTATACAACATTAATTAATTCATTAATTCCTCTCAAATTATTTAACTCAATCAGTTTTTAAAATACAAAGTTGCTCTAATCACCATACTCCAACACAATTACAATTTGTAACTTTTATTACGTTATTGTATTTATTAATGAATTAAATTGAAACTTCCACCTACCTTTTAATTCTTGTGATCTGGCCTGATCTCTAAGTGTGGACTAACCCCGTTCATACGGCGAACTTAACAGTACAGTAAATGAAATAAGGTGGTTTAAATAATTTGTAAACTCTTTTAGTAAATAAAATAAAGTAATGAATTTATTGTAATAATTTCAACCATAACTTCCACAATTAAATTAAATTGTACTTGATACTGAGGTGAAGCCCCTTATTACCAGCAATAATTTTAACATATTTCACCACATTACTTATATCTGCCTTAGAATATTCATTAATTAATTTAAAGCGACCCAGCTTGCTATTCACACACTACCCTTGCTATTCTTTTTTATTACCCCATTTTAATTATTTAGTCCCCAAAATAAATTTATTTATTTAATACCATGGCCAGTCGATTACTTAACCCTGGGCGTCTGTGATGATCCAGCGCCGTACCGATTTTATGTTCGAAAGTTTAAACCTGTGCAATTTTTCTTCTTCACTTCATTTCGAGCACATAGATTGCTTCATGGTTAATTTGAGCTAAGTTTTCAACACTTTGTCGACATTTTATAAGGTTTTATAGTTCGCGAATTTTATAGGAGGTCCCGGCCGGGAGAAGTTCTTTCGTCGACTGACGAAACGGCGGGTAATTAACTCCCCACCTTGTCTGACTGTTTCCGGGCACATACACGGCCACTGCAATTACACAGCTTTTCGTTACCGTTTAGGTAGCATGGTTTGGCATTGGGCACTGGCGTTGACGATGCTGACTGGCGAAAATAGTGAGGCAGTGGAAGGCGTGGCCTCTAAGAGTATCCGTCAGCAACGAACCGCATGGAACAAAGTTTTCGTCTCTCGCCATTTTTCGTGGCGTCCCTTTGGAGTCTGATCTGCGTCGTCCACGCGCGCATTGTCATGTTGCGCGTCTTTGTACGTACCTCAATGGCTAATTACCGCCGTGTGTTTAGACTAGGCATCGCATTCCATTGCCAACTCACCGTTCACAATCTCACTTCATTGTTGTTCCTTTGACGATAATCTTACTTCACATAGGGACTGACCGTGCAGAGGGAAAATATAATATTATAATTTTTTAATAAAATGAAAACCCTTCCCTTTTTGCCCCGGTACAATAACCCCCCCCCCAATGAGAGATCTTCTGTCGAAACAGAAGAAATCTCATTGCTAACCCCTAAGCGGATCGGTGAGGATATATTGCCAACAACCCCCCATTAGTTCTTACACATCATGGGTAAACTACCCCCCTGGCTCGGCGACTATGGCTGCACCTGAACGATATTACTGGACTTCTCTATACGAGATCCCAACACCATAAAATCGCACAGACACGCACCACAGCGCACCTAACCCTCTAACATACCGCCCCAACATCCAAACCCCTGGTCTTATACCATGCCAGATCCTCAACCGGTATGTTCCCCCTTTTCATCCACACTGGGTCGCCTTCAGCAATACTGGGCGCGTACATATACTTATTTATACATACTATCAAAATCTTATTATCAAATTTAAAAGTTTCCTTTAAATTAAAACCAAATTTTTATATTACCATTAATCTCAAAAATCAAAAAAAATAAAATTCTTTTATCTGAAACTATGAGTCTTCTTCATTACTCTCAATAATCAGAAAAACAAATAAATTGAACATCTAATTAAAACATGACCTCATTTATCCTTATATTTGATTATACATGCATACTAAACAATACCATTCAATAAAAAACACTAGTACTACACATAAATAATAATACACTTAAAATTCAAACATCGCCTATATGGCAGGCATAAAATAAATTTTTTTTTTCACAAAAAAATTTAAATTTATTAAAATATACTTTTCTCCATATTCAGAAAATTTAAAATCATTTAAATCAATTAAACAACAAAATTTGCATCACTTCATTGCCAAAACTGGTCTAGTTTATAACATTCAACCACCAGCTGATCAAACTGGGTCAAGTCCACAACCTTGACCTACATAGGTTATCCATAGGCTACATCATAAAATACATTAAACATCTTTAAAGTTTTTATCTTTAACACAACAACATAATAAAATATGACATTTAAAATTAACATAGTATTATTACAATTAACAATAAAATTGACATTTAAATTAATTAAAAATTACATATTTATTGCTCTAATTAGTTTCAACTTCTATTAAAATCTGTCACTTGTTGTCATTAATTTTTTCATTTCCACTATGATTTACTTTCTTTAACCTTCTCAAACTCCAATAGTTTGGGTGACTTAATTATTCATACTAACTTGATTTACAACTGGGCCTGTATACATTTATAAACTTCCCCTTCTGACTTTAATATCACTAACAGCTTTAACTAATATGATACCCATCTCTATCAAAACAAAACATCTGTCAAACAATCTCTAAACCCACTTAATACTCAACTCAATTCGCATCATTCTACCCTTATATAAAAAAAATACTCTCTAACCCTTTGTACTCAGGATGTGTGTTGCCCCCCCCAAAGCTCATTCCCTTATGTTGGTCCCTGGATTCTACCTAGGCAACCCTTTCCGGCGCTGAACGGTCCCTTCCCGTCCCAACACCTTTTGTTGCGGACTCCTACCACATCACCCCCCTTACAAAATTCCCATCAACTCTAATTACTCTCCCAATACATCACTTCAACTACTACAAAATATCTCCCTTTACTTATTACATCAATATATCAATCAATACTCTACATATTTTCCCCATGGCTACTGTGTCACTATTACATCTCAAATTCTACATTACATTAATTCACAACAATATTATTTCATCTCTAGTACCCCTTTACATTCAACATGGACTGATCTACATGTCCTAACAAAATATTAATCACCCAAAATCTCCCAGCTACTATCTTTTACACATCATTTAAAATTCTTAACTATATCAAATTACTTTCATCATTTAAATAAAAATCTTTTAACACATTAAAATCATTATATTCAAACATTAGTTACATTGAAAATTAGCAAACAATTTATAAGTGACATTCTACAGCGGATCAGCTGATTTTCTTAGCAAGGCGAATGACCTTTGTTCAAAAATGCTGCACAAAATGATATAACACATATTTATAATTCTTACACTCTAACCTAACAAGATTGATGACCTACTAAAACATGATAACCAAAACATAATAAACATCTACTGTATCCATTCTCTCAAGTCAAACAGTTAGTTAATTACTTCAAGAGCTAGTTGCCATTGTTAAGTTACAAAATTTTAATTCGTTGCTCCCCTGAGCAACCACCCTGCCACACACACTATTACTTTTTGCTGGTGGACTGTTGCGCCCATTTGCTTCCACAAGGACGGCTTAGGTGGAGGAATTTATCATCTCCGTGTCCTTGCTTCAGCGTTACATTTAAAATTGATAGATATCATTATATCTTTGTTATAAATTTACATGCCCTTAAACGGGTCTACCACCTGGCCTTGCTGTTCTTACTCGAACAGAGTGGTAGCCGCTGTTCCATAATTCCGGGGATTCCCCTAATGTCACCCCCCATTGATTTCAAATATACACCAATTTCAAGCCAGCTATGGTCAAGGTTCTTATTTTATGGCCATAGCTGACCGCTAGCCAAAACCACGATTAGTGCTGGTAAGGCAGTAATCGCCCGAAAAGTCGGGGAAATCATCTCTAATTTCAGGCATGTTCTCTACATCATTATTATACACGGCACGGCAATCTATCAGGATACAATATAAAATTGTATAAAAGGGTGTGCCGTGTATTTTACGCCATTTTGGCCTCCGATGGAAGTAACACTCTCTGTTACCCCCAACACTTATCGCTACCTACGGTGGCACATGCCACCACCGTACTAGCCACTTAATAACAAAACTAATCCGTCTACATTTGCAGTTTCTGCACTCCCTAAGTATAGCACTTCTATTAACACCACTCAACCCCCCAAAATTACCCACATATCTTGCATGACAACAAGTTTCTATTTTATTCTACACACTTCTTCATGTCCCAACTCTCACTGGTACTACAAACTTTACAATTATACTTGGTCATTTCTTTACACTAAATAAAATACAGCTACTGATATAAATTTAAATGCATAAACAATCCGAACTATACAACAGTAAAATTTTTTACACTTAGGAGGCTAATTCTTCTTATCATTAATAGTGAGTCTGTGATCGCCGAAAATGGGGTTTTGCTGCGCCTCGACTTGGAACCAGGCAGACCTACTATGTGAATTCACGTCCCCTTTTTAATCCCTTTATCACCATATCTATTCCTCTTATTTTCCCATTTATTCCAACCTGCCGTCTGCCTCACTCCAAGCCCAGGAGCCACAAAACTCAATCTTTTCAGATTACGGAACTGCGGTCAGTGGCTAAATTTGGTTTCGCCACTGACACTAAAATTTTAATTTGCATGCACTGCCTTTCATATATATATATATATATATATATATATATATATATATATACATAGCCTCCATTATTTACAAACACTCTGAGGCAGTGCAGGTATGTGACAGGTACAGCTAACCGCTGCACCTTGAGTGTATAAAAAAAAAATAATTTATGTCACGTACCTTTAGGGGTCCCCCTCCCCGTTCAAAATGTGCTGTAAATTTCAAATCTTGACCAATTTTGGTGGAGCCGGACCATCGTTGTTTCACCACCCGAAGGAAGCTCTGCCAACCATGGCCCGCCTCCAATTGCTGAAAACCACGGCCAGGACTGGTAAGGTCGTGACCGCCTGAAAATGGGGGAGGATCCCTTCTGAAAACATAAAACATTCAATTAAAATTCATACCTACCTTGATAAATTGTTAAAACTCCTGTGATGACCAGTACAACTTCAAATTCGTAGCATTGTGCGTCCCCATTATCTCCCTCGTCTCACTGTTCTGTAACACATATGAATTCTTCATCTTAACTTGTATTTCCTCGTATGGCCCCTTGTAGATTAGGAAAAACTTTTTGATCTCTTTATCCTGAGCATTCGACAGATCATGTCGCCGTACTAATACCAGCTGTCCAATCTCATACTGCATCCACTTACCTTTCATATCATGCCTCCGTTTTCTCTTCTCCCCCTTCGTTAATAAATTTTCATTCGCCAGCCTAAGTTTTACATCACGATCAATAATATTGGTTTCTGGTGGATACTCAAATAGTTGCTCCAAAATCCTCGGTGGACGTGTCCCTCGTATTAACTCGTAAGGTGTGAACCCCGTCGACTCATGGGTGGTGCAATTTAGCCAGTCTTCAATCTTCTGAACATATAGCGGCCACTCGCTGTGTTTTGCGTGACAGTATGCTCTTAAGATCCGGCCTATTTCTCTCATGACTCTCTCTGCCTGGTTGGATTGTGGATGATATACGGCAGTGTGCTTTGGGATGATTCCTTCCCATCCTAGAGTCTGGCGCCATTTGCCACTGATGAACTGTGGTCCGTGGTCGGATAGTATCACCTTCGGCTTCCCCACATTGATCATGTAGTCGCGTGTGATCTTTTCGCTCAGCACCTTACTTGTCGCTCGCTTCACGCTATACAACCTTACATATTTGGAAAATGTATCTAGCACTACAAAAATATACATTACTCCTCCCCTACCCTTCGGCAAAGGGCCATACAGGTCTACTGCTACTAAGTCGAATGGTTTTTCTACTTTAATATAGTTTAACTCCCCTTCCAATCGATAATTTACTACTTTCGATTTCTGACACAGTTCACAACTTCTCAATATTTTTCTTACTCTTCTCTCCATATTCTTAAATATTGTAATATTACTGTGGATTGTCCTGGTTTCTTCAAGCCCCGCGATGGAAGCCAAATTTGTAATAAAACCGTGAGTTTCAATGTAAGAATGTGTGTAGTACGTAGCTAATATCTTCTTGTCTTCTAAGCTCTCACTATTGATCTTCGTTTTTGTAATACAACCATACTATAATGGTAATTGTATAGTGTTCTGGTATAATATTACCCAGGATAATTTTTATGGTGTGTATGTGTAGTAGTGACGTTCCGCTCTGGGAATCGTCGATTTGGTAAAGTTCCTGGTCTTTGTTATTGGTAATTGGGATGTTATTACCATCAATTAAATAAAGTGTATTTTGCTGTGTAGCAAATTGAAATAAAATATAAATTTAAAATTTATATTTATAAAAAAAAATAATTTCGGAAAAAATATTTTCGGGGTATTTATGTGCTTAATATTTAGGAATAAATTGAGGTTGTGGATCGTAATTATAATTATAATAGTAAGGTGTTTAATTTGGTAATAAATTTCTGTTCGGTAAATTTGTTAAAAAGATAACCCAATTAACTTCAAGTTAGGCGAAAACGGCTCTCTTCTTCTTACTCTTGAAATGTTGTAGTTTCGCATATACTGCCTTTAAAGATTATCTATTTTTCTTGGTTAATTAATGATTATGTCCTTTTATAAGAGAAATCAACTCCAATTTACCCAAAAAACAAACAAAAACGTTTATTAAACACAATAATAAGGTTGGTCGATTAATTAATCGAGGTTACAAAGCCATATCGACTCGCTCAGGGTCGGTCGATATTAGAAGTTTTACAGTTGTATTATTTAAACAGGTTCTTTGAACGGTTATTTATATAAAAAGCCAGAGAAGGTCAGGGACATGAAAGTATAACACTTACAATTCAAGAAATGTCTTAAATTTAAACAATGTAATGGTAATTATTAATAATAAAAGTTTATATATAATTTTGTTCAAACCAGAAAGCAGTCTAGTCGTCTCTAATTGAGGTGACGGTCCTGGATCAAAATGGCCGCCTGACGCATGCGCGTTGAAAGCTTCTAATGTAAACAACGTACTTGTTGAGATAATATGTCCCTTCTTCGGTTAAATGTTCTTCGCAATGGTATATGATCTTCTGGGGTATGGTTTATTGTCACTGGTGTATCATGGAATAGTTCACCTTGTGTAAAAATGTTGTTAAATGGTATCTCTACTGGTGTTTATGCGTGTCAGTTAACCTCGAATTTTCACTTGGTGTTCGGTACGATTTCAGTGTTATTTCATTTAATTAGTTATATGTGATTTCGTTTATAGGTGTTATGTAGTCCATGGGTCAACTTTACCACTTCACTTTCATTAAAATAGTTAAAAAATTAGTTTTACATAAAATGATTCCGAACTTCGTTATAACATAACGGCCATTAAAGGTTGGTTCTATCAAATATTCACATGAAGTGCTCTCTTCGAGGTATAATAATGAACTGTCTGTATTTCCTTCGTCTCATGAAAATCTTAGCCTATATAATATATCTCATACATTGTTTCAAATTGCTATAACTTCCGATACACTTTAAAAATGTACATTATGTTCATAAAATAAATTCGTTATTAGTTAACTGTTTGAAATATAAAATACATATTCGTTTTCACTATTCTATTCTACTAATTTTGATAGTAATTAAGTTAGTATTACAAAGTTTTATCTGAAAATTATATTTCTTATAATTTTTTGGGAGGTAGGCCTAAAATTATACTTCCTGTCTTCTATGTAAATAATAGCCATTTTCCCTAATATAATTATTATTCTATTAAATCTGAAATTTGTATAATTATCAATTCTCACTTATTTTATTGCAATTTAGTATACTAATGATGGTTTTTTAATATAATTCATTTGTATATGACTCCCCTTAGGATAATGTCAGTGAATCTATTTCAGTTTTAATGGTATCTTATTAGACAATTAAATAATTTTACTCATATAATGACCATATCTCTAGAAAGCCTTATTTACATAGTATTTAATATGTTGAGTTTATCTTGCCTAAATATTGTCATTTTATCTGGTTTATAAGACTAGGTTTGTTAGTGATTCTGCAGTTTAAATTTATTCTTTGGCCTAGATCTGATGTGTGGCTAATTTCCAAATGTTTTACTAATGTAATTATTTTATTTCCTTCTCTGACTTCTGATTCTGATATATTTGATTAAAAATTAGTTCTTTGAGCTGGCATAACAGTAATTATAGATTATACAATTAAAATATAACACCTAGATATATAAAACTGGTGTTCTGAATAACATTGTTTTGGTATATCACCTAATAACATAATAAAAGTATTTCTACAACATTGGAATGATATCTATTTTTAGATAGTGCATTCCTAAATTAAAATGAACAATAAAATAACAATTATAATACTAATATTTCTTATGACTAATCCTTACTTATCTAAATGTTATATGTAATAGGAACCTAACATCCTGGTTCCATATATAATTGTTAACACCTTCTATAAACTTCATCATAAACAGTTTGTTCTGTAATTCCCCATTTTATAAGATTTATGCCCCCTCTTAAAGTATAACCCTGGCTATCTAAGTTATATTCCATTCTATGGAATGTTCATACAGCTTTAGTAGCCTTTTATTAATAACATTACTATTTCATTATCAAAGTAGACACTGTTCATAAAACTTAAAGTTTGTTACTTTGTACTGTAACTCATGCACCTTTTTAAAGTTTATTATTTATAATTTGATCACTTGCACTTGTCTATGGTGAATTATCAATATATTTACTAGTCTTTCTCTAGTTTTTAACATGAAATATTCAACCATGGGGGAACTGTGAAGATTTGTTTATACAAACTAAACAATAACTTTTTGAATGCACTAATATTTAATACTACTAACACTTTTAGTTTTTTGTCAGTTTTACAGTGATATGGTTTTTTAGGGTGTTATACTTTCTCTTTGGGCATTCATTGATTTTGGGGTTCTATCCCTATGGGGTTTTTGTTTTATATGGGTCGTCTTAATTATTCTTCTTTCTTCTTTGAGTTTGGTTATTCTTCCTTCTTCTGTAGTTTTGGATTATCCTTCTTTCTTCTTTCTTCTGTCTTCAGTAGCTTTGATTGTTCTTCTTTCTTCCTTCTTCTGTAGTAGTAGTTATAATTAGTCTTCTTTCTTCTTTGGTTTTAATTATTCTTCTTTCTTCTGTCTTCAGTAGCTTTGATTGTTCTTCTTTCTTCCTGTTTCTGTAGTAGTAGTTTTAATTAGTCTTCTTTCTTCTCTAGTTTTAATTATTCTTCTTTCTTCTGTCTTCAGTAGCTTTGATTGTTCTTCTTTCTTCAGTTGCTTTGATTGTTCTTCTTTCTTCAGTAGCTTTGATTGTTCTTCTTTCTTCATTGTTCAGTAGTAGTAGATTTAATTAGTTCTTCTTTCTTCTCTAGTTTTAATTATTCTTCTTTCTTCTTTCTTCAGTAGCTTTGATTGTTCTTCTTTCTTCTGTCTTCAGTTGCTTTGATTGTTCTTCTTTCTTCAGTAGTTTTAGTTTTAATTAGTCTTCTTTCTTCCTTGATTTTAATTATTCTTCTTTCTTCTTTCTTCAGTAGTTTTAATTAGTTCTTCCTTCTTCTTTGGTTTTAATTATTCTTCTTTCTTCTCTCTTCAGTAGTAGTAGTTTTAATTAGTCTTCTTTCTTCTTTGGTTTTAATTATTCTTCTTTCTTCTGTCTTCAGTAGCTTTGATTGTTCTTCTTTCTTCAGTAGATTTAGTTTGGGATTATTCTTCTTTCTTCTTTGAGTTTTAATTGTTCTTCTCTCTTCTTTAGCTTTGATTGTTCTTCTTTCTTCTTTCTTCAGTAGATTTGCTTATTCTTATTTCTTCAGTAGATTTGATTATTCTTCTTTCTTCTTTCTTCAGTAGCAGTAGTTTTAATTATTCTTCTTTTTCTATCTTCAGTAGTTTTTCGCTGTGTATGCCTTTGTTTCTTCTAGTCTGGTTTCCTTGTCGGGGTATATTAATTTCCTGCTTCTATCTTACCTGGGTAATTTTGTTATCATTTTTAGTTTCCTGGGTTTTTTAAATTTGTATTATATTATATTATTTGCAGAAATTTTCTTTATTCAACCTTTCTTGTGAATATATTATTAAATAGTGCATTTTAATTAATTAAAATCTGGATATTCCATATATTAGAGCTTTATTAATGATCATTGAGTAATGCATTTGTGTGGATTATCTGTCACGCTACAGATTGCTCTCTTCCAGAAGTGATTAGTTCAGATCATACTTAGTTTGTCTGAAGTAATTGCTTATGACATTATATTATAAAGTATATTTCTTTACTTCCTTCACATTTCTAAAAAATTTTTTCTCCTATATTTTTGAGCTTATCTATATTTCATTATTAACTGGATTCTTACTGATAGTAATAGTCATCTGAGGTTCGTTGTTTTTTATTTTTCCATTTTCTTCTTAACTCGTTTCTTTATCCTTGGGATATTTATTCCCTAAAATTCCCTAACACGTTAGCTGGGGCAGTGTCCAGAGGGGCTCTGTAGGCTTCACACTCTGCTGGCCATGCTACGTCATTTATTGATAACAGAGGTAAATCATCTCTGACCAATACATAATAATACTGCTGGACTTATCTCAGACAGTCATTTATAAAAATTATCTAAGAATAGTCCACCTTATGACTATTAAAAAAAAATTAAATATCTTTGGATATTTCACTTCGTATACGAACAGATCTATTAATATTTCTATCTTAGTGAATTTCTATCTCAGTTATTTTTCTCAATGGTTAGCTCTGCTGGCATTTTATTTCTCCTTGTGGTTGGAAGCTGGTATAATATAATTATCACTCATTATTCAGTGTAAAGTTTTTAATTCTCTGTCATTTTTTGACTGTTATCACAATCTCCTTCTGGTCATTGGTAGCATATATTTTGTATTATATTTTTGTTCCTTTCTTAATTCTTGTGAATCGTTCCACTAGTATTATGTTTTTTCAATTACTCTTTTAATTGTCTTTCTTATAACTGACATTTATTATATGATCATCTTTTTCTTATGGATTTATTTATATATAGTTTTTCCTTTCTTTTTCAAAATTTTATTCTGCTCTTGCTTTTTATCCAAATGCACTCCTTTATTATTAATGCCATATGTTTAATATTTCTGTTTAATTGACATAAAATTCTTATTAATTTTACTTCACAATAAGTTTATTCATTTAAATTGTATCAGTGGTTTGTACTGCCATTTCTTTATTCTTGAAAGTTTTTCAGAATTGGTCCCATATATAATTGTTTGTAATGTGTTATCCAAATTCCTTTTCTTCTTGTTCATTTCTAAAAGTTGTTTTTAAGATAAGGTAGTAAGTTGTTCTTACTTGGGTTTTTGAATTTTGTGGTTTAATTCAAAATTCATTTGTTTTTTGATATTTTCCATAAAGTTTTTTCATAAACATTTGGTAGTAAGTAGTCATTACTTCATTTTTGAATTTAGCGATTTAATTCAAAATTCATTCTTCCATTCATTCAATTATTCATAATGTTTTTTCATAAATATGGTTAACATATCATATTATTACCCTAAATATGGTATTAGCTCTCTTCTTTTCTTTACTTCAAATGTACTTCTTATTATTATTTTTCTTTTATATACCCAGGTTGAAGATTTTTATTAGGTTGGACAGTTGCTCATAATTTCTTTTTCTTTGACATAGGTTTTTGGTCGTCGTCGGTTCTCATGACATCCATTTCCTTTACCATCTCATTATGTATCCGTCATCTAGCTTATCAGATCCATACTTATCTATGTTAACTTTGGAGTAATCATTTTCCTTCCTCTTGCTGGGATCCTTTTTAGGTTTTTGGCTCCCTTCTGCTTTAATATGGTTGACTTGAGTGATTTGGGATCCTCCGTCGTTTTTTGGTTCATTATGCAGTATTGAATGACTAGGATATTCAGCGACTACTACCCAATTTTCATTCTCATTGTTATCCCGGTCAGGCCTGACCGGTAAACCTTGAGTAGTTGCTGACCGCTCCGTAAGAGAGTTAGATGGTGGATTTCGGTTCATGTTCCGTTCTGGGTCGTCTAAACTGTTACCCCGTCTGGGCAGGTTATATCTTGTATCCTCCCGTTCTCGGCTTCTCCATCGATCCTCCTCCTCATGGAAACTGTTACTCCGTTGATGGTTATACCTGTTTTGGCTGTTTCCTTCCGCCCGTATAAAATTTACCTGGGGTCGGGAGAACCTGTTGTTGTTGTTATTATGATTAGGGTAACCCCTATTGTTATTGTCAAACCGCTCGGTGTTATTGGTAGGATTGGTGTTTCTTTGTCTATTTACATAATTATTCGGGTAATAATTACCTCGATTACCGGAGAACCCGTTATTATTTCTGTTATTATTCGGGTTTATATTTCCGTGGTTATTATTGTTGTTGTTTCTATTCGTGGGGTGTTGATTATTGTAATTCGGATTATATCTATTTCCTTGGTACCCACTGTTGACCGGTTGATTATTATTGTTTGATGACGGATTATTTCGAACTTCTGGCCGCTCATTTCTTCTTCTGCTCTGCCTGTAATATTCTTCATTCTCATAGTTCTCCAACAGCTCCGTCATCGCCTGTATGGTCTTTATCTGACTACCTCTTCGAGCTCTTATGACCTCTTCATCGTAATGATAAGAAAGCTTGTTCACCAGGCATTCCTCTGGTATGGCTGGTTCCAGGTGCTTGGCCAGGCACACCTTCCCAAGAAAGTACGCAGTCATGGTACTGCCAAATTGAGTTCTATATTGGCCATTGCAGATGTTGTCCCTTATTAAATTCTGGGTGGTCTCTGACCAATACTTAGACTTGAACAAACTTTTGAACTGTTGATAATTGGTTATTTCGCTTCTGTTCTCCATCCACCAATTATCCGTCATATCACGGAATGATTCGTCTAACAGTTCACGATTATTGGACCATCGATTACTTTTATGTTTGGCCATATATTCCTCGATACGGGCCAAGAACTCCATTGGCTTCCTTTTATATTGGCGGAAGTTAAGCCATTCTCTGTTCTCGTTGATTGGGATATTAGTAAAGCTAGTTGGTCGGCTCCGAATTGCTTCCATGTCCTCCTGGTTCAGTCTCACTTGACCAGTGATGTTAGTCATCGCTTCCTCCATTCCGTCACATCTTTCCGTAATTCGAGTTCGTACCTTGCTGAGTTCTTCTTGGCTTTCCTTTCGGTTTTCTTCTGCCTTCTTGCGAGTAGACTCTTCAAGATTTGTGACCTTGGTGTTCACCACTTCCTTGAACTCTTGTACCTCCACTTCCGTCATTCGACATCTTCCATCAACTTCTCTTATCTGTTGATTTATAGTTATGGTTTCGTCTTCCAGTCTTTTGGTCATAGTTTTCTTATTTTCCTTTAGTTCCTGGTTCATTTCCTTTCTTAATAGCTCCATTCGTTCGTCTAATTTGTCTAAATTCTCTTGGTTAACTTCTCGTAACTCTTCTCGTAATAGTTGATTATCCTCTCTTAACTCTTCCAACCTCTCCCCCATCTTCTCTTCCATTTTCTTGTTATTTTCTCGTAATTCTTCCCTTAATTGCTGGTTGTCATCTTCTATTTTCTTGCTGGTCTCTTCCATCTTTTCTTCCAAATTCTTCTTATTTTCTTCCATTTTCCTTTCCACTTTCTTGCTGGTTTCCTCAATTCTCTTATTGGTCCTTTCGATTTTACGGCCCAATTCTTCCTTTGTTTCTTGGTTGTCCTTCTTCAATTCTTCTATGTTTTTATTTATATCACTCAAATTTTCCTTAGTGGACTGGTTATCATTCTTCAAATCTTCGAACTTTTTATTATTTTCTTCTGTAGTAGAATCCATTTTCTTGCTTAATTCTTCCTTGGTTGTTTGGTTGTCCTTCCTTAAGTTTTCTTCCATCTTCTTGCTGTTTTCTTCCATCCTTTCCATCATTATCCTGAACATCTCCTGTATGTTACTATTCTCTGCTCGTGGTGGTTTCTCGGGTTGTTCTATTCGTTCCTCCCGGACATCGATTTCCCCTGTTTGTGTGTGCGCTTCGGGTTGTTCCTCTGGTGGTGCTGGTTTTTTACGTTCCACCCGTTCTAATATCTTTTCCACGTCCTCCACTGGGGTCGCCTCCTTATCCTCCATATCGAGTTCTTTCTCGGCCTCCGCCGCTCTCTTCTTTCATGTGGCACGACGCATCATCTTCCCTGATTCCCTGGCTGACTAACCGCTGCCAAGCTGAATTAGGAATTGGGTAAGTAATTACAGTAATTTCAACCCCTAATTACAACCCTTTAGTTGGACGCCAAATTTGTAATATTACTGTGGATTGTCCTGGTTTCTTCAAGCCCCGCGATGGAAGCCAAATTTGTAATAAAACCATGAGTTTCAATGTAAGAATGTGTGTAGTACGTAGCTAATATCTTCTTGTCTTCTAAGCTCTCACTATTGATCTTCGTTTTTGTAATACAACCATACTATAATGGTAATTGTATAGTGTTCTGGTATAATATTACCCAGGATAATTTTTATGGTGTGTATGTGTAGTAGTGACGTTCCGCTCTGGGAATCGTCGATTTGGTAAAGTTCCTGGTCTTTGTTATTGGTAATTGGGATGTTATTACCATCAATTAAATAAAGTGTATTTTGCTGTGTAGCAAATTGAAATAAAATATAAATTTAAAATTTATATTTATAAAAAAAATAATTTCGGAAAAAATATTTTCGGGGTATTTATGTGCTTAATATTTAGGAATAAATTGAGGTTGTGGATCGTAATTATAATTATAATAGTAAGGTGTTTAATTTGGTAATAAATTTCTGTTCGGTAAATTTGTTAAAAAGATAATCCAATTAACTTCAAGTTAGGCGAAAACGTCTCTCTTCTTCTTACTCTTGAAATGTTGTAGTTTCGCATATACTGCCTTTAAAGATTATCTATTTTTCTTGGTTAATTAATGATTATGTCCTTTTATAAGAGAAATCAACTCCAATTTACCCAAAAAACAAACAAAAACGTTTATTAAACACAATAATAAGGTTGGTCGATTAATTAATCGAGGTTACAAAGCCATATCGACTCGCTCAGGGTCGGTCGATATTAGAAGTTTTACAGTTGTATTATTTAAACAGGTTCTTTGAACGGTTATTTATATAAAAAGCCAGAGAAGGTCAGGGACATGAAAGTATAACACTTACAATTCAAGAAATGTCTTAAATTTAAACAATGTAATAATAAAAGTTTATATATAATTTTGTTCAAACCAGAAAGCAGTCTAGTCGTCTCTAATTGAGGTGACGGTCCTGGATCAAAATGGCCGCCTGACGCATGCGCGTTGAAAGCTTCTAATGTAAACAACGTACTTGTTGAGATAATATGTCCCTTCTTCGGTTAAATGTTCTTCGCAATGGTATATGATCTTCTGGGGTATGGTTTATTGTCACTGGTGTATCATGGAATAGTTCACCTTGTGTAAAAATGTTGTTAAATGGTATCTCTACTGGTGTTTATGCGTGTCAGTTAACCTCGAATTTTCACTTGGTGTTCGGTACGATTTCAGTGTTATTTCATTTAATTAGTTATATGTGATTTCGTTTATAGGTGTTATGTAGTCCATGGGTCAACTTTACCACTTCACTTTCATTAAAATAGTTAAAAAATTAGTTTTACATAAAATGATTCCGAACTTCGTTATAACATAACGGCCATTAAAGGTTGGTTCTATCAAATATTCACATGAAGTGCTCTCTTCGAGGTATAATAATGAACTGTCTGTATTTCCTTCGTCTCATGAAAATCTTAGCCTATATAATATATCTCATACATTGTTTCAAATTGCTATAACTTCCGATACACTTTAAAAATGTACATTATGTTCATAAAATAAATTCGTTATTAGTTAACTGTTTGAAATATAAAATACATATTCGTTTTCACTATTCTATTCTACTAATTTTGATAGTAATTAAGTTAGTATTACAAAGTTTTATCTGAAAATTATATTTCTTATAATTTTTTGGGAGGTAGGCCTAAAATTATACTTCCTGTCTTCTATGTAAATAATAGCCATTTTCCCTAATATAATTATTATTCTATTAAATCTGAAATTTGTATAATTATCAATTCTCACTTATTTTATTGCAATTTAGTATACTAATGATGGTTTTTTAATATAATTCATTTGTATATGACTCCCCTTAGGATAATGTCAGTGAATCTATTTCAGTTTTAATGGTATCTTATTAGACAATTAAATAATTTTACTCATATAATGACCATATCTCTAGAAAGCCTTATTTACATAGTATTTAATATGTTGAGTTTATCTTGCCTAAATATTGTCATTTTATCTGGTTTATAAGACTAGGTTTGGTAGTGATTCTGCAGTTTAAATTTATTCTTTGGCCTAGATCTGATGTGTGGCTAATTTCCAAATGTTTTACTAATGTAATTATTTTATTTCCTTCTCTGACTTCTGATTCTGATATATTTGATTAAAAATTAGTTCTTTGAGCTGGCATAACAGTAATTATAGATTATACAATTAAAATATAACACCTAGATATATAAAACTGGTGTTCTGAATAACATTGTTTTGGTATATCACCTAATAACATAATAAAAGTATTTCTACAACATTGGAATGATATCTATTTTTAGATAGTGCATTCCTAAATTAAAATGAACAATAAAATAACAATTATAATACTAATATTTCTTATGACTAATCCTTACTTATCTAAATGTTATATGTAATAGGAACCTAACATCCTGGTTCCATATATAATTGTTAACACCTTCTATAAACTTCATCATAAACAGTTTGTTCTGTAATTCCCCATTTTATAAGATTTATGCCCCCTCTTAAAGTATAACCCTGGCTATCTAAGTTATATTCCATTCTATGGAATGTTCATACAGCTTTAGTAGCCTTTTATTAATAACATTACTATTTCATTATCAAAGTAGACACTGTTCATAAAACTTAAAGTTTGTTACTTTGTACTGTAACTCATGCACCTTTTTAAAGTTTATTATTTATAATTTGATCACTTGCACTTGTCTATGGTGAATTATCAATATATTTACTAGTCTTTCTCTAGTTTTTAACATGAAATATTCAACCATGGGGGAACTGTGAAGATTTGTTTATACAAACTAAACAATAACTTTTTGAATGCACTAATATTTAATACTACTAACACTTTTAGTTTTTTGTCAGTTTTACAGTGATATGGTTTTTTAGGGTGTTATACTTTCTCTTTGGGCATTCATTGATTTTGGGGTTCTATCCCTATGGGGTTTTTGTTTTATATGGGTCGTCTTAATTATTCTTCTTTCTTCTTTGAGTTTGGTTATTCTTCCTTCTTCTGTAGTTTTGGATTATCCTTCTTTCTTCTTTCTTCTGTCTTCAGTAGCTTTGATTGTTCTTCTTTCTTCCTTCTTCTGTAGTAGTAGTTATAATTAGTCTTCTTTCTTCTTTGGTTTTAATTATTCTTCTTTCTTCTGTCTTCAGTAGCTTTGATTGTTCTTCTTTCTTCCTGTTTCTGTAGTAGTAGTTTTAATTAGTCTTCTTTCTTCTCTAGTTTTAATTATTCTTCTTTCTTCTGTCTTCAGTAGCTTTGATTGTTCTTCTTTCTTCAGTTGCTTTGATTGTTCTTCTTTCTTCAGTAGCTTTGATTGTTCTTCTTTCTTCATTGTTCAGTAGTAGTAGATTTAATTAGTTCTTCTTTCTTCTCTAGTTTTAATTATTCTTCTTTCTTCTTTCTTCAGTAGCTTTGATTGTTCTTCTTTCTTCTGTCTTCAGTTGCTTTGATTGTTCTTCTTTCTTCAGTAGTTTTAGTTTTAATTAGTCTTCTTTCTTCCTTGATTTTAATTATTCTTCTTTCTTCTTTCTTCAGTAGTTTTAATTAGTTCTTCCTTCTTCTTTGGTTTTAATTATTCTTCTTTCTTCTCTCTTCAGTAGTAGTAGTTTTAATTAGTCTTCTTTCTTCTTTGGTTTTAATTATTCTTCTTTCTTCAGTAGCTTTGATTGTTCTTCTTTCTTCAGTAGATTTAGTTTGGGATTATTCTTCTTTCTTCTTTGAGTTTTAATTGTTCTTCTCTCTTCTTTAGCTTTGATTGTTCTTCTTTCTTCTTTCTTCAGTAGATTTGCTTATTCTTATTTCTTCAGTAGATTTGATTATTCTTCTTTCTTCTTTCTTCAGTAGCAGTAGTTTTAATTATTCTTCTTTTTCTATCTTCAGTAGTTTTTCGCTGTGTATGCCTTTGTTTCTTCTAGTCTGGTTTCCTTGTCGGGGTATATTAATTTCCTGCTTCTATCTTACCTGGGTAATTTTGTTATCATTTTTAGTTTCCTGGGTTTTTTAAATTTGTATTATATTATATTATTTGCAGAAATTTTCTTTATTCAACCTTTCTTGTGAATATATTATTAAATAGTGCATTTTAATTAATTAAAATCTGGATATTCCATATATTAGAGCTTTATTAATGATCATTGAGTAATGCATTTGTGTGGATTATCTGTCACGCTACAGATTGCTCTCTTCCAGAAGTGATTAGTTCAGATCATACTTAGTTTGTCTGAAGTAATTGCTTATGACATTATATTATAAAGTATATTTCTTTACTTCCTTCACATTTCTAAAAAATTTTTTCTCCTATATTTTTGAGCTTATCTATATTTCATTATTAACTGGATTCTTACTGATAGTAATAGTCATCTGAGGTTCGTTGTTTTTTATTTTTCCATTTTCTTCTTAACTCGTTTCTTTATCCTTGGGATATTTATTCCCTAAAATTCCCTAACACGTTAGCTGGGGCAGTGTCCAGAGGGGCTCTGTAGGCTTCACACTCTGCTGGCCATGCTACGTCATTTATTGATAACAGAGGTAAATCATCTCTGACCAATACATAATAATACTGCTGGACTTATCTCAGACAGTCATTTATAAAAATTATCTAAGAATAGTCCACCTTATGACTATTAAAAAAAAATTAAATATCTTTGGATATTTCACTTCGTATACGAACAGATCTATTAATATTTCTATCTTAGTGAATTTCTATCTCAGTTATTTTTCTCAATGGTTAGCTCTGCTGGCATTTTATTTCTCCTTGTGGTTGGAAGCTGGTATAATATAATTATCACTCATTATTCAGTGTAAAGTTTTTAATTCTCTGTCATTTTTTGACTGTTATCACAATCTCCTTCTGGTCATTGGTAGCATATATTTTGTATTATATTTTTGTTCCTTTCTTAATTCTTGTGAATCGTTCCACTAGTATTATGTTTTTTCAATTACTCTTTTAATTGTCTTTCTTATAACTGACATTTATTATATGATCATCTTTTTCTTATGGATTTATTTATATATAGTTTTTCCTTTCTTTTTCAAAATTTTATTCTGCTCTTGCTTTTTATCCAAATGCACTCCTTTATTATTAATGCCATATGTTTAATATTTCTGTTTAATTGACATAAAATTCTTATTAATTTTACTTCACAATAAGTTTATTCATTTAAATTGTATCAGTGGTTTGTACTGCCATTTCTTTATTCTTGAAAGTTTTTCAGAATTGGTCCCATATATAATTGTTTGTAATGTGTTATCCAAATTCCTTTTCTTCTTGTTCATTTCTAAAAGTTGTTTTTAAGATAAGGTAGTAAGTTGTTCTTACTTGGGTTTTTGAATTTTGTGGTTTAATTCAAAATTCATTTGTTTTTTGATATTTTCCATAAAGTTTTTTCATAAACATTTGGTAGTAAGTAGTCATTACTTCATTTTTGAATTTAGCGATTTAATTCAAAATTCATTCTTCCATTCATTCAATTATTCATAATGTTTTTTCATAAATATGGTTAACATATCATATTATTACCCTAAATATGGTATTAGCTCTCTTCTTTTCTTTACTTCAAATGTACTTCTTATTATTATTTTTCTTTTATATACCCAGGTTGAAGATTTTTATTAGGTTGGACAGTTGCTCATAATTTCTTTTTCTTTGACATAGGTTTTTGGTCGTCGTCGGTTCTCATGACATCCATTTCCTTTACCATCTCATTATGTATCCGTCATCTAGCTTATCAGATCCATACTTATCTATGTTAACTTTGGAGTAATCATTTTCCTTCCTCTTGCTGGGATCCTTTTTAGGTTTTTGGCTCCCTTCTGCTTTAATATGGTTGACTTGAGTGATTTGGGATCCTCCGTCGTTTTTTGGTTCATTATGCAGTATTGAATGACTAGGATATTCAGCGACTACTACCCAATTTTCATTCTCATTGTTATCCCGGTCAGGCCTGACCGGTAAACCTTGAGTAGTTGCTGACCGCTCCGTAAGAGAGTTAGATGGTGGATTTCGGTTCATGTTCCGTTCTGGGTCGTCTAAACTGTTACCCCGTCTGGGCAGGTTATATCTTGTATCCTCCCGTTCTCGGCTTCTCCATCGATCCTCCTCCTCATGGAAACTGTTACTCCGTTGATGGTTATACCTGTTTTGGCTGTTTCCTTCCGCCCGTATAAAATTTACCTGGGGTCGGGAGAACCTGTTGTTGTTGTTATTATGATTAGGGTAACCCCTATTGTTATTGTCAAACCGCTCGGTGTTATTGGTAGGATTGGTGTTTCTTTGTCTATTTACATAATTATTCGGGTAATAATTACCTCGATTACCGGAGAACCCGTTATTATTTCTGTTATTATTCGGGTTTATATTTCCGTGGTTATTATTGTTGTTGTTTCTATTCGTGGGGTGTTGATTATTGTAATTCGGATTATATCTATTTCCTTGGTACCCACTGTTGACCGGTTGATTATTATTGTTTGATGACGGATTATTTCGAACTTCTGGCCGCTCATTTCTCTTCTGCTCTGCCTGTAATATTCTTCATTCTCATAGTTCTCCAACAGCTCCGTCATCGCCTGTATGGTCTTTATCTGACTACCTCTTCGAGCTCTTATGACCTCTTCATTGTAATGATAAGAAAGCTTGTTCACCAGGCATTCCTCTGGTATGGCTGGTTCCAGGTGCTTGGCCAGGCACACCTTCCCAAGAAAGTACGCAGTCATGGTACTGCCAAATTGAGTTCTATATTGGCCATTGCAGATGTTGTCCCTTATTAAATTCTGGGTGGTCTCTGACCAATACTTAGACTTGAACAAACTTTTGAACTGTTGATAATTGGTTATTTCGCTTCTGTTCTCCATCCACCAATTATCCGTCATATCACGGAATGATTCGTCTAACAGTTCACGATTATTGGACCATCGATTACTTTTATGTTTGGCCATATATTCCTCGATACGGGCCAAGAACTCCATTGGCTTCCTTTTATATTGGCGGAAGTTAAGCCATTCTCTGTTCTCGTTGATTGGGATATTAGTAAAGCTAGTTGGTCGGCTCCGAATTGCTTCCATGTCCTCCTGGTTCAGTCTCACTTGACCAGTGATGTTAGTCATCGCTTCCTCCATTCCGTCACATCTTTCCGTAATTCGAGTTCGTACCTTGCTGAGTTCTTCTTGGCTTTCCTTTCGGTTTTCTTCTGCCTTCTTGCGAGTAGACTCTTCAAGATTTGTGACCTTGGTGTTCACCACTTCCTTGAACTCTTGTACCTCCACTTCCGTCATTCGACATCTTCCATCAACTTCTCTTATCTGTTGATTTATAGTTATGGTTTCGTCTTCCAGTCTTTTGGTCATAGTTTTCTTATTTTCCTTTAGTTCCTGGTTCATTTCCTTTCTTAATAGCTCCATTCGTTCGTCTAATTTGTCTAAATTCTCTTGGTTAACTTCTCGTAACTCTTCTCGTAATAGTTGATTATCCTCTCTTAACTCTTCCAACCTCTCCCCCATCTTCTCTTCCATTTTCTTGTTATTTTCTCGTAATTCTTCCCTTAATTGCTGGTTGTCATCTTCTATTTTCTTGCTGGTCTCTTCCATCTTTTCTTCCAAATTCTTCTTATTTTCTTCCATTTTCCTTTCCACTTTCTTGCTGGTTTCCTCAATTCTCTTATTGGTCCTTTCGATTTTACGGCCCAATTCTTCCTTTGTTTCTTGGTTGTCCTTCTTCAATTCTTCTATGTTTTTATTTATATCACTCAAATTTTCCTTAGTGGACTGGTTATCATTCTTCAAATCTTCGAACTTTTTATTATTTTCTTCTGTAGTAGAATCCATTTTCTTGCTTAATTCTTCCTTGGTTGTTTGGTTGTCCTTCCTTAAGTTTTCTTCCATCTTCTTGCTGTTTTCTTCCATCCTTTCCATCATTATCCTGAACATCTCCTGTATGTTACTATTCTCTGCTCGTGGTGGTTTCTCGGGTTGTTCTATTCGTTCCTCCCGGACATCGATTTCCCCTGTTTGTGTGTGCGCTTCGGGTTGTTCCTCTGGTGGTGCTGGTTTTTTACGTTCCACCCGTTCTAATATCTTTTCCACGTCCTCCACTGGGGTCGCCTCCTTATCCTCCATATCGAGTTCTTTCTCGGCCTCCGCCGCTCTCTTCTTTCATGTGGCACGACGCATCATCTTCCCTGATTCCCTGGCTGACTAACCGCTGCCAAGCTGAATTAGGAATTGGGTAAGTAATTACAGTAATTTCAACCCCTAATTACAACCCTTTAGTTGGACGCCAAATTTGTAATATTACTGTGGATTGTCCTGGTTTCTTCAAGCCCCGCGATGGAAGCCAAATTTGTAATAAAACCATGAGTTTCAATGTAAGAATGTGTGTAGTACGTAGCTAATATCTTCTTGTCTTCTAAGCTCTCACTATTGATCTTCGTTTTTGTAATACAACCATACTATAATGGTAATTGTATAGTGTTCTGGTATAATATTACCCAGGATAATTTTTATGGTGTGTATGTGTAGTAGTGACGTTCCGCTCTGGGAATCGTCGATTTGGTAAAGTTCCTGGTCTTTGTTATTGGTAATTGGGATGTTATTACCATCAATTAAATAAAGTGTATTTTGCTGTGTAGCAAATTGAAATAAAATATAAATTTAAAATTTATATTTATAAAAAAAATAATTTCGGAAAAAATATTTTCGGGGTATTTATGTGCTTAATATTTAGGAATAAATTGAGGTTGTGGATCGTAATTATAATTATAATAGTAAGGTGTTTAATTTGGTAATAAATTTCTGTTCGGTAAATTTGTTAAAAAGATAATCCAATTAACTTCAAGTTAGGCGAAAACGGCTCTCTTCTTCTTACTCTTGAAATG
Organism: Magicicada septendecula; assembly: GCA_034769895.1. Taxonomy (NCBI): domain Eukaryota; kingdom Metazoa; phylum Arthropoda; class Insecta; order Hemiptera; family Cicadidae; genus Magicicada; species Magicicada septendecula. Next base: position 786,626,581 of record CM068368.1, read on the forward strand.
TTGTAGTTTCGCATATACTGCCTTTAAAGATTATCTATTTTTCTTGGTTAATTAATGATTATGTCCTTTTATAAGAGAAATCAACTCCAATTTACCCAAAAAACAAACAAAAACGTTTATTAAACACAATAATAAGGTTGGTCGATTAATTAATCGAGGTTACAAAGCCATATCGACTCGCTCAGGGTCGGTCGATATTAGAAGTTTTACAGTTGTATTATTTAAACAGGTTCTTTGAACGGTTATTTATATAAAAAGCCAGAGAAGGTCAGGGACATGAAAGTATAACACTTACAATTCAAGAAATGTCTTAAATTTAAACAATGTAATAATAAAAGTTTATATATAATTTTGTTCAAACCAGAAAGCAGTCTAGTCGTCTCTAATTGAGGTGACGGTCCTGGATCAAAATGGCCGCCTGACGCATGCGCGTTGAAAGCTTCTAATGTAAACAACGTACTTGTTGAGATAATATGTCCCTTCTTCGGTTAAATGTTCTTCGCAATGGTATATGATCTTCTGGGGTATGGTTTATTGTCACTGGTGTATCATGGAATAGTTCACCTTGTGTAAAAATGTTGTTAAATGGGTATCTCTACTGGTGTTTATGCGTGTCAGTTAACCTCGAATTTTCACTTGGTGTTCGGTACGATTTCAGTGTTATTTCATTTAATTAGTTATATGTGATTTCGTTTATAGGTGTTATGTAGTCCATGGGTCAACTTTACCACTTCACTTTCATTAAAATAGTTAAAAAATTAGTTTTACATAAAATGATTCCGAACTTCGTTATAACATAACGGCCATTAAAGGTTGGTTCTATCAAATATTCACATGAAGTGCTCTCTTCGAGGTATAATAATGAACTGTCTGTATTTCCTTCGTCTCATGAAAATCTTAGCCTATATAATATATCTCATACATTGTTTCAAATTGCTATAACTTCCGATACACTTTAAAAATGTACATTATGTTCATAAAATAAATTCGTTATTAGTTAACTGTTTGAAATATAAAATACATATTCGTTTTCACTATTCTATTCTACTAATTTTGATAGTAATTAAGTTAGTATTACAAAGTTTTATCTGAAAATTATATTTCTTATAATTTTTTGGGAGGTAGGCCTAAAATTATACTTCCTGTCTTCTATGTAAATAATAGCCATTTTCCCTAATATAATTATTATTCTATTAAATCTGAAATTTGTATAATTATCAATTCTCACTTATTTTATTGCAATTTAGTATACTAATGATGGTTTTTTAATATAATTCATTTGTATATGACTCCCCTTAGGATAATGTCAGTGAATCTATTTCAGTTTTAATGGTATCTTATTAGACAATTAAATAATTTTACTCATATAATGACCATATCTCTAGAAAGCCTTATTTACATAGTATTTAATATGTTGAGTTTATCTTGCCTAAATATTGTCATTTTATCTGGTTTATAAGACTAGGTTTGTTAATGATTCTGCAGTTTAAATTTATTCTTTGGCCTAGATCTGATGTGTGGCTAATTTCCAAATGTTTTACTAATGTAATTATTTTATTTCCTTCTCTGACTTCTGATTCTGATATATTTGATTAAAAATTAGTTCTTTGAGCTGGCATAACAGTAATTATAGATTATACAATTAAAATATAACACCTAGATATATAAAACTGGTGTTCTGAATAACATTGTTTTGGTATATCACCTAATAACATAATAAAAGTATTTCTACAACATTGGAATGATATCTATTTTTAGATAGTGCATTCCTAAATTAAAATGAACAATAAAATAACAATTATAATACTAATATTTCTTATGACTAATCCTTACTTATCTAAATGTTATATGTAATAGGAACCTAACATCCTGGTTCCATATATAATTGTTAACACCTTCTATAAACTTCATCATAAACAGTTTGTTCTGTAATTCCCCATTTTATAAGATTTATGCCCCCTCTTAAAGTATAACCCTGGCTATCTAAGTTATATTCCATTCTATGGAATGTTCATACAGCTTTAGTAGCCTTTTATTAATAACATTACTATTTCATTATCAAAGTAGACACTGTTCATAAAACTTAAAGTTTGTTACTTTGTACTGTAATTCATGCACCTTTTTAAAGTTTATTATTTATAATTTGATCACTTGCACTTGTCTATGGTGAATTATCAATATATTTACTAGTCTTTCTCTAGTTTTTAACATGAAATATTCAACCATGGGGGAACTGTGAAGATTTGTTTATACAAACTAAACAATAACTTTTTGAATGCACTAATATTTAATACTACTAACACTTTTAGTTTTTTGTCAGTTTTACAGTGATATGGTTTTTTAGGGTGTTATACTTTCTCTTTGGGCATTCATTGATTTTGGGGTTCTATCCCTATGGGGTTTTTGTTTTATATGGGTCGTCTTAATTATTCTTCTTTCTTCTTTGAGTTTGGTTATTCTTCCTTCTTCTGTAGTTTTGGATTATCCTTCTTTCTTCTTTCTTCTGTCTTCAGTAGCTTTGATTGTTCTTCTTTCTTCCTTCTTCTGTAGTAGTAGTTATAATTAGTCTTCTTTCTTCTTTGGTTTTAATTATTCTTCTTTCTTCTGTCTTCAGTAGCTTTGATTGTTCTTCTTTCTTCCTTTTTCTGTAGTAGTAGTTTTAATTAGTATTCTTTCTTCTCTAGTTTTAATTATTCTTCTTTCTTCTGTCTTCAGTAGCTTTGATTGTTCTTCTTTCTTCTGTCTGCAGTTGCTTTGATTGTTCTTCTTTCTTCAGTAGCTTTGATTGTTCTTCTTTCTTCATTGTTCAGTAGTAGTAGATTTAATTAGTTCTTCTTTCTTCTCTAGTTTTAATTATTCTTCTTTCTTCTTTCTTCAGTAGCTTTGATTGTTCTTCTTTCTTCTGTCTTCAGTTGCTTTGATTGTTCTTCTTTCTTCAGTAGGTTTAGTTTTAATTAGTCTTCTTTCTTCCTTGATTTTAATTATTCTTGTTTCTTCTTTCTTCAGTAGTTTTAATTAGTTCTTCCTTCTTCTTTGGTTTTAATTATTCTTCTTTCTTCAGTAGCTTTGATTGTTCTTCTTTCTTTTGTCTTCAGTTGCTTTGATTGTTCTTCTTTCTTCAGTAGTTTTAGTTTTAATTAGTCTTCTTTCTTCCTTGATTTTAATTATTCTTCTTTCTTCTTTCTTCAGTAGTTTTAATTAGTTCTTCCTTCTTCTTTGGTTTTAATTATTCTTCTTTCTTCTCTCTTCAGTAGTAGTAGTTTTAATTAGTCTTCTTTCTTCTTTGGTTTTAATTATTCTTCTTGCTTCAGTAGCTTTGATTGTTCTTCTTTCTTCTGTCTTCAGTTGCTTTGATTGTTCTTCTTTCTTCAGTAGTTTTAGTTTTAATTAGTCTTCTTTCTTCCTTGATTTTAATTCTTCTTCTTTCTTCTTTCTTCAGTAGTTTTAATTAGTTCTTCCTTCTTCTTTGGTTTTAATAATTCTTCTTTCTTCTCTCTTCAGTAGTAGTAGTTTTAATTAGTCTTCTTTCTTCTTTGGTTTTAATTATTCTTCTTTCTTCTGTCTTCAGTAGCTTTGATTGTTCTTCTTTCTTCAGTAGATTTAGTTTGGGATTATTCTTCTTTCTTCTTTGAGTTTTAATTGTTCTTCTCTCTTCTTTAGCTTTGATTGTTCTTCTTTCTTCTTTCTTCAGTAGATTTGCTTATTCTTATTTCTTCAGTAGATTTGATTATTCTTCTTTCTTCTTTCTTCAGTAGCAGTAGTTTTAATTATTCTTCTTTTTCTATCTTCAGTAGTTTTTCACTGTGTATGCCTTTGTTTCTTCTAGTCTGGTTTCCTTGTCGGGGTATATTAATTGCCTGCTTCTATCTTACCTGGGTAATTTTGTTGTTATCATTTTTAGTTTCCTGGGTTTTTTAAATTTGTATTATATTATATTATTTGCAGAAATTTTCTTTATTCAACCTTTCTTGTGAATATATTATTAAATAGTGCATTTTAATTAATTCTCATCTGGATATTCCATATATTAGAGCTTTATTAATGATCATTGAGTAATGCATTTGTGTGGATTATCTGTCACGCTACAATATACAAGACTCTCTCAATACACACACACATTTCTTGGCTCCAAAATGGCCATATCTATAATGACAGTCCCATACTATTTTATCTATCAACCCTTCAGGTATAACTAACCTCCAATCCCTTTCTCTCCCCTCTACTTTTTTAAATAAACTCCCTTTAAACACCTGAAAATATTGTTTATACCCAAACTCATCTAATTCTGATTCTACACTAGTTATTATCTTATTTAATTTATTATCTTCCCTCTGCATTACATTTATATTTTTTAACTCCTCCCCAAATAGTCTATCCTCCCTTGATAATTGGTAAATTTCTATTTCTTTTATGTCTCTACCCGTTCTATTCCCCTCTGTATCTACCCTTGATAATATGTCAGGTATTCGGTTCTCTACCCCTTTTATATACTCCCAAGAGAAATTATATTCTTGTAGAGCTAGTACCCACCTTGTTATTCTGCTGTGCGTGAGTTTGCACGTGTTCAGGAACGACAGCGCTTTATGGTTCGTCCTGATGATGGTTTTACTGCCAAGCAGATATGTCCGGAACTTTTTTACTGCAAACACTATACTGAGGAGCTCCTTCTCTGTGGTTGTATAGTTGCGTTCTGATGCTAATAACGTCCGGCTGGCGAAAGCAATTGTATGGTGTTCTCTCGCCTCGTCCTCTTGATACAGTTCGGCTCCTAGTGCTATATTACTAGCGTCTGTCTGTAAATAAAAATTATTATTGAAATTTGGGTGGTTCATTAAGATCATATCGGCGAACTTATTCTTAATCTCGCAAAACGCTTCTCTTTCATTTTCCCCCCATTTCCATTGTTTGTTCTTCTGCAGCACGGCGCTAAGTCTTGCCGTCGTCTGAGCATAGTTTCGCTGGAACTTCCTGTAAAAATTACATAGACCAAGAAAACTTTGTAACTGCTTTATGTTCTTTGGCTCCGGGAACGTCAGGATGGATTCTACCTTGTCCGGATTAGCCCATATTCCTTTAGGTGTTATGATGAATCCTAGAAAATGTATTTCAGTCTGTAAAAATTTTGATTTATCCCAATTCACAGTTAAACCTCCCTGGTATAATTTCTCCAACACATACTCCAAATGTTCAACATGCTCCTCCAATGTTCTGGAAGCTATCAGAATGTCATCCACATATATAGTCAAAAAATCTAAATTATGAGGCTGCAAAATTTTATCAAGACACTTAATAAAACTAGCTACACTGGTGTTCAATCCAAATGGTAATCGTTTGAATTGATAATTTTTTCCGTTGAATAAGAAAGCTGTATATTTCCTACTATTCGCTGCCAACGGAACTTGCCAATACCCTGTGGTTAGGTCTAAAGAGGTCATATATTTCACACCGCTGAACTTCTGAAAAATTTCCTCAATGGCTTCGGGTGACTCCCGGTCTGGAATAATTATTTGATTGATTTTGCGGGCATCTAAACATAGCCTGACTCGCCCATCTTTTTTAATCACTACTACTAAAGGGTTAGAATATGGTGATACGGATCGCTCTATTATATCTCTCTCTAACATTTTATCTAACTCAATCTGGACCGCTCTTCTCTTCGCATATGGCACCGGATAACTTCTTTGTACGTAGGGTGCGTGTTCCCTTACCTTTAATTCGCATTCATAGTTTCTTGCCCTCCCTGGTATATCGGCAAACACTCCTCTAAAATTCTCTACTACCTGCCACAACGATTCACATTGAGAACTCCCTATTACGCCACCCTCACTACAAAATTTAAGTGCCCTCTCATCCCATATTTGCTCTACACTTTCATCGCACTCTATTTTACTCTCACTACACACATTCATACTAACTTCCGCTTCTTGTTCATTAACCCGATTGCGTATCACCCTTACGCCCGAAATTCTTATCGCATCTACTACCCGCTCAAAATTAATCCTAACTGGTTCTATTTCATTGTGTAATTCTAACACCCGTTTTTGGAAATCAATCACCACCTTATGTTTAATCAGAAAATCATTTCCCAATATAACCTCAAGATTTAATCCACGTACGACTAGAAATGTATTATCGTACCCTTCCCCGTTAATTATATTTAAATGTACTTGTTTAGTGACTCTTTTACTCCTAACGCCCGTAATACCTACAATCGTCACTCCCACAACTGGCAGAGATGGAATATTTTTATTTAATTCTTTTAATTCGTCTAGTACGTGTTCGGAAATAACAGAGATTTCACTACCTGTATCTATCAAAGTTTTAATCTCCTTACCTTCAATGTTGATTTTCACCTCGGTCAGTCCATTCTCCCATCTCACTGCTTCGACGTCTTCTTCCTCCATTAATTCCTCAGATAAATCGGTTATGATAATGTTGTTTTGATAGTTGTCATTCATTTGGACCCCAGAATCTTCCGGCGACAACGGTCGGGTCCGGTGCTCCATTGTCTCTCTTAGTTTACCGCAGACGTGCTCGCCACCGCTGGGTTGTATCCACTTTCACTCCGGTTCACCTGCTTTTCATGGTCGTTACCTCTCGGCGCTCCTCCTTGGCCCTCTCCCCTTCGTTGGTATGCATTGTGGTTCTGTGCGGGTTGTGGTCCCTGTCGCTGACCTGGTCTCTCTCTCCTACATCTAAAACAAAAATTTTGTGAAGCATAATTTCCCTGCGAACACGCCGGACAAGTCTACATTGGGCCTCGATTATTTTGTTCTCGTCTGGGGTATGCTGGCCCATGTGGAGGTCCCCTCGGCGGTCCCTGATTCCCTCCGTTATTCATATTCTGCTGGTTGTGACGGTGACGCATCTCTTGGTCACGGATGTTCTGAAACACATCTAAAATGTTTTCTAACTTGCTAATAGTGGCTACCTTACGCGTCATCAATGTTATTTGCACCTCCCTTGGCAAGTGCTTACTTATATGCCTCACGAGGGATCTAAATGGCAATGGCGGTTCTAGGTATTTCGCCTCACTAAATATTTTCATTACATACCCTGTTATATTATTATTGGGTCCCCCAAAATTCCCAGTTCCCATAATTCTGCTACGCAACACTTCTTGGTCTTCTTCAGACCAATATTTATTTCTGAATGCGGACTCGAAACTTTCGAAGCACCCCCATTCTGTTTTGTGTACCTCGGCCCATATCTCCGAACTACCTTTGAAACATTTAAAATTTTTTAATAATTGTACCTCCCAGCTACTAGTATTAAATTTATTAAACTCCCTCACTCTATTTATGAATTGCATAGGATGCACTCTTTTATTGTCACAGCTAAATGACTCTAATTCAACTTCACTGCTTACGTCACGAGTCATAATTACTCGTTCGGTAACAGAGTTTACTTGTTGGCTGATGGCCATACTCAATTCATTTTTAACATCCATAATATTCTTTTCAACGTTCATTAATTTATTGTTACTATCAGATTCAAGGTCACTTATTGTATTGTGTATTGTCTTAAATTCAATCTTACAACTATTTACTATTTCACTTATTTTAATGTTATTACTTTCAATCTTATTCATGGCATAACTAACCTTACATTCAGTATTAGCGTTGCATTCATTTATCTGTTTCTCAACAATAGTGTTTATTACACTATATTGTTCCGTGATCTGTTTTTCTACTTTATTTGTTATATCATTTTTTATATCAGAAACACGGCATTCTAATTGCTCATTCATAGATTCTGTCAATTGTAATTTAATATTTGCACAACGTTCATCAACACGTTTATCTAGTACATGGCTCAGATTATCAAAATTTACACTTATACTCTACTCAAACTTAATATTTTGTTCTTTAAGTTCTTGAAAATTAATATCATTTTTAATATTTTGTTGTTCACATTTTATTTTCTGTTCTTTAATTTCATTACTTAATTGGTCAAATTTGGTATCATTTGCATCAAAACGTTTATTTATTTTATCGTCACTAGAATTAAAACGACTTTCCAACTCACCTCTCAGTTCGTTTAAGCTACTATCAAACTTGCTATCAATTTTTTGTAAAAAACTCATTATATCCATTTCATCGGATTGTTTATTTTTATTTGTTAAAACTGGGGTTAATTGAATCCCAGAATCAACAGCTGTTTCACTTAGTTGCATTTGAGCAGCAATTGGGGTAGAATGAATTATTACGTTACCGCCAACAGCTGTTTCTGTAACAGCGCTTGGATCAGCTGTCCGCATCTCACTTTCATTCAGTGACTGTGGTTCAAGGTCACTTTCACTCATATCTACGTTCGTTACATTGCTTTGTTCAGTATGCTCAGACATTTTTAACTGATTTATAACTTATTTTTACTTACGTGATAACTACAATTGATTAATCTCCTTTCAAAACATTATACTACAACATACATAAAATAAACCTTATACCATAATTACGTACATTTTACGTATATAAAATTTTGCTTTCATAACCGTATTTCATTCCCTGTACTGTCAAAATAGGCCGGTGTAATATAACTTTTTATTACATTACATCCTGCAGTCACGGCACCAATTGTAACTTTATTTACTTTATTGTATTTATTAATGAATTAAATTGAAACTTCCACCTACCTTTTAATTCTTGTGATCTGGCCTGATCTCTAAGTGTGGACTAACCCCACTCGTACGGCAAACTTAACAGTACAGTAAATGAAATAAGGTTGTTTAAATAATTTGTAAACTCTTTTAGTAAATAAAATAAAGTAATGAATTTATTGTAATAATTTCAACCATAACTTCCACAATTAAATTAAATTGTACTTGATACTGAGGTGAAGCCCCTTATTACCAGCAATAATTTTAATATATTTCACCACATTACTTATATCTGCCTTAGAATATTCATTAATTAATTTAAAGTGACCCAGCTTGCTATTCACACACATTCATTCTTTTTTATTACCCCATTTTAATTATTTAGTCCCCAAAATAAATTTATTTATTTAATACCGTGGCCAGTCGATTACTTAACCCTGGGCGTCTGTGGTGATCCAGCGCCGTACCGATTTTATGTTCGAAAGTTTAATACCCGTGCACTTTTTCTTCTTCACTTCATTTCGAGCACATAGATTGCTTCATGGTTAATTTGAGCTAAGTTTTCAACACTTTGTTGACATTTTATAAGGTTTTATAGTTCGCGAACTTTATAGGAGGTCCCGGCCGGGAGAAGTTCTTTCGTTGACTGACGAAACGGCAGGTAATTAACTCCCCACCTTGTCTGACTGTTTCTGGGCACATACACGGCCACTGCGATTACACAGCTTTTCGTTACCGTTTAGGTAGCATGGTTTGGCATTGAGCACTGGCGTTGACGATGCTGACTGGCGAAAATAGTGAGGCAGTGGAAGGCGTGGCCTCTAAGAGTATCCGTCAGCAACGAACCGCATGGAACAAAGTTTTCATCTCTCGCCATTTTTCGTGGCGTCCCTTTGGAGTCTGATCTGCGTCGTCCACGCGCGCATGGTCATGTTGCGCGTCTTTGTACGTGCCTCAATGCCTAATTACCGCCATGTGTTTAGACTAGGCATCGCATTCCATTGCCAACTCACCGTTCACAATCTCACTTCATTGTTCCTTTGACGACAATCTTACTTCACATAGGGACTGACCGTGCAGAGGGAAAATATAATATTATAATTTTTTAATAAAATGAAAACCCTTCCCTTTTTGCCCCGTTACAAATTCATTTGTATTATAACCTTTATAATTATTTAGTCTGATATACTATTATTATTATTTTTATCATTATTATATAACCAATTCACCTTGTATACATATATTGTTTACACGAGCTACAAAGTACCACGTAACCTCTTACACAAACACAGTTACCCTCACTATAAATTTATCTACAATTTTTCGTCATTATTTTATTGTTTACCACACCACATTACATAAGTTAGCCAAGTAATTACCATAGACTAAAATAATTAAATGTTCATTCACTGATTGTCTAACCACCATCATCGTAAATTAGTCTTATGTTTTTATAACACACTTCACTTTTAATTATTTTCATTTTGTTATTATTATTATAATAACTATTTACTATTTCACATTGTTCCGTTATACCCGCATAATAATCTACTGGATTATCCCACATTGTTATTAAATCATATAACCTGTCTACATCATTAGTTTTGGTCTTGTCACCATCTGTATTATTATCTATCACCCTTAAGCATTTTAACCTCTCATTTTCAGAATCATCTATTAATATTTCATGTCTATGCACAGGTAAGCATTCAATATAATTATCAACGTTATCATTATTTATTTCTGTACTATCTTCATAACAAGGTAAGCCAACAATATTACTAATTCTATCGCTCTTTATTTTCTCTAGTAGCTCTTCGTAATTTCTAACACCATCAAATAATATTATATATCTCTCTCTCAATGTGAATAATTCTACCACTCTCTCACAATACCTCTCATCATAACACCATCTCACTTTTTCTCTCTCAATCCACACAAAAGGCAACATATAGTTATCATGTTATCATATAGTTTCCTGATTTTTCCAGGGAACTCATGAGAACTAGGGGAACTACTTAGAGACACCTTGTCTCTATAATCACGGGAGGAAACTCTGTCCTCATAAAGCATTGATGGAGTCCTTACTCCATTTACATCAAGGGGAAAATTTGCCCTTTGTAAACCTAACCTCTCTTCAGCCACTATCTTATTACTACTCTCTATTTCCACTAAAACTCCATCTACACCATTATTATTCACCACATTTTTAATCATATCGCTGTTATCACTTTTTATTTTGCTATTATTTGTTAACTCATTATTAGAATTATCATTATTACTCACTTTGTCTACCGCCACCTGTTTTGCATTTAAACTAACACCATTACTATTAACACTTATATATCCGTTATTTTCACTTGTATTAACCATGTTTCTTACCTTGTCGTTTATTTCCGCGTTATTTTCGTTTATACTGCACTTACCTGTATTTATTTCCACACTCCCATACCCTCTATACTTTGTTCTAAATCGTTACATTTAGTTTCAAATATCTTATTGGTTATTTCAAAACATTTATTAATTTGCTTTATATCATTTCTAATCTCATCAAAATTGCTTTCGTTTGTATCAAAATGATTACTTATTTTATCAAACTTCTCATTAAAATTATTCTTAATTTCATTGAAACTACTTTAACATTTTATTCTTTGTTCGTTAATATCATTACTTAATTTATCAAATTTGTTATTTACTTCATCGAACTTTTCATCACTGGCATCAAAACATTTACGAAAACACTCGTCATTGGCATCAGTGGCATCAAAACGTTTATTTACTACATCAAACTTGTTATTCTTGAAATTACTGTTGATTTCATTGAATTTAATATCAGAATCACTCTTTTGTTCATCAAATTTATTTAACAGTAACTGCATCATATTCATCATATCACTATTATTCTCTTTCTTAACTGGGGTCGGCGTCGATTGACTCGTTACACCTTCCATTATTCTCGATTCAGTCTCGCTTAAGTCGCTATTTATTTGACTTTCAGTTTGACTGTCAGTGAAGCTGATTTAATTGTTAATATTTTCATTTGTACTCATTTTTTATATTATTTACTAGATTCTAATCTCACAAAATTTTAATCTTATATGTACTCAGCATTAATTTATTATTACACGTATTACTTGTAACGGTACAATTCTGGCCCTACTGTGTTTTGGGGAATAATTAATTTAAATTGTATTTTTATTCAAAGTCATATATAAGAAACTAGTAAAGTTTCTTATGAATGTTTGCAACTACGCAATATCAATATCGAGTGGACAGAAATTGCATCAAGGTCGGGAGTATATGCGCAGAAACAACATCATTTTGCAATACGAATGTGTCAACAAGCTGCACCCATGTATACGTCATCCAAAAGTATGTAAAACGTAATAAACGTGTCTGTAAACAGCTAAGGCGTGGGACTCGACACAAAGAGACTGGTGACGTCGCTACTCCCCACCTCTGAATTGAAGCATTGTAAATCGTTCTCAGTCACGCAAAAGCAGTAAAGCCGGCCGGCTGCATATCTAACATTTTATAAAACTAAGTCGCGGACGTTCGCCTGTACAATGTAAAAGTGAAGTAATTTGTATAAAATGAAGTAACAGTTCAACGTTATTAACATGTAAAACGTAAACACAAAGTTTGGTAAAATTTTAACATCTATTAGTGCGAGTTCAGCGATGGGACGTCTGCAGGACTGATTTCAGCTAAGTGACAAAATGGGGGTTACACAAAATGTTAAATAAGGGGCAATACAAAATTTTCAATTACTAAATAACTAATAAAAAAATGAGCTCAATTTGGGGAAAATTAAAAAAAAAATTGTACCATAAGGATGAGAGCATGAGTGAGTGAGAGGATATTTCATTACATTTAATTAGAAGTGCTGGGTTGTAAAGTTATTTTAATAACGATATCATAAAAATATAATTGAATATGTTATTTTGGAGGGCATGTGAAATGTTTAAGGGGAATTTTAACTTGAATAGTGGAACTGCGTCTCATGGCGCAACACCTCATGGCATATAGTAGCGTGCTTGTTTCGCACGGTAGAGTCATATTCATTTGTACGTAATACAACAATAAGAGGTAATGTCATTGGTAAACATTTCAAGCAAGAGTAAATTATTTCAGATAACACATTCCGCTACTTCTAGTTCGCTTAAACAAACTCTGCCCATAAAGGTAAGCAAATCTAATGTTCTTGTATTATAACAAGATGGCGCCTGAACAAAATGTTGGTGAAAGTTATTAATATTACATATAATAAAAATGCATTAAATAATTAATATAACAATGGCTTCTGGAACAGGGACTCGACATAAAATGTGATTTTATGTGGAGTAAGCCTACTGGAAAAAGCGGAACAGTTACCTGAAGTAATATATAATTTGGAGATACGTAAATACAGACGTAAAGATAGGGTTATGTTATAAGATTATGTGCATGCATGTGTTATAAATAAGCAAAATGAGTACTAATAAAAATAATGACGAAAACATCAGCGTCACTGACGAAACATTCACGAGTGAGATGGGCAGTCACTCAACACCAGTTAGTCAGATCGGTGAGTCCAGTGCCACCGAATTAGTCGAATTAAATACTGTTCAATTAACACCCATCTCAACTCGGTCTGAAAAGAAAACAGATGAGACAGTTGCCATGATGCAGTTACTGTTAAATAAACTTGATGAGAAATTTGATACACAGAATAATAAATTTGACAAGAAATTTAACGAACTGAAAGAGCAAAAGAGTGATTTAAAAAACGATATAAATGAAATCAAAAGACAAAATGTTAACTTTAATAAACGAATCGATGAAATGCTTGCACGTTTCGATAAAACGAAAGAAAAAATAGTAGCGTTAGTAAATGAAAAGTTCGATAGACCAAAGAATAAAGTAGACGAGAATTACGAGAATAAAAGGGGGTAGAGAATAGTGGAGAAACAGGTAAACTAAATGTAAATAAAGACGGTCAGATGACAAATAATATGGTAAGTGGTGTTGAGAATTATGACAATACAAATAAAAATATGGTGTTAGAAAATAATTGTGTGGATATTGATAGTGATAACAAAATTTTAGCGAGAGTAGAAGATGATAATGATGAGAGGTTAGTGTGTGTTGAGTCAGAGAGAAAGTGGAGAAAGAATTTACAGTTAAAAGGGTTGCAGGGGGTAAATTTTTCCCTTAATGGTGTAGTAGGAGGTGAAGTAAAGACTTCACATGTGTTTAGGAAGGACGAGAGTTCCTTCAGTATATATTTGGGAGACGATAGGTCTGCAAATAAAGTTCCCTGGATTTTTTGTGCACTTCATAGGTGGTGCAGTAATAATGAGTTAGTGTCCCCTGCATATTTTGAGAGTGAGAGATATATTGTGAGTGAAAGAGAGAGATAGAGATTTTTAAAGTAAATAGCAACTATGAAGAGTTTGTAGAGAGGTTAGGTGGAGAGAGAAGTAATAATAATAACAAGTACTTACCTTATAGTGAAACTGAGATAGTAGATGATGATAATAATGATAACAAGTACTTACCTTGTGAAGTAAAGGGTGTAGTAGTAGATAACTGTGATGACGATAGTAATGACTTTATAACTTACCTAATCAGGACAGATAATACTAAAGGTGACAGGACCATACCCGATCATGACAAGTTGTATGATGTAATGATATGGAGTAACCCTATTAATTACGATAGTTTTGTGGAAGAATATAAGAATTTAAATAAGTATTATATTAATGATGCTAATATAATGTTTTCAAGGAAAAATAAGTTGTATAGACCTAAGATTCGACTGTTGTTCGATGATGGTGGGTAAAGTGTTTATTGTTTATGAACATTTAATTATGTGAACAGTGGTTTTGAGATGGATTGTTTATGAACTGATTAATGGTCAATGATAAAATAATAAGTTGGATTGTATATTTTTTTTATGTATTAATGTCAGTGTATTTGAGTATTCTTAATGTTGTGTATTACATGTAATTTTATGTAAACCATGTATATAACAGGAAGTTATAGTTTAATTGATTTAATAATAACAATTAACATTGTTTTTTGACTAAATAAGTGATGAAGGTAATGATGAAAGTTTAAATAATTGAATTAAATAATTGAAGATTAATTACTTAATTAAGGTTGTACAAAAGAAAGTTTGATAATGAAGTTAAATGATTTTATGAGATTTAGCTTCTAATGAATAATAAATGATTAAGCATGTAATATATTTGGATATTGAGATGTATTGTTATTAGTAGGTGAGGGATGAATTTTCTAATGCAATTGTCAATGATCACAGAAATGTAAAGTGTTAAAAAGGAATAGAGCCTGGGTGATAATTATTAAAATAAAGGCATTAGAGTTAGTCAATTAAAGTTAATGGGAGTTAGATAAATAAGAATTTTGAAATACCAGTAACACACAAAGAGAGATATTAGATATTTTAGGGACACAGTGGTGTTAGTGATTATATGTAGAGAAGGTCAGTAAAGTAAATGGTAAATATATTTGTTAATGGTGATATTTTGTAGTAAGGGTAGTGGTGTAAGAAGTGATCAGCGTGCGGCGTTGTGGCAAGTGATAGAGTAGTTTAAGGGAGTGTTTGCCGATATTTGGTGGGGGGGAAAGGGTTAGGAATGTATATGGCCAGGTTGGGAACACACATCCTAGTACAAAGAGGAGAATAAATTAAGGTAAGTGGAATTAGTGAAGGGGGTTATAATCGAGAGATTGGTGTCATACTATGTAAATCTGGTTGTTAATAGTGGTTGTTAGTAGGAAGAAAGGTGAGTAAGGTTAGATATATTAATGCCATTTCGATAAGTCAAATCATCGTGAATACAGGAGTCACCAAGACTAATCAATGATCAAAATGTGAAGGGTTAAGTAGAAATTCATAGTAGAAAGGTAATAAGAAACGAAATATAATGTAACATGAATATTGTAACATAACAAAATGTTACCTAACCTAAACGTATACTATCAGATTTAATAAGTACATAACAATAATGTAAATAGGGAATATAGTGATAAGAATAACCAAGAAGAGAGAAATCATGGAGGAAGAAAGAAGCAGAAGTGCCACATGAAACAGTAAACCCAAATACTGTTTGACACTACAACCAGACAATGACTAACACAAACTGATGGACAGAGTAAATGTACTTTAAGCTGTCAAGCGAGTCAGTGAATAATGTAAACAGAATATGATATGTTAATAACAAGTGAGTCAATAAGAATCTGAATAATGTGAACTCAGAATTAATATTTTGCTGATGATAAATTTAACCATGACTAGTAATTTACGGATGCCAAGAACTAAAATTAGCAATGGCCACCAAAATGATAACAAAGATGTATTTCAATCTCAAATATACTTATGACGAGAAAGAAAAACCATTTGTAAGAGGGAACCTTGTACGAATAAGGTACCTCAACAAATTACCGAATAGTGAACCTATAAATGTTGTTAGGGCAAAATTCTAGTATAAGCGGTATGTCTTAACAAGGCCTAGACCAAACAATAATCAGTGAGTTGATTATTGGGAGGTAACATGAGTGTAGATTAAATGCACAGAACAATTGTTATGCTCAAACATAGCAGAAAACCATTATTAAAATAATATATTTAATAATTCAATTGTTAGTCAGTAGAATAGAGCGAGTTAGTGTAAAACGAAATGTCATAGTAGTAAGGATCGTTCATTACCATGTATAAAGACAAGGTTTATCCATAATGTTCAGTAAAATGTCAGTACAGAGTTAATAGTGTTCTCACATAAACGTTTGAGTAATAAAATGCTATGTGAACACAAACAATATTAATCAAAGTGCAAAATCGTCGATTCAGGTAAACAGACGACAGTGCGGAGTAGTGTACCTGAACATTGTTTATGTAGCAATGTCAATCAAAGTGAAATTAACGCAGTATCAAGTGATATCAAATTAAAGAGGACAAAATGATCTTTAATTTGATGGTAATATCGCCCCAATCGCAACTGTATTAAGGGCGTGAAAGGTGTTAGCATCATTTACGAAATAGGCATCAGAAATCTGGATACTAATAACAACAATATCGACAAGCTGTCAATCATTTCAGAGCTTGGCGGTTGGAAAACCGTTATTAACGGCCAAAATGACAATACGTCATATTCACCACACCTGCAAGAGCCAATCACAAAATTAGTTAGTAATTAACATTTTTGCCTAAGGCCGATCGAAGAGTAGAGTATAAAAGAGGATGTAACCGATTCTCGACAGACACTTATCAACTTCATCGAGCGCGGAACGTGCGCCAGCCATCTCAACATTTTTGTTAACTGATAGCGTCATCATCATCACACGTCAAAGGAAACAATTCGACAACAACCTACAACTACTTCAAATTATTCTACAGAGAACCATAGTGATTATGTGCAGTATTATTTCAATTTTGTGCGGGAAAATAATGAACAGAAGCAATTAAATAATGTTATTTATGATCCATTAAGTTAGAAGTGGATCGGAATTCTCTGTTCTTGTGCGTGTGCAGTGAATAACGATAATCATTATAATCCGATTATCAAGGTGCTAAATGAGTTTTAATTAAATAATTAAAACCAAAAGGTAACAGTGCAACCATTATTCATTTTCACTACAAGCGCCATAACCTGTACGTTTTTATACACTGATCTGTACTGACGCAAACCACAGAAACATTTCAATATTACACCATGTCTCAATTTATTTGATGAATTTGTCATTATTAATTAAGCTGAATGTTAGTTATAAGTGTTCTCAACCTATAAACTTTGTAATTCAGAAATCAAGCGTGACGAATGCACAACCTATCAAATAGGTTATTTTTATTTGTTTACTTTATGAAAGTAACATCAAAACGTTGTTGATCAATTTTATATCAGAAAAATTATTAGATATTGTGTAGGCATAACTTTCTTTTTCGTGTCTCAAAGAACTCAGATCTGAGATTTTAAGAATAACTTAATGTTAAAAATAACAAATATCTGGACTTAGCCAGATTTACCACTTGTGCTCTGAGCAATAGGGTGGGTCGAAAAAAGCGAATTTTCGAGTATTGAATTCTAATAGTGCGGAAAAGTTGCGTATTCACATGCTAATAAACGGAAAAATATTGAAACAATTCCTATGTTTAATCTTCAGTTCGCGCAAAGGGCCTAAAGTTTGAAAAAAATGACAAAAAACACCAAATATTACCTTAACGCTCAAATTTTACAGATTAAGTTTTTCGACTTCTAATAGCGTGAAAGTACTTCATTTTAGTTGCCTGATAATAGAAAAAATATTTAAAAAATCGCGCGTTACATATTGAGTTCGCGCATAAGGCCTAAAGTTTCCGAATTTTGGTGAAAAATTGATATTTTTACAGTTTTACAAACTGACGGACTGTTGTATTAAAAATATATACAAGGCCATTTTTTTTACTAATTGTTCCTATGAGTGATTTTATATATTCAACTTGGATCCGAATACATCACCTTGCAGCTCTTCGCCCATTTCGCAAAATTATTTTTGATGAAATGACCCACAACTCACCACGTGAAGGTGGCTGCAATTCGAGTTCCACCCACGCCCTACCCAACCATCCAACCATTCAGGGCATGGTAAATTATCAAATCAAACAGACTTGTCGCAACACGTCTGTGTCTGAGTCACCGAGTCACCCCCTCCCAAGGCGCGATGACTTCTGTCTGATCAGTTGCTACTCGGCATGCCGCGTGATAACGTCTCGTCGCAGCGTTACTAGTGTGTCTAAACCGGTACCTTACATAGTCTTGTGGCAAATCAAGCTTAGTTTCGCTACATTTGAGTGTTTTCTTGTGACGTTGGTAGTGGTTGTGAAATGGCGACTCAGAAAAAAGTGTTGGTGACAAGACAGTCGCACTGCTGTCCTTTGTTCGGTTTGCCCAAAGAACTAAGTGGAACACACCTACCGACATTCGAGGACGTGCTTTTGTGTTGTTTCGAAGAAAGCAATAAACTTTCAATATCATCGGATTCAAAGAAAAAAATTGCATTTTCAACAATAGCCGATTGTGTTGCTACTCAAATAGAGATGATATATCGTAAAGCCTCCATTCCAGTAGTGACTCATACTCGGACTGTGCAAATGATAAAAGCGTACCATGATGCATATTATAATTTAAGAAAATCGTACAACCGAGACCACGAAAAAGACAGTTATAAGATAAAAATAGATGAATTCATAGCTGAAGCGAAATCAAAACTATTTGATATTGCAGCGTGTAAGTGTGTTATGACATTTTCTTGTGTATGTGGGAAAAAGGCAAGTGCCTGTGACTGTCCTGTAGTTGTGGAATGTATGTGTGGAAAAGACAAAAAGATCCAACCCATTGAGAGAAAGTTTATATACGATCAACGAACAACTAGGATCGGCTGCATTGGCAGTTTGGGTAGAAAAGAAACAGTTAAACTTAAGAAAAGGGACGAAAGAAAACAACTACAATTGTTGCGAGAAACTGTTGCGCCCGACTGTGACACATGTGACACGGAAGCTACTCGGAAATCTTCGCACGAAAGAAGGAGTGAAATCGATTTGTCTTCAGTTCCTTCTACATCTCAAATGAGGTTGAAATTGATGTCTACTGCCTTAGTAAGCGATAGATTTGGTGTTTCTGACAGAGCCATAGCTGCTACCGCTTCTAGTGTTTAACATGATCTTGGAATGATCTTTGAAAAAGATTCGTCGCTAGTGATCGACAAAAGCAAGATAAGAAGAGAAAAACAGAAGACACGAGAGGCCGTAGTACAAGAAATGCACCGGCTTACAGTAACAAAGGGAATATATTTTGATGGTAGAAAAGATAATACTATCGTTCAAGAAAAAATAGGGGCTAAAATGTACCGCAGAGTAAGGAAAGAGGAACACATTAGCGTGACTCGTGAGCCTGGTGGGCAATATTTTGTGAGCTGATTGAGTGGACGAAATGTAAGCTGTCGCCCCCTCCAATGATGGAAAGCTTGACAACAGAGAATATTTCATCATTTTTGCAAAATAACACTCTGCCTGAGTTTGAATTTTTAAACTTTCCCTGCCATACCCAAGCAGTTGAAAGATGCGTAAAACTTGTGACAGAGTCCGCCGGAAAAGTGTGCGGACAAGATAACAGAGATGGCTACATTAGAGGAACTTTGCACTCAAGATCTTCGATGCCAAAATTAGACCAAAAATCCTATTTCAAGATAACGCCCTTGACTGATAGTGGCGAACCAACATAATTTACCATGCCCTGAATGGTTGGATGGTTGGGTAGGGCGTGGGTGGAACTCGAATTGCAGCCACCTCCACGTGGTGAGTTGTGGGTCATTTTATCAAAAATAATTTTGCGAAATGGGCGAAGAGCTGCAAGGTGATGTATTCGGATCCAAGTTGAATATATAAAATCACTCATAGGAACAATTAGTAAAAAAAATGGCCTTGTATATATTTTTAATACAACAGTCCATCAGTTTGTAAAACTGTAAAAATATCAACTTTTCACCAAAATTCGCAAACTTTAGGCCTTATGCGCGAACTCAATATGTAACGCGCGATTCTTTAAATATTTTTTCTATTATCAGGCAACTAAAATGAAGTACTTTCACGCTATTAGAAGTCAAAAAACTTAATCTGTAAAATTTGAGCGTTAAGGTAATATTTGGTGATTTTTGTCATTTTTTTCAAACTTTAGGCCCTTTGCGCGAACTGAAGATTAAACACAGGAATTTTTTCAATATTTTTCCGTTTATTAGCATGCGAATACGCAACTTTTCCGCACTATTAGAATTCGATACTTGAAAATTCGCTTTTTTCGACCCACCCTACTGAGCAAGCCTTATAGGGTATATAATAACTTATTTACAATTGTACATCATTATATGTTTTTAATTGTATTTGTTTTGAATTCTCTATCAGGGGTATGAATAAAACCCATAATTAACAGCATAACTCGACTTAATTTATTTCTAACAGATAGTTTAATATTTTATTTAGACAACTCAAACAACCTTCAGTTGTGATTAAGTATTTGGAATAGCATTGCCATAAAGATAATCAACCATTATTTTAATTTTTTTAAATCATTAATTGATTCAATTCATGGGTTTTACACGGGATTTTCCCAAAATAAATCCGTGTGGCGCCCACTATCAAACAAGGCAACTTAACCTTGTAGCTGAAGTGAGTTGGTTTTTGTAAACTGTCTTGGCAGCTTATTGAACTTCTAGAAAACACGACCAGGTACGTGAAAGTATATCATATTTATTCTATTGTCCAGACATTACTAGACGTAACGTACTTAGACTATCATCGACCTGGAGGAGAAGTTTCACAGCGAGTATCAACAAGACGATCAGCATCATCAAGCGACCAACTATTATACTTTACTTTTAAACTTAAGCAAAACTAGTATTTAATTATTATCAACCTAACTATTTTATTTGTTTCATATAAGGGAATTCTTTTCAGACTATTATAATTATACAATTGTAAACACACTTTGAGTAACCTCGAATGTTACATCTTGAATCGCTTTACAAAATTAGTAACCTTCAATTAGAAACAAATACAAACATTAATACATTCAAAAATAATATTTTAAACGTAATTGAATTGTATTTAAAAGAACAATAACGTTTACTTTATTAACGTTACAAATTGGCGCACCAACTAGTGTGGCTTAAAAATATTAAATAAAAATATTTTTTATATTTTATATCAGCCCGGTAGACACGAAAGAATAAACATGCCACACAGCCATCAATATGATACGAGATATAAGGACAGTCGGGTAGGAGAAATACAACGGGATATAGAGACGTCTGAAGCACAACCCATACACGAGATGGAAGTCATTACCATCAATAATATCGAAACTCGACCTGAAGAAACACCCCAGGTAGAACCGGAAGTGGGGGTAATGGTCAGCGACCAACCAAACAAAACAACAGAAGGGGCGAGGATGGAGAGTATGATGATGAGAATGATGGAACAGATGACTAGAAATAATGACTCGATGAATAAAAATATGGAAACATTAAAGGAAGATGGTAGGAAATCCCGGGAAGAGAATCAGAAGAATATCGAGTTATTAAATAAAAATATAGAGTCAATGAAGGAGGATCATCGTGACTTAAATAGAAATATGGAGTCTATTAGTAAAAATATGGAGTCGCTGAAAGAAGACTTGAATAAAAGGATAGATAATACCCATAAATCCATGGACATGCTAAACAGTAAAATAGATGACAACAGTAGAGCCATCAGAGAAGAATTGAACACCACATTAAATAAAATTAGCCAGAAAATGGATGAAATGAATAAGAAATATACGAGAGAATTGAGTCAGACAACAAGAGGAGAATTACGAAACGACAGCAATTCAGAAACTGAAGAGATACCCAATGATGAAACCAGAGAAGAATTGCAACCTGAAGATGAGGTCGAACAAGCTGAGAATGAAGGAGACTCAAATACATCATCGTCTGAAAATGAGCTTGACAGACACCAGGAAGATATTCAATATAAGGAGATCGATACCGGAAGTATAGAGAAGACTCAGGTAATTGAAGAAGCGGAAGAGTTAGTAGCCGAGAATGAAGACTTAGAACAAAATAATCTGCCCATGTGTAATGATCAAGTGGAAACACAAGAATTACCCAGAAGTAAAAACACCGAACAAGTGAATTTAAAAATTAAAATTCATGAAGAAAGGAACGAAATAATTAAGAAAACGGAAGAAAAGGAGGTGAAGATAAGAAGAATAATACGCCCAAAGAAGACTAGAGTAACAAAGGAATTAATCGAAATGACTCGAAGTGGTCTAGTTAATATGATTTATTTCCCAGCCAACAACCGTGAAGAAGGAGCCTACAGGAAGGAGTATCGAAGGAGCGTCATGGGAATGACCAAAGAGAAGAAATATGTTACCACGAGGAAGACTATGACCAGCAAAGAACTTAAAGCAGATATTCCTAAAAGGAAGCGAAGGTGTTCCAAGAAAAGAAGAAGGTACCAGGAACAACTGGACCGGATCATTGAAGGGTATACCCAAAGAATAAAGGAATTGCGGAAGGAGAGAAACCAATCAATGGAAAAATCCAACCAGGAGACTAATGACGGTCAACCCGAATTAGGAGAGGTATTGGACGCCAATAATAACAAAGACCAGGAGTACACTGGACACGTGGATACTGAAAATGATGAGAAGAAGAAGGCGAGAAAACGGGAAGCCGATGACTATCTGGTAGCCGCAAAGTGGAAGAACCGCCTGATAGGAAGATACCTCCAAAACCACTAGTACTGAACATATGTCAGATATCCCGAACATGTAATACTAGCAATAGAGTGGAAAAGCACAAGATAACCCCATGTATGTAAACCATAAAAATGATTACTATTAAGAGCAGATAAAATATAGTGGTAGGCGACATTTATCACCCGAATATTTAGAGTATACAAGGAAAAAATATGTTTTAAAAATGACTACTATAAACGAACTCATTTAGTGATTAAAAGAATCACATATTAGGCCCAAATTATTGAAGGTAACTAATTTACTATAACAAACTTATTTGCCCTATTGAGTTACAAAAAGTGTGTAGGATTAAGATACAGGCCAAACTATTTGTTACTTGTTAAAAAGGAACCAGATCTATCACACCAGAGGATAGAAGGATATGTATTGTAAACTAAATGATTTAATGAGAGACAAGACATCTATTATGTCATAAAGAGCCAGTAGTGGCATATAACTAAAATTACTATGCTATACTTAGAAAAAAAAAAATGTTTATCCAAATGAATACTATATGTAACTAGATTTTATCAAATGATTATTGTGTACCTCTCATAAAACTAAAATATTATATAAAACCATCCAGAATAAAGGTTCACCCAACTAACCTTTGAAGGAGTAGAGAGGCAGAAGATCAAAGAGAGTATAAAGAAAGAAGGATATTATTATGGAAAGTAGAGAGAGAGAAAAAATGTGTATTAAATAAACCATGTAACCCCAAGAATGTCTATAAAATTAGACATTAATATGTTATTATATTGTCACATAGTATGTTATATTATCAAATATGGTATGTAGCAAAATATGTCAGAGAACATCTAACCAAAAACCAGTCAGTATATGAATAGTGTAAACCCTGATAATTCAGGATAAGTATAAATTATTAAGAAAAAAAAAACTAATGAACTATTGTGAAAATAAGATATTATAAACTTTAGATATAAAAAACCAACTACATAATTATATAAGCATCAAAATAAGTGCGTAATCGTAAGAATACTCAAGTGAACCAAAGCAAATTGTCAACTAGTATAAACAGTAACAATACGGCCAATAAAAAGCCTAGCTGAGAATGTCAAGTCTGAAAAGAAATAATTACCTGTAAAAAGGAAAGCATGTTAGCAAGTATAAAGATGGAAATGTGATACAAATGAAAACCTCTGATACCTTGAATATTATATTAAAGATATTATATTATTGAAAATGAATGATATGTATTATATTTTATGAGTTGTGATAGTGCAACTATTGCCTGGTGCAATGTTTATTTTTTTCTCAGACAGAGAAGAGTAATGCCTCTGAATCTGAGTATGTGTATTGAGGAACGGCAGAGAATGTAAGCCACAGTGAGCCACTCTGATTCCAAACCCACTACAAAAGTTAGGGAGTTATATTGTATTAATGTATCAAGGACTATTATGAAAGAATCTGTGAGGTATAAATTATAATAACCATTAAGATAATCATGAAGGTAAAGATATGTAATAAGAAAGAAGAATGTGAATAAGACAGGAAATTGTTAATTTAAGAAATGAGATCTATTGTAGTTAAATGAGTTAAAAAGTAAGCTACTTGAAAAATACTAGTAAGTTAAGAATTATATCACTAGAAAAAAAAAATCAAGCTAGAGTAACACACTAAGAGTATATTAAAGATCAATGTAAAGAGTACAAGACAAAAATCAGTAGTAATATGTAGAAACTGACATGAAATGATAATTTTATAAAAAATAAATTTTTTCTCAACTGATCAATTTTGAGGAGGGAGTATATGTAACATAACAAAATGTTACCTAACCTAAACGTATACTATCAGATTTAATAAGTACATAACAATAATGTAAATAGGGAATATAGTGATAAGAATAACCAAGAAGAGAGAAATCATGGAGGAAGAAAGAAGCAGAAGTGCCACATGAAACAGTAAACCCAAATACTGTTTGACACTACAACCAGACAATGACTAACACAAACTGATGGACAGAGTAAATGTACTTTAAGCTGTCAAGCGAGTCAGTGAATAATGTAAACAGAATATGATATGTTAATAACAAGTGAGTCAATAAGAATCTGAATAATGTGAACTCAGAATTAACATTTTGCTGATGATAAATTTAACCATGACTAGTAATTTACGGATGCCAAGAACTAAAATTAGCAATGGCCACCAAAATGATAACAAAGATGTATTTCAATCTCAAATATACTTATGACGAGAAAGAAAAACCATTTGTAAGAGGGAACCTTGTATGAATAAGGTACCTCAACAAATTACCGAATAGTGAACATATAAATGTTGTTAGGGCAAAATTCCAGTATAAGCGGTATGTCTTAACAAGGCCTAGACCAAACAATAATCAGTGAGTTGATTATTGGGAGGTAACATGAGTGTAGATTAAATGCACAGAACAATTGTTATGCTCAAACATAGCAGAAAACCATTATTAAAATAATATATTTAATAATTCAATTGTTAGTCAGTAGAATAGAGCGAGTTAGTGTAAAACGAAATGTCATAGTAGTAAGGATCGTTCATTACCATGTATAAAGACAAGGTTTATCCATAATGTTCAGTAAAATGTCAGTACAGAGTTAATAGTGTTCTCACATAAACGTTTGAGTAATAAAATGCTATGTGAACACAAACAATATTAATCAAAGTGCAAAATCGTCGATTCAGGTAAACAGACGACAGTGCGGAGTAGTGTACCTGAACATTGTTTATGTAGCAATGTCAATCAAAGTGAAATTAACGCGGTATCAAGTGATATCAAATTAAAGAGGACAAAATGATCTTTAATTTGATGGTAATATCGCCCCAATCGCAACTGTATTAAGGGCGTGAAAGGTGTTAGCATCATTTACGAAATAGGCATCAGAAATCTGGATACTAATAACAACAATATCGACAAGCTGTCAATCATTTCAGAGCTTGGCGGTTGGAAAACCGTTATTAACGGCCAAAATGACAATACGTCATATTCACCACACCTGCAAGAGCCAATCACAAAATTAGTTAGTAATTAACATTTTTGCCTAAGGCCGATCGAAGAGTAGAGTATAAAAGAGGATGTAACCGATTCTCGACAGACACTTATCAACTTCATCGAGCGCGGAACGTGCGCCAGCCATCTCAACATTTTTGTTAACTGATAGCGTCATCATCATCACACGTCAAAGGAAACAATTCGACAACAACCTACAACTACTTCAAATTATTCTACAGAGAACCATAGTGATTATGTGCAGTATTATTTCAATTTTGTGCGGGAAAATAATGAACAGAAGCAATTAAATAATGTTATTTATGATCCATTAAGTTAGAAGTGGATCGGAATTCTCTGTTCTTGTGCGTGTGCAGTGAATAACGATAATCATTATAATCCGATTATCAAGGTGCTAAATGAGTTTTAATTAAATAATTAAAACCAAAAGGTAACAGTGCAACCATTATTCATTTTCACTACAAGCGCCATAACCTGTACGTTTTTATACACTGATCTGTACTGACGCAAACCACAGAAACATTTCAATATTACACCATGTCTCAATTTATTTGATGAATTTGTCATTATTAATTAAGCTGAATGTTAGTTATAAGTGTTCTCAACCTATAAACTTTGTAATTCAGAAATCAAGCGTGACGAACGCACAACCTATCAAATAGGTTATTTTTATTTGTTTACTTTATGAAAGTAACATCAAAACGTTGTTGATCAATTTTATATCAGAAAAATTATTAGATATTGTGTAGGCATAACTTTCTTTTTCGTGTCTCAAAGAACTCATATCTGAGATTTTAAGAATAACTTAATGTTAAAAATAACAAATATCTGGACTTAGCCAGATTTACCACTTGTGCTCTGAGCAAGCCTTATAGGGTATATAATAACTTATTTACAATTGTACATCATTATATGTTTTTAATTGTATTTGTTTTGAATTCTCTATCAGGGGTATGAATAAAACCCATAATTAACAGCATAACTCGACTTAATTTATTTCTAACAGATAGTTTAATATTTTATTTAGACAACTCAAACAACCTTCAGTTGTGATTAAGTATTTGGAATAGCATTGCCATAAAGATAATCAACCATTATTTTAATTTCTTTAAATCATTAATTGATTCAATTCATGGGTTTTACACGGGATTTTCCCAAAATAAATCCGTGTGGCGCCCACTATCAAACAAGGCAACTTAACCTTGTAGCTGAAGTGAGTTGGTTTTTGTAAACTGTCTTGGCAGCTTATTGAACTTCTAGAAAACACGACCAGGTACGTGAAAGTATATCATATTTATTCTATTGTCCAGACATTACTAGACGTAACGTACTTAGACTATCATCGACCTGGAGGAGAAGTTTCACAGCAAGTATCAACAAGACGATCAGCATCATCAAGCGACCAACTATTATACTTAACTTTTAAACTTAAGCAAAACTAGTATTTAATTATTATCAACCTAACTATTTTATTTGTTTCATATAAGGGAATTCTTTTCAGACCATTATAATTATACAATTGTAAACACACTTTGAGTAACCTCGAATGTTACATCTTGAATCGCTTTACAAAATTAGTAACCTTCAATTAGAAACAAATACAAACATTAATACATTCAAAAATAATATTTTAAACGTAATTGAATTGTATTTAAAAGAACAATAACGTTTACTTTATTAACGTTACAATATTAATATTAAATTTGAAATTGTGAAGAATTAAATGGTAGTAAATGATAAATAATTGATGGCTAATTAATAAAAGTTTAATTGAAATTAAAATGTAATGTTGATAATTTTATACGCAAATTTAAAGATGCAGGGTGTGTAAATTGTGGTCAAAGTTAAATGTGAATTGGTTATTTTAATGTAATAATCACAATGTTTATTATGATGTATTATGTTTATTATGTATTAAGAAATAGTGTGTGTGGAGGAGAAAAGGGGATGATTATTATTAACAGCGCCGGATAAATAGAATTTCTGTTAATAATAATAATAATATTTTATAAAAGAGAAAATATTTCAGAATTGTAGAAAGAGGGAGATATAGATAATTTTATTTGAGTAAATTTTGATTATGTGTTTAAATATTTTGAAAGTATTATTGCATTAGTATAAAGATTTGTATTTCTTCTTGTTAATGGGAAAGGATTAATTATTATCGATTGGAGTCGAAAAAATTTATAAATGTTAATGGTAGTGAACTAAGAGAATGGAACGTCTGTATAATAATTCTTGTACTAGGTGTAATAATCCTAGGTGTTAGGAGTTAAAGAAAACCCAGTGCTTCTTAACAAAAACCAGCACATAGCTAAGGGGAAACAGATCAGTTAGGGATATGGTATTATACCAGGCCACTATTTTGATATTTTTGATTTGTTGTTTCAGTGTCTGGTGATGCTGTGACGGCAGTCCTGAGCTGGCGAGCACGTCAGAGCAGGAGCGTAAAGTGCTTGATTGGCCTTGCGGTGTTGGGATCTCGAGAGAGAAGTCCAGTAAGGTCATACAGGTACTGTCACCATCATTGGACCAAGGGTAAGTGATTGTATTTTTTTATATAAACAGTAAGGGGGTTGTGGCGACATATCCTAGCTGATCCCTTTAGGAAGTATGAGTGTGTCAATGAGAGTTTTTATGCTTCATCATAAATCCTCTCATTGAGGGGGTTTTGTAACGGTACAATTCTGGCCCTACTGTGTTTTGGGGAATAATTAATTTAAATTGTATTTTTATTCAAAGTCATATATAAGAAACTAGTAAAGTTTCTTATGAAGGTTTGCAACTACGCAATATCAATATCGAGTGGACAGAAATTGCGTCAAGGTCGGGAGTATACGCGCGGAAACAACAACATCATTTTGCAATACGAATGTGTCAACAAGCTGCACCCATGTATACGTCATCCAAAAGTATGTAAAACGTAATAAACGTGTCTGTAAACAGCTAAGGCGTGGGACTCGACACAAAGAGACTGGTGACGTCGCTACTCCCCACCTCTGAATTGAAGCATTGTAAATCGTTCTCAGTCACGCAAAAGCAGTAAAGCCCGGCCGGCTGCATATCTAACATTTTATAAAACTAAGTCGCGGACGTTCGCCTGTACAATGTAAAAGTGAAGTAATTTGTATAAAATGAAGTAACAGTTCAACGTTATTAACATGTAAAACGTAAACACAAAGTTTGGTAAAATTTTAACATCTATTAGTGCGAGTTCAGCGATGGGACGTCTGCAGGACTGATTTCAGCTAAGTGACAAAATGGGGGTTACACAAAATGTTAAATAAGGGGCAATACAAAATTTTCAATTACTAAATAACTAATAAAAAAATGAGCTCAATTTGGGGAAAATTTAAAAAAAAAATTGTACCATAAGGATGAGAGCGTGAGTGAGTGAGAGGATATTTCATTACATTTAATTAGAAGTGCTGGGTTGTAAAGTTATTTTAATAACGATATCATAAAAATATAATTGAATATGTTATTTTGGAGGGCATGTGAAATGTTTAAGGGGAATTTTAACTTGAATAGTGGAACTGCGTCTCATGGCGCAACACCTCATGGCATATAGTAGCGTGCTTGTTTCGCACGGTAGAGTCATATTCATTTGTACGTAATACAACAATAAAAGGTAATGTCATTGGTAAACATTTCAAGCAAGAGTAAATTATTTCAGATAACACATTCCGCTACTTCTAGTTCGCTTAAACAAACTCTGCCCATAAAGGTAAGCAAATCTAATGTTCTTGTATTATAACAAGATGGCGCCTGAACAAAATGTTGGTGAAAGTTATTAATATTACATATAATAAAAATGCATTAAATAATTAATATAACAATGGCTTCTGGAACAGGGACTCGACATAAAATGTGATTTTATGTGGAGTAAGCCTACTGGAAAAAGCGGAACAGTTACCTGAAGTAATATATAATTTGGAGATACGTAAATACAGACGTAAAGATAGGGTTATGTTATAAGCATATATGCATGTGCATGCATGTGTTATAAATAAGCAAAATGAGTACTAATAAAAATAATGACGAAAACGTCAGCGTCACTGACGAAACATTCACGAGTGAGATGGGCAGTCACTCAACACCAGTTAGTCAGATCGGTGAGTCCAGTGCCACCGAATTAGTCGAATTAAATACTGTTCAATTAACACCCATCTCAACTCGGTCTGAAAAGAAAACAGATGAGACAGTTGCCATGATGCAGTTACTGTTAAATAAACTTGATGAGAAATTTGATACACAGAATAATAAATTTGACAAGAAATTTAACGAACTGAAAGAGCAAAAGAGTGATTTAAAAAACGATATAAATGAGATATAAACGAGATAAAAAAGTTCCTTCACACGAACTTGTGATCTATAAACGTGATTTGGGGTTTTTTTGTTATCAAGAAAATCGACTCATTTTAATTGTTAATTTACTCAACTTTTATTCAACAAATACCACATTTATTTTCTATTCTTTTTTTTTGCTTTACTTGTTATTCATTTTCCTTCTCAAACAAAAAAAACTATTACTGTTTCTTTAAACATACAAAACATTGTTTATGAGGAACATTTCTAAAAAAAAAAATCTTGAAAAGACAACTTAAACTATTTTATAGCTATTCTAAGACAACCCAGTATTTATTTGCGCACACACTTCATTCATACTTTTACCCCATTTATTCTATTTAGAGCTCTTCTTATAAATTTTTTTTATATTTATTTAAAATCAGTTTAAAACAGTTACTTTCCTTTTGCCGCCCTGAATACCAGATGTTGTAATTTGTCCGTTTTGTTTGTGCACTGTTTTAGTCCGAAAAAGTTTCTGCTGGTTAAAATTTTAGTCACTGCCGAAATTATATTCTCACTGGTTCACTAACGATTAATAGATGTCACACATTTTTTGACCACTTAAAATTTTTAGTTAAGTCACATTTTGTACTTTCTAAATGATTTTTGGCTCGCGAGCCTTTTACGTTGAACCGGCCAAAGCCGCAGCTACGTGACGACAGACGCCAAAAACGATGCTTCCAAGATGGCCAAAAACGTTCTCCTGGTCACCAACTTGCTTCGGGATAGGCTCAAAAGGAGTCACGTGACACAGTAATTAGCGACCACGAGGTACTGTATACTCACTCTGGCTGACCAGTGAGCCTTGTACATGACATTATCGTGAGAAACCTGACCGATCAGTGCATGCGTATGCGTGAATGCGCCACCCTTGTTGATAACTTTTACATTCCTGTACCATTTCGTACCTGTCCCAGAGCTATAGTTCGTTCACAAAATATACTCGGGTTATGAAAAAAACTTTAGATTACAATTTCCCAATTCTGTCCCGTTACAGCAATTTGAATTGAATGAATCCTAAATTTAATAAACTCTTCATTAACACATTACAAATTTGCATACAATCTTAAAATGATTCACAATATTGAATTTTTTAGCTCCTCATCAATTCTCATTTGAAAGTAGGTTCTTAGACAGATTGAATTGCCAATAGTAATAGATTTAACAAAAGATACATGAATTATTATGAGTTTTAATGTTCAAATTTGTTTAACTTGTTTGTTGAATTCCTTTTGTGTTGGTGATTTCTTCCCTCGGAGTCTGCGATCATGGAGCTTTGCGTTCGTCGGCGATTCGGACGATCCTGTTGTCGACACTCATTGACACTAACATTTTAATTACCTAGGTTTCACTTTCATTACACAGCTCAGATCTACTTACAGATTTAGAATGTAATTAATGTATAACTACTATTTATTCTGACACCTTAGTAAATATGTCCATGTCCTCAGGATATCTACTAAGGACGTTAGCGACAACGTTATCTCGCCCTTTGCAATGGACTATATCGAAATCATAATCTTGAACGCAAGAATCCACCTGGTGATGCGTGAATTGTTCAGGTGACACTTCTTGATAAATATCAAAGCCTTATTATCATTAATGATAGTAAACGGTCTCCCAAATACATACGTGCGAAACTTTTGCAGACAATGGACGACGCTCAACAACTCTAATTCCTTGGTGAAATAATTCAGCTCCGCGCCTTGTAGCACGTGACTGGTAAACGCGACCACACCGATTTCATTATTTTTATCCAGCTGATAAATTTGTCCTCCGATAGCATATTTACTGGCGTCCGTCTGCAGGTAGAAACGCTTATTTAGGTCAGGGTGTTTGAGCATTAATGTTTCAATAAACAATTCCTTAACCCTTTGAAACTGTCGATCTATTTCCTGAGTCCACTTGAAATTTGAATTTTTCCTTAACAAGTCCAGCAGCGGTTGTGTAGCTTCAGCATATTTGTTTGTAAACCTGCTATAAAAGTTCGTTAACCCCAGAAATCCCGTAAGTTTTTTTTGGTTTTTAGGCCTACGGAATTCTTGTATAGCTTTCACTTTATCTGGAGCAGCTGTTATTCCCTGTGTAGTAAAACAGTATCCAAAATAATTGATCTCTTTGCGAAAAAACTGTGACTTTTTAAAATTTACCGTAAGGTTTGCCTGTTTCAGATCTCGAAATAATAATTTTAGGTGTCTTAAATGCTCTTCCACACTGGCTGAAATACATAGGCAATCGTCCACATATAAGATAGCGAAACTCTTCACCTCGTCAGATAGTACTCGGTCCAATCCACGTGTCAAGCTGGCTAAACTGGTTTTTAGGCCGAATGGAGTTACAGTATATCGGTAGCACTTGTCCTCATATAAAAATCCAGTATAATCCCTACAATCCGGGTGTAAAGGAATCTGCCTAAATGAGCTTCATAAATCAATAGTAGACATTACTTTGACATTTCCACACTTGGTCAGCACGTTATTTATCGGGATTGCACCTTCATAATCTGGCATAGTGACCGAATTAAGCTTCCGAGCGTCCAAACATAACCTTACTGTCTGATCTTTCTTTATCATAGTAACCATCGGGTTTATGTATGAACTTTGTGTCCTTTCAATCACCCCGTACTCCTCCATCCTCCGAATTTCAGTTCTCACAGCATCTTGATATATCATTGGTATTGGCCAACCCTTCTGACAATATGGTGTTTTATCTGTCACTTCAAATGTGTGGCAATATGTTGTAATTCGCCCTGGTGTCTCACGAAATACCGTTTTATTATTTTTTAATATCTTCTGTAGTTCTTCCTTGTCACAGTTGGTTAACTCCGTAATTTCCTGGATTTTTTGGTTGATAACTTCTATGATGCCTTCTGCTTCTGCTGCCAGTTCCACCTGTAATATTTCTGCTATGGTCGTCTCTCCATGGGTAGGATCTCCTTTAATTATTAGTTGTTTATTATTAAGGTCTATCACACACCTACTCTCCACCAACATGTCAACACCCAAAATACATTCTCTCACCAGGTCCGGCACTACTATAAAAACACTTTCAAACTGTAAA
Organism: Magicicada septendecula; assembly: GCA_034769895.1. Taxonomy (NCBI): domain Eukaryota; kingdom Metazoa; phylum Arthropoda; class Insecta; order Hemiptera; family Cicadidae; genus Magicicada; species Magicicada septendecula. The sequence goes on from CM068368.1 coordinate 786,659,912, forward strand.
TCTTTAACCTGCACATTTAGCAATACCTGCTGTATAATTCTTTTAGATTTACCGCCCGTGGCTCCTTTAATTATGGTATTAGATAGTTTTAACATCTCTATTTTCCCCAGATCTTTTTTATTACTGTTAAACCAATGTTCCAAAATCGCATTTATTTGGCTGCCAGTATCCACCAATGTGTTAATCGGCACGCCGTTCAACATTATTTGAATCTCCGGGCATTTATTGTTTCTTAACCTAATATATTTATTATCATCACTATCAAGTCATCGCTAATATCTAAGAAAGTCGTATTTACATATTAATATTATCATTTAAATCTAAGACATATTAACATGCTTTCTCTAGTTTTTTTGCCTCGTTGGGTCAACCTTGCTACCTGCATTACTTGTCGACGGAACGACATTAGTTTCCACCTTGAACTGGTTTTTCCATTTCGCCTGTCGAGGGTATTGTGCTCTTTCTTCATTATTTCCGTCTCGCTCGGTCATTTTCGCTCTCTCTTCACCGCTATGCTTCCACTGATTCCTTTCAAGCCGGCTGTCAGCTGGTCTTTGGTTCATCAACCTACTGCCGTTTTGTAAGTGATTGAATTTCAGTAACACTTGCTCAAATTCAGTAATCGTATTTACCGCACGAGTGATAATAGCTACCTCAATCTCATACGGGTAATGTCTTGCCAATTTCCTTATCAAATGTCTATCTGAGATGGGCGGAATCAACTGCCTATTCTCCAACAATTTTCTTTCTAAGTACTGGATTGTAGACATCCCTGTCTCTGAGTGGTACAGTCCGAATTCCAACTGGTCTCGCACCCGTTCCTGGATGTCATTCCAATACTTATTACTAAAGGCTTCTGTAAACCCCGCAAAATTGTTAACACTATCTTTGACTAACCGCCACCAAATTGGAGCTTCTCCTTCCAGATGTCTTGATACCCATGTGATGTTGTTGATGTCATGATAATGTTCATGGTATAGCTCAGTTAGTTCCTTGATGAACTCCATCAGGAAATCGCTGGATCCATTAAATTTGATTTCTTTTATCTGCTCGTTGACAACGCTTCGGGTGACAGGTGCCGCATTTACCAATGCCATCTTCGTCCGAACGTTGCTTTGTAACTGCTGCAAATTGAGGTTCGTTTCACCTGAATGGTTGTCCATTTTGCTTTCTAACTCTTTTAATTTATCTGCCCCTATTTTGTGAGCAGGAATACTTTCGTCACAACGTATATTGGTCGCTATTACTTTTTTGATTATAATTTTAATGTCACTACTATGCTTATCGTCTATTTCCTTCAGTAATTTTTCATTATCACTAAACTTATTATTAATTTTATCCTTAATAGTACTAATCTCTTCATCTATCATAGTTTTGGTGTCTACTTTAAATTGTTACAAAATTTCATTGTTTTCCTTTTTGAATTCACTGAGTTGTGTGGCTATTTCGTCTCTTAAGACCTGGTTTTGTTGTGTAATCTGTTGTGATAGTTGTTGTAACTGTTTTGAATTTTGAGATTGTTTCGATATTTGCTCTTGTAATTGTGTTGACAGTCGTTCTTGCAATTGTTTCGTTTGTTGTGATTGTTCTAACTTCTGTTCACGCATTTGTTTTTGTAATAATTTTGTTTGCTGTGTCATGTGTTGTGACAATTGTTGTAGTAATGCATACATATCTGGTTCTTTAGGTGCTTCTGTTGTTGTTTTTTGTGCTAATCTTGGTCTAACCTCGTGTTGTATCTCTGGTGTTATTTGTGGTGTTTCTACTTCTTCGTGGTCCTGTCCCCGCGTCCTTGACTCTTGATCCTCCACTGTTAATTGAGTGAGTGTATGTTGATTCCGTAACTGGTTGTTAATATCAAACTCCCCTTCGCTATTCTGAGTTGTCTCTGTTTCTGTATTCATGTTGTCGTTTATTTTGTTTGTGTTGTTCCTTATGTATTTCGTTTATCTACATTTGCTTCGTGTGATCATACAAAATTATTCTTATTCTCTATGTTTCTTATTCTACTTTTCTTATACTCTGTTTGCAATTCAATTGTCTGTTTAGCTTACAAATTAAGCTGTGCAATGGGCTCCAAATACTACCTAGCGTAGGATTTGGTCTTTATAAGCCCCACGTTGGGCGCCAAATACCACCCTCGCAGCTTAGAGCTAGAAAGAGATAGGTGTAATTCACTAATACTAAGCTCTCAACTCTTGCTTTGATGGCGACTCTTAAAATTAGGCCTATCTCAGGGTATCAAAATGATTATTAACACAATTTGAATTGAATGAATCCTAAATTTAATAAAGTCTTCATTAACACATTACAAATTTACATACAATCTTAAAATGATTCACAATATTTTATTTTTTAGCTTCTCATCAATTCTCATTTGAAAGTAGGTTCTTAGACAGATTGAATTGCCAATAGTAATAGATTTAACAAAAGATACACGAATTATTATGAGTTTTAATGTTCAGATTTGTTTTACTTGTTTGTTGAATTCCTTTTTTGTTGGTGATTCCTTCCGTCGGAGTCTGCGATCCTGGAGCTTTGCGTTCGTTGGCAATTCGGACGATCCTGTTGTCGACACTCGTTGACACTAACACTTTAATTACCTAGGTTTCACTTTCATTACACAGCTCAGATCTACTTACTGATTTAGAATGTAATTAGTGTATAACTACTATTTATTCTGACACCTTAGTAAATATGTTATTAAGCTAAGTGCTCACAATACCAGTAATTCATACCGAATACACTTCAACGCTTCGTAACTTCCCGATTCACGTGGTAGATTATCTTTGATGTGGATTTCGATAGTTTATCGCCAAGTTACAGTATATTTATCACAATGATTACTTTGATTTTAGTATATTTCTTCCATTGCAATAACGGTTTTAATACTATTAATGCACGATACGAATATTGTATTCGTACTAACTATCGCAAGTTTAGTTATAAATAAAAAAATCTTCATCAACTTAATACGTGGTGACGAGTCTGATAGCTGTAATGTTCTCCGTAGACTCTTGACAAATTTCCGAACTACGTTTTTTATACACACACAATCCTTACCCACACTCAATATTTACAAATCGCATTCCCATTGGTTTCAAGTACCGCGATATTTGATTTCCTCCAACCCAACTAGCTAATTTCACCCGCTAAAAAAATGACGCTTTCTTTCATTCGCCAAAAAACAGCGCGTGCCAAACTTATACAAACAAGTGGGGAGAGACGCTTCCTTCTGCTTTCTCGTTCTAACCTCTCACTCTATTTCTAATGGACTGTATTGTCTGAACACTCAGCTTTCTTTCGCTTTCACTTAAACTTTATTGCATTTTTAGTACAATACATTTTTATGATTCTTCACCCTGTACGTGACTTGTTGTATGTTTTCTCCCCGTCAGACAGTCGCCTCGACAAGGATGTGTTCTTGTGAAAAACACCGCTAGGCTTGCTGCTAACAGTACTTCAACTCAATGCTACTTGCATGTCTTAGTCTAATAAACAATTACTAATCATTATTCTATATAAAATCTGAGTAAAATTGAGTAGCATTCAATTTTAACGTTATAAACGAGTACGTAATAAATACACCGTTCGCATCGACGATGACAGCAGGAGAAAATCGATACATTCTACAACATGAAACTGGCAGAGAAGCGAAGGAAAAGCAACAAACGAGTAAAACGTTGTAGATTGAATAAGAAAATTGAGATGGCAACTAAACGAGCGAACGAAGCAGTTGAATTTGAACAGGCAATCGCTGCGGTATAGCCAAAACCTTGAAAACTGAAGAGATAGCAGCAGATGCGGAATTCACGAAACAATTCGACGACAACTAGTTCGGTTACGCCTGCTCCGTCTGCGATCGCTTATGGTTCGAGAGAGATTTGCGACCACCGCCGCAAAAGATTCAACACATACTGGCTGCTGAGTTCCCCGACGACGATGTAGCTAGCTTCAAAGTGTACGAAACATATTACAGGTCCCTAGCACTCGAGAATATACCCAACTTGTCAAGATCCAATGGCTTCGTGTACCCCGAGTATCCCAATCATTTGCCACCACTTGATTGTATAACTGAACGTCTGTTCTCACCGCGTCTACCGTTCATGCAGATACGGCGCCTGCGGTTTGTCCATGGCAGTCAAAGTATTATAGGACAAATAATAAACGGTCCGGTCGATATAAACACGATGGTTCGAGCGTTGCCTCGTAGCTTGGATGACGATAGAGCATTCAACGTGCACATTAAACGACATCTCATTTATAAGTCGACGTACTTGCAAGGCTACGTCAATAAGGGTACCGGAAAGAAATGGCTGCAATACTTGTTAACGAAACCTCTATACAAAATGAACAATATATGGGTAGATGATGCATTCTTCAATAGTAGCAGTAGTGACACGATGGCAAAAATTACAGAGACAGAGGCGACGGACGAGGGACCATTGATCGAAAGCATCGCAGAACAGCCAGAGACCGCGAATGTTTATTAAACATTCTTATGGTTACTGAGTGACTGATTGTTTCTTTTGCGCAAATGTTGCGTTTAGCTGGCGGCTGAAAGACATTATCATACTCTTAAGCTTTTACCATTTGGTAAACGGTACTTATTCTTACTTACTTTTCCACCTATATTTAATAATCTTTGAAAGTTGTGAGTAAATTAAATTCATTCCCCATTATAGGGTACCACCCTGTAGATGGGTAAGTCATGTGGAAAGGCTGCCCCCTTACGGCCCATGACTCCCCGGTAATTTTTTTTCAGGATTGTCTTCCCCTAGCCTTTGATGGCCCAACACCAAACTGCAAGGCATCAGCAAAATAACAATAGGATGCAGCATTACTGCTGACTAAATCCTACTAGATCCCGCCTGTAATATTCCATTTAAAAAAAAAATTTTTTTAGTATCTTTGAAGGTGGAACAGGCAGCACTTTGCCTATGCTGTTTTGTGAAGACGATAATGATGATTTCATAAGTTTTCATATATTTTAGTATGGTGCTGTATTACCATTTTGGAAACAAATCAGCAATTAAAATGTGAAACGTGTTCATTATTCCGTATATATGTAAACCTAAGAATAAACACTACGTTTGGAAAGCAGTTTACAAATGCTACCAGTTAACTGATGTTTGTGCAGCCAACCAGCACACTCTGTAGTGCAATTTAAAAAGTTTGATTTTCAGAACCTGTAGTCCCCATTTTATGAAAATCTTTGATTTGTTTCTGTGGCAGAATGAGTAGACCAATTAAATTCCATTTGCTGCAAATATTTATAGACATGTACACTAAGGCCAAGTTAAAAAAAATCATACAAAACATTTAACACTATCAGTGTCTGAAGAAGATGGGAGAAAAGATGTGACAATTTTGTGGTATCATTTGCCCTATTTATATTAAACTTAAGACATCATATTTATTGTTTGTTAAATGACTTTGTTAAATTTTAGATATTTATTAAAGCAATCCTTTTATTTCTGTACATACCTTGAAACTTTCTTGATTGTAACAAATAATAAGTTCTTTTTCTTTTAATTTTTGTAGTTTTATTCATGAAAATTATAGAATATATGTTGACATGTGTATTCTTTTTGTATTGTATATGTAATTTTCATTCCTAATTATAGTTATAATATTCAGATAAACTAGTGTCTTCTGTTGTGTAGGATGAAATCAACATTGAGGCTGTGGCAGTTGGTGCTGTATTATCAGATTATCAACGAATTAGAGTGGAAAATGTGTAAGTATATAAAATTCTCCGTACAGTTTTGGTTTTTGAAATGCAGTTTGTTCATACTGTACTTAGAATAGTGTGATAGAAAGTTAAGTTATATAATGCAGAAACATACTTAACAAGTACGTCATACGTACGTTCTTGGAAGTTATGCCATGTGTAAATGGATAATTTAAGACTGAAGAGTAAATTATAGGTACTGGCGCCTGATGTAGCTGGTAGGTATATTTTTTGAAATCACTATATACTAAACTAAATACTGTCTTTGCTTTTTATTTGATTCATTACTTAGTTTAAAAATTATACATTATTATTATTATAGAAATTTAACCACTTAATGATTTATGACGAGATAATATGTCAGTTGATTTGTTCAAGAAAAAGTGCTGTTGACGAAATATTCCACATGGTTACATATAATGGTGACTCCACACTTTGCCGCTATGATGTGCTGTATTTCAAGTTAGTCATTCCTCTTTGCTTTCTGTAATTAAATGCCATCTCACATCAGATATTATGTTATGAAACCAGACCATGTGGATTGTTATGATTTTATTTCTGTTTACATTTGCAGCTGTGTTAGTTTATTTTGCATGTTTTTCAAAACACTGTTTCTGAAAAATAGTGTTAATAAAGATTTATAGGGAGAAAATAAGTTTTGTTTTTTTCATTGAGCGGAGCCCATGAAGTCAAAAATTCAGCAATTGAAAACTCATGTATAAGGTGAGTTTTCCATTGTTTTTAGTATTACTTTTACAATAACAAGATGGAATATGTACATTTTAAAGGGAAAAAAATTTAGCATTTTTAGGACAAATTGTGGTCAATTAAATAAACCGTTAAGGGATTAATCTTTGTTTCCACTGACTCACTAATTTCAAACTCGACTTAAACATATCATTATCCTAAACCTTAATCGAATTTTTATAATATTATAATAGGTGTTTTCCAAGGAATACAAAGGAATATCTTATAATAGTAACATAACATTTTTACATAGAATCTATTCCAGTTTAAAATACCCAGCAATCTTGCTGCAGGTTGTAGTCCAGCTTATGTGAGTTCATATGTTACTAAATTTGCATGTTTTTCTCATAATTGTAGAATGTTTTAGTGGATGGTTAGTGAGGATCGGTCAATAATACAACTTTTAGTTATTTTGCGTCAACGTTTCGACAATATTTATTGTCATCTTCAGGACAATTGTTGCTGACGCCAAACACACAACTGTGATCACAAAATAACTACGCAAACGACGCAAAATAACTAAAAGTTGTATTATTGACCGATCCTCACTAACCATCCACTAAAACATTCACTGATTGACAGTCACTAAAAATTTAAGGACATAATTGTAGAGTTTTAATCTTAGGGATCTTGGCATTTCATTTATGCTGTTAAATCTGCGTACCTAGAACACTTTGTCTAACTTCTTGTTCTTTGTTTTCACCACAGTCACACACTTATTTGGAACACTCCTTGATGACTTATCTCTTGTTATGCATGCTGGTGTTAAATTTATATACAATTTAATACATATCAGTAATACACAATTGATATATAACTTATGTATACTAGTGGACACTATTTATAGAATACACTTGAATGTTCTGTATCAACATTTTTAACATAAACGAATGTACAATACATTAATAGAAAAGCATAGTATGTTCTACAAGATCCTAAATAAGCATAAATGACCTCGATTATACTAGAAGGTTGTTGAGATTACTCAAAGGATGGATGCTTGAATATTGTGTCATTCTCAATTATATATAAAACAATAAAAGACAGAGTAAATGTCAGTTTTTATTCAGAGTTCAGTTAGTTGAATAACAGACTTAGAGCATGTGTGTTATCTTTTTGCTTCTATAAATTATGGTTGTCAGCTTAGGTTGCACGGTTGTACAACCACTAATAATTCCCGATTTGTATTTTAAATTATAGAATTATGAATAAAACAATAACAAATAGTAGTGTTTTGAAGCTAAATCATCGTAATTAATCATTTGCCAATTGAAAAGCGCAGAGGAATACTAAAAACCATACATGCTCTTGCCGGGGTGTATGCACCAACTGTGACACGCTTTGTATATAGGGAAATACAATGGAGTAGTGGTCGGCTGGCTTGACTCCGTTGTTCCTATTACAACGGTATAGGCTCCCTTAGTGTGATTAGGGAGTGCAAACCCCGCTTGTACATCACGGCGCCACCAGTCTGTTTGTTGGTAAATAACACGTGGTGCGCCAGGTTGGAATTTGTAAGTTCATTGTTAGTGTCAGTCCAATTCACCATCAAATGTAAATAATAGTACATATAAAGGATTAAGGTGTCATAGTGTAAGATATTTATTATATTTAACTGGTAGGACGCAATGAATTCTGCTGAAAAACTTAACGAAAACGGTGTTCAGTTTAGGCCCTATTGAGGAAAAAATTGAAATTAAGAGAGTAGGTAGGCCTACACCAGACCTTTCAAATTTTAATAAAAGTGTAAAATCAGGTAACAGAATATTTAATCATAAATTTAAAAAAGATTCATATAATAAATATTAGTGTACGAGTGTGTGACACTAAAATTGCAGTATTTTGCTTTCCTTGTGTATTGTTTGGAGGGGAGGAGACTTGGACATTTTCTATTCTGAGAATAAAACAATTTTATTCCATCCAACCCATCTGCAACCTCCAAATTTTTTAACCACTAGGTGCCATTGTGTTATGTTACTATTTTGTATTACATTTGTGGATCAAAATTGTACTTTGTGTGTTATATTTTTTATTTGTGAAACAATTATTTGTGATATTGTGTAAATAAAGAAGGTGTCAACAGTGATACAAGTGTTTTATTTCCATTGCTGACCTAGAAGATGATACAGTGATCTGACATTTTGAACCATGAGTTGTATTCAGAGCACCAGGTTTGTTGAACGTATACATCAAACGTCTTTGTGGCAAATTTTCATAGGTTCTTGTAATATTTGTCATCCATTCCTTCTTGTAAGTTCAAAATTTGAGATCACAGTGACCCTTGCAGATATACAATTCCACGTTCAGCGTATGTTCCATTCCATACGCACAATACCATTTGGCCAGCTGTCTGGAGGGGTACTTTCACTTTTGCTAAGTTGCCATAGAGTCTTTTTTTTCATTTGAGTCCATAATTTTAAACTTATGTAATTGTTTTATATTGTTTATAAGCAAATTAATTATTACAATTTATAATCCTTGCACTTTGTAGAAGAATTACAGGAATTAATTTGTATGTAATTTTTTTTCAGATGCTCTCGACTGGGTCTTGTTTCCTTGGCATATTTATGGCGACGAGATCAAGCAGAGTTGCTACAAGAAATGATAGACTGTAATGTGGATGCTATTATTATAAAAGTTGCATCGTTGGGGTTAGATCCTGCCAAACATTTAGGTTTACGAATATCGGAAATACAGCCCCACCTTATTAAGATGGTAACTGTTTTTTTGTAACATATCATTAGTTGTGTTATAAAAAAGTGTTAGTTCTGTCTTCTTTTGTGGATCTGTTGTGTGGCCTTTGTGTTGTACAGTTCAGTTTTAAAGATGTTGTTTCATTTGAGGGATTGTTGCATGTGGAACTGATTTAATGAACGCATATGACCAACACAGATATGAGGAAATCTCATCGTGATGGTGACAGCAGGAGCTAATGGTCTGTGGTGGATTATATAAAGAAACGAATGTGAGTGTACATTTTGAAAGAACTAGAAATGGTAGAGTGTGATAATAGAATTATGATAGACACACTCAAATGGAAGAGAACTAGTAAGGTGTACAGAAGAAGATATAAAGATGGACAGTATTCCTAGTTAATTACAAAATGTCTTATGGAAGATCACATGAAGTTTCATAGTCTTTTCTAAATGTTGTCCTTTCCGGAAATAGTCACCAGGTGACTATTGCATTACTCTTTTAATAAATTAATAAGATATTTTATAAAGAACGTATGTTACTGTTTACCTGTAATTTGTCAGCCACCATTTAGTAATTAATTGCTGTAATTTTATCAGCTATACTTAAATTGAGATACCTGTACCTACTGAGATATCTAGAATCTCAAAATAAAATATCGAACAAATACATATGACGTTTACCTGACAATGGCATGATAAGCACTAACCTATTACAGTAGTTTAGTAATGAAATTAGAAAATAAGAAGCACAAAATATTAAAAGAAAACTGTTTGTCAACAGCAGTTAGTTTACATATATTTTAATGTAGGTTTTAAATGATAAATATCGGAGGACCGAGCTTTGCTCGGTTTTGATATTTATTTATATATATACAGATTTTTTTTTACATTAAATTGTCTAGGATTTGTAAACATAAAACATAAACAGAAACTATATGTATATTGTATAAACATTTAAAATAATAGCAATTGGATTATACATATATAAAAAATACATGTAAATAGAATTATACAAAATACAGTATAATACAAAAATAATACAAAATTATTGGAAAGTTATAGTAAAGTCTTCTAATATTTATTATTTCTTTCCATACAACATTTCATGTATGGTGAGGATTTTCTGGTGGCAAAAGATCTTTTAAGCTGCTTCGTCTTTTTACTCTAGAAAATGGTACGTACAACATTCCATGCATAAAAACTGATATACGTAAGTAGATACCAACGAATTCAAATATTTGTCCTTGAGCTTTGTGAATGGTCATAGCAAGAGCAGGTCTTACGGGGAACTGATGCTGTTGCATAGTACATCCAAGTTGATTTTTGCTAGAATCTAATGTGATTTTAGGGATATGGATTTCTCGGCCTGCATTCTCTCCAGTGATAATCTTTGATTTAATAATATTGTTTGTTACACAACTCAGTAACTATTAACCTTGTTCCATTGCATAGTCCTTCGGAGACATCCAAATTTTGCAAGAGCATTATTATTATATTTTTTACAAGTTTCAGTTCATGTGGTGGTAGATCAGCCATTTCAACGGAATTCACGAATTTAGAAGTAAATTCGAGACCTCATTCTGGTTGATCTTTGACAGAATCATAACTTTTGTAAACCTTGTACTCTCCAGGAAGCTTTTCAATAATTTCTGCATTAATTTTATTAACATCTTTATTTAATGGTGCAAGTGTAGCCCTGTCCTTCATATCTATTATTAGTCAGACAGTCTCCGAATACTTCTTCAATAAGATTGCCGTTGGAAATAATATCTTCTGGTAGTTCAATCTCATCCATAGCATTTACTGGCAAATCTCCATTGCCAACTTTTACTAAATATTCAGCAAAGTCTCTTTGCTCTGGATCCACACGCATATTTTCTGTCAGTTTAAAGAAATTAAAATGATGCCAAAGACTGCTTTTCTTAATTGAAAGGTCTACCAACTCACTGCGGTTAGCACGAGGTTGAATGGGCAAACATTGACGGAAATCTCCTCCAAAGACGACAGTCTTTTCACCAAAGGGTATATTAGGATTTCCTATAGAACGAAGTAGTTGATCCATATTGTGTATAAAACAGGTTAATTACCTACCGTCACGCTTTTTGAAATCCGAAAACAGGATTACTCGAGTTTCGACACATTAAGTGTCATCTTCAGATCCTCGATGAATATAAGTTAAAAATACATTTGTTGATGTATGCACATCCCGTCAGATAATAAAAACAAATGTGTTCCTGTGCAGGTCCACGTCGGCCGCGTGTATCGTGTTTTCGTTCTGTTTTGTCTCGGTTTTAATATGTGTTAAATTATTTAAGTATTTTTGTTGTTATGTTTGTGTTGTTTTTATTATCTGACGGGATGTGCATACATCAACAAATGTATTTTTAACTTATATTCATCGAGGATCTGAAGATGACACTTAATGTGTCGAAACTCGAGTAATCCTGTTTTCGGATTTCAAAAAGCGTGACGGTAGGTAATTAACCTGTTTTATAGTCTTAAAACGCTTTTGGAGCCAAATACAATGTTTAAACATATTGTGTAATCCATATTTAGGTAACATGGGTGCTTCGTCCATCAGGAAGACGTTAATTTTGGCTAGCTCTTTTGCCTTAGAAGATCCAAGTTCAATATTTGAAATTGAATCAGAATTTAATGCCACCTACAACAAAAAACAAAATTTTATTATTTAAATAATTTAAAAGAAAAATTTGATAGAATTCAGTAAAAATACAACCTTAAGTCTAAAAGTCTTGTGAGAAGTTCACCCATTAGGAAGAAGAATAATGCTATCCCAGTAAACGCCATGCACTTGACATTATACTTTCATTCAGTTAATGTGTAATACAGGCATTTATAATCAAACATTTTGCTGATACCACTAGGACCATAATAACATAACATCTGGGGCCAGGTAGTTCATTAGTACATTAGTTTAGGACTGCGTCGACAATTTCTATTTGTCTTCCTCTAAGAAGTTGGTACATCTCTTCTCCGATAGCAGCATTTCCGTTGATGTTTAAAAGCTCTTGGTTTTGTTGGTTTTCATAGCCCTCAGTATCATCCATGTTGTATCGTTGCACCCAGAAACGAAAATTCCTACCTTCTGTGGCTTCAGTATTTAACTTATAAGCAATTATTCGATAAGCTCGTTTAATTGCTTCTTCAATGGAACTTCCATTCCGCCTTGCTTCTCGTATAAAGTCTTTGGCTAAGTCCTCTTTAAATGTATCCCATAAAGCCTTGGGATTTTCTGGTGACCCAAAAATAAGAATTTGTATGAAAAGCGTTCTCACCACTCTAGGCATTTTTGATACAGCAGATTCTCACAAACCTTCTACCCACTGTTGATCATCATACGTACCATAGCAGCGTACAGGGAACATGTTATAAATTAAATACGTTATTGTTCACTTAATATAATTAGATAGGGTATACAATTATTGCTCGTCTCAACTCTTATTTTGTTTTTTACATTGGTTGCAACCGCTATTTATTCTTCTTCATATATAAACATATCAATACTGTGCCATTTGCATTTATCGATGGTTTCTGTAATTTATTTATCTGTACGGTAAGAAAGCTGGTCAGAAATTACAGTTGCCTAGCAATAATTAATTGTCGTGTGGTATCGGTCCCGCGATATTTTTAAATAAAGGCCCTCAGATGTGGCCCTTAGACGAATTTTGCAGAACATGAGACCGAGTCCAATCAAGTCATGGTGTCAAAATACCCTTAAGTTACCAACTTCCGAGGAAATTGTTAGAGCCGTTTTCAAGAAAAAAAAACATAGATACATACAATTATTGCTCGCTGAATATTATAGGATTGAACCAGCAAAACAGTTAACAGTGTACTCGATAAGCATGTGTTTATGAGAACCAAGTTAAGTGGTATGTTATGTCCGTCAACTATACTGCATGGCTGAGGATGAATATGGGGTTACACAGGATATGGTTTCAGAGCTATCGAGTGTATGGACCCCCGATTTAAGCAGTGGTATTATTATACCTAAACAGTAACTCAAATTAAAATAGTTTTGAACAGATTACATGAAATTCACACTTCTTATCTTATATTTTTGTTTGTGAATAAAAAAGATTAATGTTTTTTCTCCTTTACAAAGACTAATGTGTTCTGAAATTGATACTGTTTATAGCACTATGAATGTTTAAGAATTCAAATACTCTGAGCATTTTGCATTTGAAAGTATGATGAGGCTATACTGTATCATGAAAAAAAATCGTTGTAATAGTATGGAAATTAACAAGACAATTTGTTAAAGTTTGAAGTTATATCACAGGCTGTGATGCAGCCACAGCAAATGTGGTGAATTTGATAAGTGTTTGTGTGAATGTACATTGTAGAGCATTAATCAGAATGTTAATGTTGTTTGTGAGTCGTGCTAACAAATATACATGAACATGAACTTATCAACATGAATGACAAATGGTAGATATTGTAGCAGATGATGTGGCCAGAATATGAAGATAGAAGTTGGTGAGGATCATTTTACAATGTTTGAACCATGTAGTCAATGCAGAAGTACGTGGTCAGTGACATTGTAACAGTACAAACCAAGAGGTTTAGTTTAATTTCAAAATAATTGTAAAACATTTGTAACCAACCCAAGCTGAACAACGTTCTGATCATGAAATTTCAACTCTGAACTTCTGATTGGAATTTCAATAAGTAGACTTCTTCTTCACAACATATGCCAACAGTCAGTGACAACAGTTTATAACTGCTGCATGCAAGCAAACAAAAATGTTTGGGTTCAGCTTAACATTTTTACAGCACAACAGTCAGAATGAAGGAAATTGATTTTTTAATCACTTTGCTACTATAGATGTGGCCCGTATTCTGTATGTCAATTAACACTGAATCAAAACTTTAGAGGACATAGAGGCTGTAGGTCAATGTGGCCAATTTTATCCATATCTATTGATCTCCTGGACATACAGATTATGATGATACTTAGGCCTCACATTCAAAACATAAAATTTGGTTGATGTATAATAGGATTTTGTATGTACATCAAGGGTGTATACAGTGATATGTTGTAGCTATAATGCAACAAGAGTCAATCAGATTGTAACTGTGTATAGAGCTTTGAACATACGCCATATATGTACTGTGCACACTAGGAACAGGTGCTTGACGAACCATCTACTGTCAGGGGTTTGCTGTGCACAGTCTACGTGTTCAGAGCACACTTGTAATTTGCAGCGTGCATACGGCAAAGCAGTAGACAGAAGATAAGATGTTGAGTCTTGTAGAGGCGTACAAATTACTTCTGGTATTAAGTATCGTTGGAGGTGAATTATTGTAGGCAAAAAAAGTTACAGTGTCGATTACATTGTAATTAATTTTTCAGTTTAATTAGTTAAAAAGGACAATTGTTGACCATCATTAGCAGAAGTAATGGTTAAATTCTTAAATAAAAGAACGTAAATGCGCATGGCCTATGACAATACAATTAAAACATTCTGGTCCTTTAGGCCACAGTCTAAGACGTCTGTATGGGATAACAGACATTTCAGCTGCAGCCACACCAGCCATCTTCGGTTGAGTGGGAACTGAGATCTCAACTGCCTGCATTGGACTGAGTGAGAGTTGAGACTTTGGTTGCCACTCCACTGAAAGTGGGCTGCTGTGGGTACGGCTGAACATCTGGTAACCCACATACAGGCCTTAGACCATGGACCAGCAAGTTTTATTTCCAAATACTTTATGAAATGCTTACATGCCTGGGTTTCCAGATCTTTGGTGCAGTTTTGATCAGAAGTGTTCAAATGTACGAGGGACGTTCACATCAATCAGGGACTATTAATTTTTAATAAATATAGAACATCTTTATATATATATTTCGTGTGTGCGTGTGTATGTCACTGAACTCCTCCTAGACGGCTGGACCGATTTTGATGAAATTTTGTGTGTGTGTTTGAGTGGGTCCCTGGATGGTTTAGATTCACAATTGGACCCGGTAGGTGGCGCTGCGATCGGGTTCCAGGAAATTATATATAAAAATGTATGTTTCTTTGTTTGTCCCGTATGCGTTCCTATACCATTCATCCGATTGCGATGAAACTTCCGTGAGTTGTTGTGCGCCCGCCCGCGAAGGTTTCTGAATTAGTGGTGTTTTTTCGATGGGGTCCTTTGGGGGGTTCTTTGGGGTCTTCCACATCTCCTCCTAAACCACTGGACCGATTTCAACCAAACTTGGCACAAATATTTTACGCAAAGGGAGAACCAACATAGGATAGGTGTTTT
Organism: Magicicada septendecula; assembly: GCA_034769895.1. Lineage (NCBI taxonomy): Eukaryota > Metazoa > Arthropoda > Insecta > Hemiptera > Cicadidae > Magicicada > Magicicada septendecula. The sequence continues at coordinate 786,675,362 of CM068368.1, forward strand.
TTCGATGGGGTCCTTTTGGGGGTTCTTTGGGGTCTTCCACATCTTCTCCTAAACCACTGGACCGATTTCAACCAAACTTGGCACAAATATTTTACGCAACGGGAGAACCAACATAGGATAGGTGTTTTTTTCGATGGGGCCCTTTGGGGTCCTTTGGGGTCTTCCACATTTCCTCCTAAACCACTGGACCGATTTCAACCAAACTTGGCATAAATATTTTACGCAAAGGGAGAACCAACATAGGATATGTGTTTTTTTCGATATGATCCTTCGGGGGGTCCTTTGGGGTCTTCCACATCTCCTCCTAAACCACTGGACCGATTTCAACCAAACTTGGCACAAATATTTTACGCAAAGGGAGAACCAACACAGGACAGGTGTTTTTTCGATACGATCCTCTGGGGGGTCCTTTGGGGTCTTAAAAAACTATTAGATTTGGTTACTATGGCAACCCAATAGAATAGATTCTGTTCTAAATATATTATCGCATTAAATTGAAGACCACGCGAACGAAGTCGTGGGCAACAGCTATTTATTTTTAAGAAACCTACTTTAATTGAACTTTATTAATTAAACCAACATTTTCATTACGTACAACGTGAAACTCCGTAGCGAAGCACGGGTATTCCCCTAGTATATATATATATATATATATATATATATATATATATATTGTTACAACACAAATAAGCCACCCCAATACCAGGGATAAAAAAGATGAATCTACAATATAAAAAATAATTCGTATAAAATAAAATGTTGAAAATAATGAAAATAAAATGACAATGACACAACAAACGTCGACATGAGCTAACCCAAGTGATTGACCAAATAAAAAGAAACAAAAGGAGAAGGGAAAAACGAAACCAAAAAAGAATGAAAGCAATTAAAGGAAGTGAATAATTCCATGCAACCAAATGAAATAAAACCAAATGAGAAGGAGAAAACCAAAATAAAATGAAACAAAATAAGATGAAAGTGAAGAAGGAAAATGAACATGAAATAAACCAAGTATAAAGGAAATATGAGAAAACACAGACAAATAATATAGAATATGAAAAGGAGAAATGGTACACTCAAATGTAATATTGGAAACGAAACCAATAACTAACCAATGTATAAAATAATTATTATTATCGATTGAAAGATAAATGTAAATGATTTGATAAAACCCAATAAAGTAATAATTAATGTTTGATGCCTTTACTTGGTGAAAATCCATTTTGTAAATTACAGTAAAAGATAAAACAATAAAATAGTTTTAGTGATTTTCACTCGTCATTTATTAAAATTATAAATCCATGACAGCTGTTTCGGCAACACAGTGCCTTCATCAGATGTTTTTACACCCATCTTCTAATGCCAGCTTCAACCGCTTTTATCGCTGATGAACTTTTGTTGTTCGTCTTCAATCTCATGTAATGTGGTGTTAAGTTGTCCGTTAAGCACTTTTTGAAGAACCAAATATTCTGCGATGTAATTTTTGTACGGAGTAACACTTTAAAATACCACAAGGCCAACATGCTAGTTGTAGCATCTTTCAAATAATTAATGCTTGATGTCTTTACTTGGTGAAAATCCATTTTGTAAATTATAGTAAAAGATAAAACAATAAAATAGTTATAGTGATTTTCACTCGTCATTTATTAAAATTATAAATCCATGACAGCTGTTTCGGCAACACAGTGCCTTCATCAGATGTCAGCTTACACCATCTGATGAAGGCACTGTGTTGCCGAAACAGCTGTCATGGATTTATAATTTTAATAAATGACGAGTGAAAATCACTAAAACTATTTTATTGTTTTATCTTTTACTATAACTTACAATAAAGTAATGTGAAAAAGAAAAGTACACTAACCCAAGAATTAGAGTTAGATGTAACAAAAAACTCTATAAAGACATAAACTTATTAATAATGTAAATAATATTTGTAAAGAGAGAGATAGTGAGATAGTGAGAATATAAAATCAACTAAGTGACAAAGAAAAAGTAATTATAGGGATTACCCACTAATAAACACTTAATATAAACATTTAAGGAGTGCAAAAGTGAAAGTGTAAAACCCCAAAATAATTAGAAACCATATTAATAGGAATAAACACTTAATAATCAATAATAAACTATAAATGATTAATGGTGAACCATATTAATAATTAATAATGTTGTTAATGATAGTATTAGAAGTAAACAGATAATAACCTGTAATACACACTGAAGATTGATGGTGACATTATTATTTAAAAAGAATCGTATTGTTAATATAATTAAGTTTAATCGTATAACTAGTAGTCAAAAGGGAAAATCCCATGAAAGGTAAACAGTTGGTGTTACCATGGATTGAAGATAGAGATTATGTAAGAAATAAGGAATTAAAAATGAAATCAATAAACACTCCAAGTTATAAGGGATAATTAATGGAATAAGTTTAAAAGGTGTGAGGATGTTTATCACCCAAAAAATAATAAGGAAAGAAATGAATTGTAAACAAACATTACCTAATAACTGTTAAAAAATTGTTTAATTAAATTTATGAATAGGATATGGCTGAAGGAATTGTACAGACCATAGGCCTAGATGTTATGTTTTAATAGTAAGTAATAGCCATATTGTTAACAAGGGCAACATAGATAAATAAGAAGGTGAATCAATAAAGATATAATTACACTGGAAAATCAGTTAGGAAATAATTAACAAGCCATGAGGTAGAAAATAATAGAAAGCTACAAATAGTATAAATTCAGATCCAAAACACATCAACAAATAAACCAACCAAATATAATAACAAAACAAAACACATTAAAGTAAAATGAGATATAATTTGTATAAAATAAGTAAATATGATCAATGGCTGCTTAGGCCTATGAAATACCTAACTGTCAAAAACAAATAACTACAAATTGTATAAAATCAACAAGGAAATTAACAAATCCAAGGCGAGTAACTAGCCAAGGATGATTTGTAAATCATATTAACACTTATAGTGCTGTGTGTTTTTACTCATAATATGCGAAGAATGCTGGCCATTTTTCATACTTTTCATTTGAAAAATATAACTTACCTTATTTTAAAGGTCATACTTTCATCTTTATAGCGATTGTATCGTGAATATTCTACAGAAAATGCTTAAGCTGTTTCTGAAATTTCAAATTTAGTTGTTATTGGAAATTTTAAAAACTTGACCATGTTAAACTTACAGTTTTATTAATCAATTATACTTAGTTTTAACACTTTATTCAATTTAATTAAAAAGCTATAGTATATAGTATATAATAAATTCACACTTTATAGTTTTTTTTTTTGAATGAAATAATTTAAAACAAGGGTTTATACATAATGCTACCTTATGCATTATGTAATGCAGTGACTGGGTTCAACTCAAACTGTTGACTATTATGTGGCTGCATACGAGGTCTATCGGTAAAAATGTGAACTGCTTGTGCATTACCAACTCTGTTTGTTGCTGCTAAACTGTCATATGAATGACTAACCCGTAAAAAAATGTTGAAAACACGACTCCATCAATTGACGGAGTTAGCATTTTACGAAAGTTTCGCTAGTCCGTCAATTGATGGAGTTAGCACTCAAAGTGTTAAAAGAAAAATGTTAGAATAAGGACTTAAATTAAAAGAGAAATGTAATTAACAAATATTGACATAATTGTACAAACGTTAATAATTTATAGAACCCAACCTTATGGGATATCAAAATAATCTTTGAAAGGAAATAATAACAGTAGCGATAATATTTAATACATAGGAAGGAAGACAGAAGAATAAAAGCAATCAGAAGATATACAGCTATTTTGAATAATAATTCAAAATTGATAACAATGTGTAACTTTCTTATCTTGTTTGGTAAAATTATTTTATTTATTCAAATTACAACTCCCACTTACCTTTCAACTTGATCTGGCCGGATCGCATAGTGTGGACTAACCCATTTCGTTCGACGAACTCTGACGATACATATAACGAAATAAGGCATTGAAAGAATTTAACTCTCAATTATATGGAAGAGAAATTAGATTTTTTTTTATTAATAAGTAATGTTGAATTGATAAAACTTCGTGTTACATGTTGTGCAACTCTTGCACCTTATCGACTATGGCTTACCTTATCCTTTATACAGATACAAACAATTATATATTTCACACATAAACACAGAACAGCCCAGCATTGCACACTCACTACTCCCATTCCATTATAAAACCCAAATTACCAGATTGAATACACGATTTTAAATCACTACCGGCAACGCGTTCTTCTGTGACCTCGTGGCCAGCCCGCGGTAGGTCGAAAACGTCTCGAAAAGGACGAAACTAAATCACAAATTTGGCTATTATTGTTCTACAACTCTCCTCCCATCCTGTCACTGTATTTTGAAAATAACTACTTCACTTTCATTATTGAATACTGATGAAATTATATGCGCGTATTGAGCTCACGTGTCGGCGCCGACACAGTCAGTGACGAACTGGACAATGTGCTTTCCTCGAGTCGCGGGAAATGAGCAGTCACGGCCATCCGGTTTTGGTCGCCGTTGGTGATTAATTGCGGTGGCATAACCATTTTATGCATGGATTATAACTGGCATGTGTGTGTGTCCAGAGGCTGATATTGGCATCTGCTCTGCTGATGTCGCTCACAGTAGGCGGAGTTTGACGCTGGTTTTCCGGTAGCCGGTCACTTAGAACTAATAACTTCTCGTCCCAGCGCCATGTTGGTCTCAACTGCGTTGTCACTCACGGCGTCAGTGCCGATCCCCGCCCGGCTGAGTTGCATACGGGCGTCAAAACACATGCACAGAGTTCTTAGAATTTTGGTGGAGGTAAATTCTTCTGCCGTTACACCACTGAAATTGCGTGTCGCTTTTGTTCCAAACTCTGTTTCTCAACCTCGTGCTGTTGCTTGTTAAATAACGTTGCACAATACAATTACAGTTTTTTCAAATTTATTATACCAGTCCGCCCGAAAACGAAATAAGTAACAATATAATAATGCCCCAAACGGTTAAAAATAAAAACACCCAAAAATGACCCGCTACAATACCCCCTCGATGAGAATTCTGCTGTCCATGACAGAAGAAATCTCATCGATAAACCCGAAGAGGACCGGTGAGGAACTGGGGCCAACAACCCCCTGGTTCTTAATCTGCATGGGTACACGACCCCCCTGGCTCAGCGACCATGGACTCATCTGAACGAGATCACTGGACTTCTCCGTTAGAGATCCCAACACCGAGAAATCGATCAGACTCGCACCATAGCCCACCTCGCCCTTCAACATACTACCCCCAAAAATACTCAATCCCTGGCTAAAATCATTCCAGCTCCTCCGCCGATATGGATCCCCTTTTTGCAAGCTGGGCTGCCTTTGGCAAATACTGGGCTCACACACTCTGACATTACATATTACCATAACACATAAGAATAAAACTTTCTTTTAAAATTTATCAAAAATTTAAAAAATTCAAAATTCAAAAAATAATCGTTTATCAAAAAATTCTCTTCCTCTTTTTTCTAATTTTTGTTTCAATGACTTAACCTAAACATTTCTAATAATACAAATACATCCTTACTCTAGCATGAGAATCCCTTATAGTCTACCAATATAATGCAATACAATAAAAGCAACATGGTTAATACACACATAATAAAAACTCATTATCTAAAATAGTCATTCGCTGGCAGGCGAAAAATCTAGTTTTTTTTTTTTTTTTTTTTTTTTTTTTTTTTTTTTTTAATTCAAAAAAAAATTTAAATTTATTTATTAAAAAATTTTTATTGCATTTATTTATTAAATAACATTTATTAAAATTATCCAAATATTGGTTTGAATTAGTTAAACAAACAAATTACAATTGGCTTCCTACTATACACAAGCTTAGTAGGTGTATGAACTCATCAGCTGATCATAACTAGGTCAAGTCCAAAACCCTTGACCTACATATGTTATGTATGATTTCTGAAAACACTTTAAACATCTGTAATATCCTAACTTGAAATACAAAACATAATAAACAAAATATTTAAAACAAACAAAATATTAATACAAATAATAAACAGATTGACATTTAAATTATTTAAAACAAACAATTCTTGACTTTACATTATTTTCAAATTTTATCAAAATTCTGTCACTGGTTGAAAAAAAAATAAACAATTATATATTCTTTATTATAAATTCCTCTTTCTTTTCAACAATCTTACTTTAATATACGGTGGGTGATTTGAACTATTTATTCTCATTTTTCTGTATGAGATTTCTATATATTTCTATACACATAAACTTTCTCCCTCTGACTCTAATATTCATCAACTACAACTCCCATGACACCCAACTCTAGCAAAATATCTACTAATCAGGACCTTCTAAACCCCAACTTATCATTTAACACAAATCGCCGCCTTCTCTACATATATAAAACTCGCTAACCCTTTGTATATATATAGGATACGTGTTTCCTTCCCAAAAACTCATTTCCCTTATTTGGCCCCCGGATTTTACCTAAGGCGGCCCCTCCTCACTAAAATCTATTCCAATTCCCGTCCCAACCCTTGTTGTGGACTCCCCAACTACACTACCCCTTAATACAAAATTGCCATCCCCAAAAATCTCAATCTCATTACATTACTTCAAATACACAAAATACCCTCATTAACTATAAAAACAACAATATATCATTCAAAATCTACATCAAGTCTCCATTACCACTGTGTCAACATCAATATTTCACCAAATTCTATAACATACATTAACTCAAAAACAACATTACATTATATTCATCTCCATCCTTTCACATTCAACTTTTAATTCAACTTGGACAGGTCTGCATGTCCCATAAAACATTTATCACCCATGAATTATCTTTTATTAATTTGCATATTCTTTTTATCTTTACTTCAAAATATCTGTAGTACACTAAACATTAATTACTTGTAACATTTACAAACCAATATCCCAGTGACATGGTATTGTTGATCAGCTGATATCCTAACATAATGAAAATACATCTTAAAATTGAACAAATTACATGGAATATACATATTTATTTTTATTTATTCTCCCTTCTCACCTCATTGTTTCCCATTTTTCTGATTCTGATGCTTATGTTAACCTGCCAGACGATTTACTTATTGGCTTAAACAAATACACACATAATAAAATTACATATTCTTATCAATGCTTATCTAATACACAACAATAAAATAATACACTTAACATTATAGCATGAACACCTTTATTTACGAGTCTGAGCATATAATTATGTGGACAGAGCACAAGCATCTTTTGATTGAATTAAACCTTGAATAAGCAAAACTTTATGTCATAAAATTTTAAATTCGTGACTCCTTTGCGTCACCTCCCAGCCACACACACTATTTCAGATTATGGAGGACTGTCTCGCCCTTTCGCTTCCACAGAGACTGTATATTTTGGAGCAGGGTTTTACCTCTCCGTGTCTCTGCTTCCGCTGCTAAGTTTTAAATTGGTGAACATCATAATGTTCTTGTTATAAAATCATGCACCCTTAAAAACGGATCTGCCACCGGTCTTGCTGTTCCTCCTCGAACAGAGTGGCAGCCGCTGTTCCCTAGTTCCGGAGATTTCCTCTAATTGTCCCCCCATTGAATTTCAAATATATACCAATTTCAAGTCAGCTATGGTCAAGGGACTTGGTATGACCATAGCTGGCCGCTAGCCAAAACCACGGTTAGTGCTGGTAAGGCAGTAACCGCCCGAAAAGTCGAGGAAATCTAAACTTTAATTTCACTGCCTGTTTCATCAATACCATTATGTGCGACACGGTCATTTAATATGGTGTGTAAAAAAAAATTTTTTTATTTACACGTATAAGGTGTGCCGCACATTTATCGCCAGCTCGGCCTCCGATGGAGGTAACACTCACTGCTACCCCCAACCCTTTTCGCTACTTGTGAGAGCACAGGCAACCCCCACAATAGCCGCTTAATAACTAACTAATTACTTAATACATGAAATTAATCTTTCTACAAATGCAATTCAACACTCCATTGTTATTATCACTTCATTTAGTACCAAACTACCCCCCAAAGTCATCCCCACTTCTTGTATTGACAACAAGTTTATATTTTGTTACAAATCGTTTCAAAACGTTCCCATATTCACTGATACTAAAACTTGACAATTATATTTGGTCGCTTAATTCTAAAATTTATTTACATTTTAAATTTATAACTTATAATTTATAACTAAGTGGTCAGTATCCCCGCCTGAAACGGGGGTTTTGCCGAGATGGAATAGGGGATGGGCAGACAACATACGTGAATTCACGTTCCCCTAATCTACCATTAAATCACATTACCTTGCTTTTTTTTTTTTTTTTACTACCTTAATTACAATTTATACAAATCTACTCTCCCTCTCATTCATCCATGCATGCCGTCTGCCCAGTCCCTAGCCCATCTCCACAAAATCCATTTTTCTTAATATACTGGAACTTCTATCATTTGCTAAATTTTTATTTTGCAAATGACAGTGGTGAAATAATACTTGAAACATTGCCTTTTTTTTTTTTTTTTTTTTTTTTTTTTTTATAATCACTTTAAGGCAGTGCAGGCACGTGACAGGTACCTCAAAATTGTTGTACCCAGAGTGTATAAAAAATTTTAATTCGTCACGTACCTCTTTTGGGGTCCCCCTCCCCGTTCAAATATGTGTGGTTAAATTTCTATTTTGTACCAATTTTGGTGGAGCCGGACCATCGTTGCTTTCACCGCCCGAAGAAAGATCCTGCCAACCATGGCCCGCCTCCGATTTCCGAATTCCACGGCCAGGACTGGTAAGATCGTGGCCGCCCGAAAATGGGGGAGGAGCCCTTCTAAAAACATAAAAGAATAATTAAATAACATTCATACCTTTACAAATTAACAAAATACTTATGCTGACCAAAATAATTTCAAATTTGTCGCATTGTGCGTACCTACTATCTCCCTGGTTTCTCTATTCTGTAACACATATGAATTTCTCATTTTTATTTCCACTACCTCGTACGGCCCCTCGTACAATAAGAAAAACTTCTTGATCTCCTTGTCTTGTGCACTTGATAAGTCATGTCGTCGTATCAATACCAGCTGTCCAACCTCATACTTCGTCCACTTACCTTTCCTATCATGGCGCTGTTTTCTCCGCTCTCCCTTCGTCAACAAACTCTCATTCGCTAGTCTAAGTTTAACATCGTTGCTAATAGTGTTGGTTTCCGGTGGATATTCAATCAATTGTTCCAAAATCCTCTGTGGGCGCTTTCCTCTTATCAACTCGTAAGGCGTGAACCCCGTCGACTCGTGGGTGGTGCAGTTTAGCCAGTTTTCAATCTTCTGCACATAGAATGGCCACTCGCTATGTTTGGCGTGGCAGTATGTTCGAAAAATTCTTCCCAACTCCCTCATGACTCTCTCCGCCTGATTGGACTGCGGGTGATATACTGCGGTGTGTTTTGGGATGATACCTTCCCATCCAAGAGTCTGGCGCCATCTTCCGCTGATGAACTGCGGCCCATGGTCGGATAATATCACCTTCGGCTTTCCCACGTTGATCATGTAGTCGCGTGTGATCTTCTCGCTCAGCACCTTGCTCGTTGCTCGCTTCACGCTATATAGTCTGACATATTTGGAAAAAGTGTCAAGTACAACAAAAATATGCATCACTCCACCCCTACCTTTCGGCAATGGGCCGTACAAATCTACAGCTACTAAATCGAATGGTTTTTCTACCTTAATATAATTTAGTTCTCCCTCTAACCTATAATTTACAACTTTGGATTTCTGACATAACTCACAAACTCTAAGTATTCTTCGGACTCGTTTCTCCATGTTCTTAAATAAACAAGATTCCTTTAATACATTCACACACTTCCGTGCCCCAAAATGCCCATATCTAAAGTGACAGTCCCACACTATTTTCTCTATCAACCCTTCAGGTATGACTAACCTCCAATCTCTCTCTCTCCCCTCTACTTTTTTAAACAAACTCCCTTTAAACACTTGAAAATATTGTTTATACCCAAACTCATCTACATCTGATTCTATACTAGTAATTATTTTATTTTATTTATTATCAGCTCTTTGCATTACATTTATATCTTTTAATTCTTCCCCAAAGAGTTTATCTTCCCGGGATAATCTATAAATTTCTATCTCTTTAATATCTCTCCCTGTTCTATTTCTATCTGTGTCTACTCGTGATAGTGTGTCGGGCACCCTGTTCTCTACACCCTTAATGTATTCCCAAGAAAAATTATACTCTTGAAGAGCTAACACCCACCTGGTTATCCGGCTGTGTGTGAGTTTACAAGTATTCAGGAACGACAGCGCTTTATGGTCCGTCCTAATGATAGTTCTGTTACCCAGCAGATACGTTCGGAACTTCCTCACAGCGAACACTATACTGAGGAGCTCCTTTTCGGTGGTAGTGTAATTGCGCTCTGCGGCCAGCAACGTCCGGCTGGCGAAGGCGATGGTTTTATGCTCTTTTGTCTCGTCCTCTTGGTAAAGCTCCGCTCCCAATGCTATGTTACTAGCGTCTGTCTGCAAATAAAATTTGTCATTAAAATTGGGATGGTTCATTAGTATCATGTCTGTGAACTTAATTTTGATGTCATTAAACGTCGCTCTTTCGTTATCGCCCCATCTCCATTGCTTGTTCTTCTGTAACACTGCGCTGAGTCGGGCCGTCGTCTGTGCGTAGTTCCTCTGAAACTTCCTGTAAAAATTACAAAGACCAAGAAAACTTTGCAATTGTTTTATATTTTTGGGCTCCGGGAACTTCAGGATGGATTCTACTTTATCCGGATTGGCACGTATTCCTGTAGGTGTTATGATGAAACCTAAAAAATGTATCTCAGTTTGCAAAAATTTCGATTTGTCCCAATTCACTGTCAAACCTCCCTGATATAACTTCCCCAAAACATATTCCAAATGCTCTACATGCTCTTCAAATGTTCTGGATGCTATTAAAATGTCATCAACGTAAATAGTTAAAAAATCTAAGTTGTGTGGTTGCAAAATTTCGTCCAGACACTTGATAAAGCTAGCTACACTTGTGTTCAAACCGAACGGTAGTCTCTTAAATTGGTAATTCTTTCCATTGAATAAAAAAGCTGTATATTTTCTACTATTTGCTGCCAATGGAACTTGCCAATACCCGGCGGTTAGGTCTAAAGAGGTCATATATTGTACACCGCTAAACTTCTGAAATATTTCTTCAATAGCTTCAGGTGACTCCCGGTCTGGAATAATTATTTGATTGATTTTGCGGGCATCTAAACATAACCTAACTCTACCATCTTTTTTAATCACGACTACTAAGGGGTTGGAATATGGTGACACAGATCGCTCAATTATATCTCCGTCTAACATTTTCTCTAACTCAAACTGGACCGCTCTTCTCTTCGCATAGGGCACCGGATAACTTCTTTGCACATAGGGTGCGTGTTCCCTTACCTTTAACTCGCATTCATAGTTTCTTGCCCTCCCTGGTACATCGGCAAACACTTCTCTAAAATTCTCTACTACCCGCCACAACGATTCACGTTGAGAACTCCCTATCACGCCACCCTCACTACAAAATTTCAGTGCTCTTTCATTCCATAAGTGATCCCCATTCTCCTCATACTCTATCTTACTCTCACTACACACATTCATACTAATTTCCATGTCTTGTTTATCATTCCGATTGTGTATCACCCTTACCCCTGAAATTCTTACCGCATCTAACACCCGTTCAAAATTAATACGGACTGGTTCCCCTTCATTATTTAATTCTAATACCCGTTTATGAAAATCAATCAACGCCTTATGTTTAATCAAAAAATCATTTCCAAGTATAACCTCAAGATTTAGTCCCCGTACAACTAAAAATGTATTATCATACCCTACCCCGTTAATTATCATGTTTAAATGTACTTGTTTCGTGACTCTCTTACTTCTAACTCCCGTAATACCTACAATCGTCACCCCAGCTACTGGTAAAGACGGAATATTTTTATTTATTTCTTTTAATTCATCTAATACATGTTCAGAAATAACAGAGATTTCGCTACCTGTATCGATTAGAGTTTTAATCTCCTTACCTTCTATGTTAATTTTCACCTCAGTCAGTCCATTCTCCCGTCTCACTGCTTCGAAGTCTTCCTCCTCCAATAATTCCTCCGATAAATCTGTAATCACAATGTTATTTTGGTATCTATCATCCATTTGGACCCCAGAAACTTCCGGCGACAACGGTCGGGTCCGGTGTTCCATTGTCCCTCTTAGTTTCCCGCAGAGGTGCTCGCCACTGCATGGTTGTATCCTCGCTCGTGCTGGTTTCCTCGCGGTTCATGAGTTTGGCCTCTCTGTGCTCCTCCTGTGCCCTCTCCCCTTCGCTGGTATGCATGCTGGTTCTGTGCGGGTGGTGGTCCCTGTCGCTGACCCGGTCTCTCTCTCCTGCATCTAAAACAAAAATTTTGTGTCGCATAATTCTCTTGTGAACATGCTGGACAAGTCCACGTGGGTCCTCGATTATTTTGTTCTCGTCTAGGGTATGCCGATCCATTTGTGGGTCCCCTCGGCGGTCCCTGATTACCTCCATTATTTCCATTCTGCTGGTTCTGACGGCGACTCAATTCTTGGTCCCGGATATTCTGAAACACATCTAAAATATTTTCTAGCTCGCTAATATTAGCTACCTCCCTGGTCATAAGTGTTATCTGTACTTCCCTTGGCAGATGCTTGCTGATATGCCTCACAAAGGATCTAAATGGCAACGGCGGTTCTAAGTATTTTGCCTCGTTAAATATTTTCATCACATACCCTGTTATATTATTATTGGGCCCCCCAAAATTCCCTGTTCCCATGATTCTACTTCGTAACACTTCTTGGTCTTCTTCAGACCAATATTTATTTATAAATGCAGACTCAAAACTTTCAAAGCACTCCCATTCCGTTTTATGTACTTCGGCCCATATCTCCGAACTACCTTTAAAGCATTTTAAAATTTTTAATAATTGGACTTCCCAGTTATTAGTACTGAACTTATTGAACTCTCTCACTCTGCTTATGAACTGCATAGGGTGTACTTTTTTGTTATCACAACTGAATGTCTCTAACTCAACTTCACTGCTTATGTCACGAGTCATGATTACTCGCTCGGTAACAGTGTTAACTTGTTGGCTGATGGCCTTGCTCAATTCATTTTTAACATTCATTAATTTAAGGTTATTATCACATTCAAGGTCACTTATTGTATCATGTATGGTCTTAAATTCAATCTTATAATTATGTTCTATTTCTCTTATTTTACTATTATTATTTTCAATCTGGCTCATAGCATAACCAACCTTACATTCAGTATTGGTTTTACACTCACTTATTTGATTCTCGACAATTGTATTTATGACACTATATTGTTCCGTGATCTGTTTCTCTACTTTATTAGTTATATTATTGGTAATATCAGAAACACGGCACTCTAATTGCTCAGTTACTGACTCTGACAGGTGTAATTTCATACTTTCACAACGTTCATCAATATGTTTGTCTAGTACCCTACTCAGGTTATCGAATTGTACATTAATACTCTGCTGAAACTGAGTATTCTGGTCTTTAATTTCTTTAAAATTGATCTCATTTTGAATATTTTGCTGTTCGCATTTTATTTTCTGTTCATTAAAATCGTTCGTCAATTGGTCTAATTTATAGTTAAAATCACTTTTCATCTTATTTAAAATTATTTCATTGTTATCAAAGCGTTTATCATTATCATCAAAACGACTATTCATTACATTAAATTTGGTCTCAAAATTATTATTCATTCTTTCGAATTGACTGAGCATAATACTCATCATATTTGTTTCCTCTGATTGTTTATTTTTATTAATTGAAACGGGGGTCAACTGGATCCCCGAATCAGCATCTGTTTCATTTACTTGTGGTTGAGACGCAATCGGCGTGGAATGAGCTATTACATTACTGCCGACAGCTGTTTCTGTAACAGCACCCGTCTCCCCCCTCAACATACCACTTTCATCCAGCGATTGCGACTCAAGGCCACTTTCACTCATAATTGAATTTATTATACTACTTTTTTCTGTATTCTCGGACATTTTTACTTTATCTATTTTTTCTTACGTAACAACTGTCAATTAGTAATTTTATTTCAAAACTGATATTTTACCAAATCAATTTGCTTTCATAACCCTACTTCGCTATGCATCGTCAGATGTAGGCCGGTGTTAAAATAACCCCTCTTCAGTTATATTAAATCCTGCTCACGCCGCACCAATTGTAACTTTCTTATCTTGTTTGGTAAAATTATTTTATTTATTCAAATTACAACTCCCACTTACCTTTCAACTTGATCTGGCCGGATCGCATAGTGTGGACTAACCCATTTCGTTCGACGAACTCTGACGATACATATAACGAAATAAGGCATTGAAAGAATTTAACTCTCAATTATATGGAAGAGAAATTAGATTTTTTTTTATTAATAAGTAACGTTGAATTGATAAAACTTCGTGTTACATGTTGTGCAACTCTTGCACCTTATCGACTATGGCTTACCTTATCCTTTATACAGATACAAACAATTATATATTTCACACATAAACACAGAACAGCCCAGCATTGCACACTCACTACTCCCATTCCATTATAAAACCCAAATTACCCGATTGAATACATGATTTTAAATCACTACCGGCAACGCGTTCTTCTGTGACCTCGTGGCCAGCCCGCGGTAGGTCGAAAACGTCTCGAAAAGGACGAAACTAAATCACAAATTTGGCTATTATTGTTCTACAACTCTCCTCCCATCCTGTCACTGTATTTTGAAAATAACTACTTCACTTTCATTATTGAATACTGATGAAATTATATGCGCGTATTGAGCTCACGTGTCGGCGCCGACACAGTCAGTGACGAACTGGACAATGTGCTTTCCTCGAGTCGCGGGAAATGAGCAGTCACGGCCATCCGGTTTTGGTCGCCGTTGGTGATTAATTGCGGTGGCATAACCATTTTATGCATGGATTATAACTGGCATGTGTGTGTGTCCAGAGGCTGATATTGGCATCTGCTCTGCTGATGTCGCTCACAGTAGGCGGAGTTTGACGCTGGTTTTCCGGTAGCCGGTCACTTAGAACTAATAACTTCTCGTCCCAGCGCCATGTTGGTCTCAACTGCGTTGTCACTCACGGCGTCAGTGCCGATCCCCGCCCGGCTGAGTTGCATACGGGCGTCAAAACACATGCACAGAGTTCTTAGAATTTTGGTGGAGGTAAATTCTTCTGCCGTTACACCACTGAAATTGCGTGTCGCTTTTGTTCCAAACTCTGTTTCTCAACCTCGTGCTGTTGCTTGTTAAATAACATTGCACAATACAATTACAGTTTTTTCAAATTTATTATACCAATCCGCCCGAAAACGAAATAAGTAACAATATAATAATGCCCCAAACGGTTAAAAATAAAAACACCCAAAAATGACCCGCTACAAATGGTTATAAGACAAGATTAACCAATCAGAATTTATTCGTAACCATGACAACAGACGTTGGTTACGAATTTTCCGTTAATTTATAGTACTCTCAAAGTGACGCTCATCCAGATTAGACGCCAAATCTTGAATGACCTATATTTTCATTTAAAAATGTATAAAAAGTAGTCAAAATTTAAAAAAGGAGAACCAGTAAGCAGCAGACGATGGACAATAACTTTTAACTGATGCCAAGGACCAAATTAAATAAAAATTAAGTGAAGAAATTACTACAACTAACTTGAAAAAGATGCCAGAAGCCCAAATCATTCAAAATTGATGACAAATTCCGTTTCACCATGAACAACGGTTTAACTCCAGCCTACTGATTGATAAGTATCATTAAATTACCCAAATTCCAGAACTTAACTCACTTTAAATATTTCTCACAGTTATCTGAACTCTCACTATAAACTGAATATAATTTCTTTCAAAGATTAAGTAAGATAAACAAACACTGAAAATTTATTAACTAAGGAAATAACCTAGCATTAGATTGCGAACTTTTGAAACACACTTTACTACACTGTAGGAACAAATTGTAACTACATTTTATATTATTTAAGTACAAATAATGTAAGGTAGTGTA
This sequence comes from Magicicada septendecula, assembly GCA_034769895.1. Taxonomy (NCBI): domain Eukaryota; kingdom Metazoa; phylum Arthropoda; class Insecta; order Hemiptera; family Cicadidae; genus Magicicada; species Magicicada septendecula. The sequence continues at coordinate 786,691,507 of CM068368.1, forward strand.
CTTTTTATTGTAATCATTATTAATATTTTTCTTGTAATCACAAGGACCCAGATTTTGAACGATAATAACTGAAAACAAACAACTCAGTCGCCACATTAGACTGTAAAATCCATTCAAAATCGATTCGCCAAATCCTAGAGAGAGTAGACTCATATTAATTGTCGGTGCAAAATTGTTAATAACCATGAATAATTTTATTGTCAAACTGAATAATTACCAAACAATAATTAAAGAAACTAGTACAGAGCGTAACCATTGTTTTTATTTCATAGGGAAGTGTATTGTATAAATTGTGTATTGTATAACAGAGACCTGCGAGAAAGACGGCAAGCGCTCACGCCGCCAGTTCTACGAACTACCTGCTCGATTAAGTAGGTTGAACGAAGGTGGGAACAAATTTGAATGCTCCAGGCCGTCATAACGAAAATCGCTAAACTATAATACTTATTAATTTTAATTGTTTTGAGTAAACAATTTGGCGCCACCCGGTATTATTAAACCCCTATGAAAAAACAGGTAAGGTTTCCACTCGCGTTGTATTGGTAATTGCAGAATCGCTACGGACATCGCTAGCGCATCACATAGATATGTAACAACAGCAGTGTGAGGCGAACACACAACATATACATAATTAAACAGAGACGACTTCATCTTGACGTTACAGATTGGCGACCAACTGGTGAGGCTAGAAAAGAAGACTAGCGATGATTACGGGAAAATATGCAACATTTTATGGTTACAAGATATAAAGCTAAGCAGGGAACTGAAGATAACAAGGGAGAAGAAATGGAAATGATGGAAGAAATAATCGGGGAAATGATCGAAGAGGATGCACAAGAGGACCAACCAGGAAACCCAATCCAAGAGGAGGAGGTGGAACAACAGGCGGGTGACAAGGGAGAAGCTAGAGGAGACCCAAATCTACTAAAGATAATGGAATTAATAAGTGGTATAAATAGAAAATTCGACAGAAATGACGAAAATTGTAAACAAACAAATGAAAAAATAGACCAAATGAAGGAGGAGATCCATGAAAATTCAAGGAGACAGAATGAAATTTTAAGAGAAGATATTGAAACATTGAACAACAAAATTGAAGAAAATAATGAAATATTGAAGCAGCAGATAAACGAGAAAATGGAGGAACATAGTGATACTTTGCGGAAGAACCAAGAAGCTCTACAACAGCAATTGACGGAGGACATCCAAAAAAGTCATGAAGAACTGAAGGGAGAATTAAGATACATACTAATAGGACATCGTGAAGAGGTCAAGCAGACAAAAACGGGGATGAACAAGAAATGGGAAGAAACAATTTATCAAGCAGATCAACTTAACGAAACAATAGATAGTGGTTTCACACAATTGAATGAAACACTGGACAACACTTCGGACGGTATCAATGAAGGAATAAAGAATGCAGAAGAATCAAGTGCATTGTTACCTGGAAATAAAGATAACAACCACAATGAGAAAATTAAGCACATAAAAACCAACCGTAGAAGAGTAAAGAAGAATCGAATAATTAAGAAGATTAAGAAAACAAAGGAAATAGGAAATATCGGTATGGAGAACCATACGTGACTTCCATATTCTAAGATTTATATTTAAAATCATTTTCGAAATGAAATATTACCATAGAAACTACTTCTTTCTACTTACTGCTTCAGCCTTAACCACAGTACTGTGGTCACTAATGTATACCACCTCACTCGATTTTCACTGATGATGGAAGTCGATGGCATTGCCGAAATGTCTGGTTTTGTAGAAAACATTGGACTACGGCCAAATATCCCGGGAAGGAATTTTAACAAAAACTACTTCTTTGTTGCCGATAACGTTGTACACATATATATCAGTGGCGAAGTTACATGGAGGCAATTGAGGCAATGCCTACCCTAAAAAATTCTGTAGAATAAAAATTATAAATACGTATGAACTACATAACGTAAAGATTATACATTGTTACTGCGACTGTCAAATTTATTAAACCGAAACGTGCTTTATTGAGCGACCGCTAGATGGTGACAGGTGAGATTCGGCATAGTTCGTTTAAAGCGAATGAGGCAACCTGAACTTGCCTCAGCGTTTTTTTGTATACATCGTATGTAAGCAATGTAGTGGTGTGATAGGGAAGTGTAGGGAGGGGGGATTGTCCCGCGCTGTACACATAGAGCGTTGAGGCATGCCTCACTTCTGTGGTCCAAACAGTTAAGTTAAAGCGCCTGTGTTGTTTCTAAGTGTTTATTTTATGCGGTTATTAAAAGTGTCACTGTTATTCTGCTGAACTAACAGATGATCAAGATTGTTATTTGAATTATTTGTAACATTAAACATATATATAGAAACTAATCAAGTTTAAAAATTTGAAGTTCAATCAGTTGTATTATTGTGTATGACTAATACAAGGATTGTTCAATAGACACACGTATAGAGCTGTAAAGCATTTTTTATTCAACGATTTTAAAAGAAGTCTCCAATAACATTAAGACATGAGTTCCACTCTTGCGCTAACCTGTAGATTCCCTGCTAGTAAAATTCTTACGGCTGTTTGTGGAACCATTCGGTTACAGCAAACTCTACCTCAGCGTCCGATTTGACCCACCGTCCTTTTAGTGATTCCTTAAAAAAAATTTAAGATAAGATTTTTGCCTACCCATTCATTAACTACTAGCTTCGCCAGTAAGCAAATTGATGTCCATTTTTTCGGCTTGCACGCATTATGTTGGTGTGGGTTTCGGCACTTTCCATTTAAAAAGCGTGCAAACGTAAGAAAATAAACATGAGTGAGGCCAGAAATAATGTGAATTGTGTGTGTGTGTGTGTGTGTGTTTGTGTCTTACCTGCCTTTTTATTGCCGTATTAAATGAAAAATATTATATTACATTAAAATGAAAAAATTTTAATTTTATTGCCTGGCAACAAAATTATTTTATTTTTAACAATTACCATTGTTTCAAAAAGTTTAAATAAATTTTCAAGTACTTTACTCTTGTTAAAACGTAAAAGGTTGCAGGTAAACTACCCCTTCCCCTTAACCGATCTTCACCAAAATCTAAAGACCTTGAGTCCTCTACAATTCACTGACGTATACAAAAAATTATTTGATTCTGTTTAAATTTGCGGCAGTTATCGTTTGCCATAGAAAAAAAATCTACAGACACACAGACAGACAGACACACACACAGACACTTTTCGGAAAACGACTTTTTTTCATGTTTTGAGTGTAGTAGAATCAGAATCTGCAATAATCTCGAACACGATTTTTTTTGCCATCACCATACTTCCATTCCTTAAGGAATATGGAAGTAAAAATATATAAGAAACTAATAAAAACAAGAGAAGAAATGGAGATGATGAAGCATGGACTAATTGATGTATTTAATTTACCAATTACCGACCAAAGCAAATTAATGAAATATAATGATTGTAGGAGGACCTTAAAAGAAATTATAGAGGGAATTCACAACAAACCAGCGGATGACAACTTCAGCAAATCAATAAGTAAATGGAAATTACCCAAAATTGAAAGGACTCTCAACAAAATAGTGTGTCACAAATCAAGAAGGTCTCTAAAACAGTTGAGTACACCAGAATTGGAAATGCAGAATAAAACATCAATAATAACATTAATGAGGGAGGTACAATTAACTCCTTTGATTAATCAACAACATAATATAGTGAATGACGTAGGCATGGAGACAAATGAACAGATGATATTAGAAGAATTGTGGTACAAGATAGGAGATACCTATTTCACAAGGACGAAAATAGTTCTACACACCAAGGTTATCCGAACCACAAGTGCAGAGGAAATCATGGACCATGGATAAAATAAGCGCTGATGGAACACCGAGAAATGGGACTGATCTTCGAATTATCGACCAAGGCAACCAATGGAAAAGGAAGAAAAGAGAAAGAGAATTACCAAAATTCAAAAGATGTGAGATCAGCTTACAACAATATTTAGATGAAATAGGAGGTATAATATAAAATATAAAATAAAGGAATAAGTTACAAAAATTCCTACAAAGTAAGATCACCTTACAATAATGTATAAATAACATATAAACTAAAAATAAAAAAAAAATAAAAAATATATGTGTAAAATGAAGGAATAAGTTACAAAAATTCCTATAACGTAAGAACCACAAACTTACAAAAATTATTCAGAATAATATTTAAAACAAAACAAAATAAACAAAAATAAAATCAAGCAAGAACTGCTAAGACAAATAACTAAAATTATAATGAATTCAGAGTACTGTATCCAAAAAAAAAAAAAAAAAAACAATGGTATAAGAAAAATATAAAATTGTGTATCAAACAAATATACAACAAATGGCTAAAGCAAAATAATGGTAATCAACCAAGAAAAGAAAAAAGTTGTCTAAGATAATTAAAATGATCACAAGAGGAAAAGAAAAACAAACTAATGAAAAGTTAGAAATAATGAAATTAACAACTAAATAAATAAAAAACAATCAACTGAATGAGTAAATAACAGTATATAGCAAAGGTACCGTGGAAGGAAGAATGAGTAAAAGGCTAAAAATGATCGAAAAAACCACGAAGTGGACAATCCCAAAAAATATTATTATTAATGAAAGTCACAAGATGACAAAAAAGGTATTTAAGATTGACTGAGAATAGGTCCAGCAATCAAATTAATTGAGCAGAGATGATGTTCCCTCTGGTCTCAGAAAAATGAGTAGTAATGGAAGAAACCAGCTACTAAAAAGTTAGGGAAAAAATTATATAAAAGGGAGAACGCACTAATGGAAATAAGTAAAAACAGATCTAAATAAAAAGGAATGGAACAAGTAAGAATAGAAACAAGAAGGAAGAAATAAACAAGAAAGAAAATGAAAAAATTCTATATAACTGATAATTTCATAAAACACTATGCTAGTGTTTTACCAAAATGATCAATTTTGAAGGAGAGGCATTATGTTACAACACAAATAAGCCACCCCAATAGCAGGGATAAAAAAGATGAATCAACAATATAAGAAATAATTCGTATAATGAAATGTGTAAAATAATAAAAATAAAATGACAATGACGCGACAAACGACGACATGACCTAACCCAAGTGATTGACCAAATAAAAAGAAACAAAAGGAGAAGGGAAAAACGAAACCAAAAAAGAATGAAAACAATTGAAGGAAGTGAATAATTCCATACAACCAAATGAAATAAAACCAAATGAGAAGGAGAAAACCAAAATAAAATGAAACAAAATAAGATGAAAGTGAAGAAGGAAAATGAACATGAAACAAACCAAGTATAAAGGAAATATGAGAAAACAGACAAATAATATAGAATATGAAAAGGAGAAATGGTAAACTCAAATGTAATATTGGAAACAAAACCAATAACTAACCAATGTATAAAATAATTATTATTATCGATTGAAAGATAAATGTAAATGATTTGATAAAACCCAATAAAGTAATGTGAAAAAGAAAAGTACACTAACCCAAGAATTAGAGTTAGATGTAACAAAAAACTCTATAAAGACAAACTTATTAATAATGTAAATAATATTTGTAAAGAGAGAGATAGTGAGAATATAAAATCAACTAAGTGACAAAGAAAAAGTAATTATAGGGATTACCCACTAATAAACACTTAATATAAACATTTAAGGAGTGCAAAAGTGAAAGTGTAAAACCCCAAAATAATTAGAAACCATATTAATAGGAATAAACACTTAATAATCAATAATAAACTATAAATGATTAATGGTGAACCATATTAATAATTAATAATGTTGTAATAATCAATAATAAACTATAAATGATTAATGGTGAACCATATTAATAATTAATAATGTTGTTAATGATAGTATTAGAAGTAAACAGATAATAACCTGTAATACACACTGAAGATTGATGGTGGCATTATTATTTAAAAAGAATCGTATTGTTAATATAATTAAGTTTAATCGTATACACTAGTAGTCAAAAAGGAAAATCCCATGAAAGGTAAACAGTTGGTGTTACCATGGATTGAAGATAGAGATTATGTAAGAAATAAGGAATTAAAAATGAAATCAATAAACACTCCAAGTTATAAGGGATAATTAATGGAATAAGTTTAAAAGGTGTGAGGATGTTTGTCACCCAAAAAATAATAAGGAAAGAAATGAATTGTAAACAAACATTACCTAATAACTGTTAAAAAATTGTTTAATTAAATTTATGAATAGGATATGGCTGAAGGAATTGTACAGACCATAGGCCTAGATGTTATGTTTTAATAGTAAGTAATAGCCATATTGTTAACAAGGGCAACATAGATAAATAAGAAGGTGAATCAATAAAGATATAATTACACTGGAAAATCAGTTAGGAAATAATTAACAAGCCATGAGGTAGAAAATAATAGAAAGCTACAAATAGTATAAATTCAGATCCAAAACACATCAACAAATAAACCAACCAAATATAATAACAAAACAAAACACATTAAAGTAAAATGAGATATAATTTGTATAAAATAAGTAAATATGATCAATGGCTGCTTAGGCCTATGAAATACCTAACTGTCAAAAACAAATAACTACAAATTGTATTAAACCAACAAGGAAATTAACAAATCCAAGGCGAGTAACTAGCCAAGGATGATTTGTAAATCATATTAACACTTATAGTGCTGTGTGTTTTTACTCATAATATGCGAAGAATGCTGGCCATTTTTCATACTTTTCATTTGAAAAATATAACTTACCTTATTTTAAAGGTCATACTTTCATCTTTATAGCGATTGTATCGTGAATATTCTACAGAAAATGCTTAAGCTGTTTCTGAAATTTCAAATTTAGTTGTTATTGGAAATTTTAAAAACTTGACCATGTTAAACTTACAATTTTATTAATCAATTATACTTAGTTTTAACACTTTATTCAATTTAATTAAAAATCTATAGTATATAGTATATAATAAATTCACACTTTATAGTTTTTTTTTTGAATGAAATAATTTAAAACAAGGGTTTTAATGCTACCTTATGCATTATGTAATGCAGTGACTGGGTTCAACTCAAACTGTTGACTATTATGTGGCTGCATACGAGATCTATCGGTAAAAATGTGAACTGCTTGTGCATTACCAACTCTGTTTGTTGCTGCTAAACTGTCATATGAATGACTAACCCATAAAAAAATGTTGAAAACACGACTCCATCAATTGACGGAGTTAGCATTTTACGAAAGTTTCGCTAGTCCGTCAATTGATGGAGTTAGCACTCAAAGTGTTAAAAGAAAAATGTTAGAATAAGGACTTAAATTAAAAGAGAAATGTAATTAACAAATATTGACATAATTGTACAAACGTTAATAATTTATAGAACCCAACCTTATGGGATATCAAAATAATCTTTGAAAGGAAATAATAACAGTAGCGATAATATTTAATACATAGGAAGGAAGACAGAAGAATAAAAGCAATCAGAAGATATACAGCTATTTTGAATAATAATTCAAAATTGATAACAATGGTTATAAGACAAGATTAACCAATCAGAATTTATTCGTAACCATGACAACAGACGTTGGTTACGAATTTTCCGTTAATTTATAGTACTCTCAAAGTGACGCTCATCCAGATTAGACGCCAAATCTTGAATGACCTAAATTTTCATTTAAAAATGTATAAAAAGTAGTCAAAATTTAAAAAAGGAGAACCAGTAAGCAGCAGACGATGGACAATAACTTTTAACTGATGCCAAGGACCAAATTAAATAAAAATTAAGTGAAGAAATTACTACAACTAACTTGAAAAAGATGCCAGAAGCCCAAATCATTCAAAATTGATGACAAATTCCATTTCACCATGAACAACGGTTTAACTCCAGCCTACTGATTGATAAGTATCATTAAATTACCCAAATTCCAGAACTTAACTCACTTTAAATATTTCTCACAGTTATCTGAACTCTCACTATAAACTGAATATAATTTCTTTCAAAGATTAAGTAAGATAAACAAACACTGAAAATTTATTAACTAAGGAAATAACCTAGCATTAGATTGCGAACTTTTGAAACACACTTTACTACACTGTAGGAACAAATTGTAACTACATTTTATATTATTTAAGTACAAATAATGTAAGGTAGTGTACTTTTTATTGTAATCATTATTAATATTTTTCTTGTAATCACAAGGACCCAGATTTTGAACGATAATAACTGAAAACAAACAACTCAGTCGCCACATTAGACTGTAAAATCCATTCAAAATCGATTCGCCAAACCCTAGAGAGAGTAGACTCATATTAATTGTCGGTGCAAAATTGTTAATAACCATGAATAATTTTATTGTCAAACTGAATAATTACCAAACAATAATTAAAGAAACTAGTACAGAGTGTAACCATTGTTTTTATTTCATAGGGAAGTGTATTGTATAAATTGTGTATTGTATAACAGAGACCTGCGAGAAAGACGGCAAGCGCTCACGCCGCCAGTTCTACGAACTACCTGCTCGATTAAGTAGGTTGAACGAAGGTGGGAACAAATTTGAATGCTCCAGGCCGTCATAACGAAAATCGCTAAACTATAATACTTATTAATTTTAATTGTTTTGAGTAAACAATTTGGCGCCACCCGGTATTATTAAACCCCTATGAAAAAACAGGTAAGGTTTCCACTCGCGTTGTACTGGTAATTGCAGAATCGCTACGGACATCGCTAGCGCATCACATAGATATGTAACGACAGCAGTGTGAGGCGAACACACAACATATACATAATTAAACAGAGACGACTTCATCTTGACGTTACAGATTGGCGACCAACTGGTGAGGCTAGAAAAGAAGACTAGCGATGATTACGGGAAAATATGCAACATTTTATGGTTACAAGATATAAAGCTAAGCAGGGAACTGAAGATAACAAGGGAGAAGAAATGGAAATGATGGAAGAAATAATCGGGGAAATGATCGAAGAGGATGCACAAGAGGACCAACCAGGAAACCCAATCCAAGAGGAGGAGGTGGAACAACAGGCGGGTGACAAGGGAGAAGCTAGAGGAGACCCAAATCTACTAAAGATAATGGAATTAATAAGTGGTATAAATAGAAAATTCGACAGAAATGACGAAAATTGTAAACAAACAAATGAAAAAATAGACCAAATGAAGGAGGAGATCCATGAAAATTCAAGGAGACAGAATGAAATTTTAAGAGAAGATATTGAAACATTGAACAACAAAATTGAAGAAAATAATGAAATATTGAAGCAGCAGATAAACGAGAAAATGGAGGAACATAGTGATACTTTGCGGAAGAACCAAGAAGCTCTACAACAGCAATTGACGGAGGACATCCAAAAAAGTCATGAAGAACTGAAGGGAGAATTAAGATACATACTAATAGGACATCGTGAAGAGGTCAAGCAGACAAAAACGGGGATGAACAAGAAATGGGAAGAAACAATTTATCAAGCAGATCAACTTAACGAAACAATAGATAGTGGTTTCACACAATTGAATGAAACACTGGACAACACTTCGGACGGTATCAATGAAGGAATAAAGAATGCAGAAGAATCAAGTGCATTGTTACCTGGAAATAAAGATAACAACCACAATGAGAAAATTAAGCACATAAAAACCAACCGTAGAAGAGTAAAGAAGAATCGAATAATTAAGAAGATTAAGAAAACAAAGGAAATAGGAAATATCGGTATGGAGAACCATACATGACTTCCATATTCTAAGATTTATATTTAAAATCATTTTCGAAATGAAATATTACCATAGAAACTACTTCTTTCTACTTACTGCTTCAGCCTTAACCACAGTACTGTGGTCACTAATGTATACCACCTCACTCGATTTTCACTGATGATGGAAGTCGATGGCATTGCCGAAATGTCTGGTTTTGTAGAAAACATTGGACTACGGCCAAATATCCCGGGAAGGAATTTTAACAAAAACTACTTCTTTGTTGCCGATAACGTTGTACACATATATATCAGTGGCGAAGTTACATGGAGGCAATTGAGGCAATGCCTACCCTAAAAAATTCTGTAGAATAAAAATTATAAATACGTATGAACTACATAACGTAAAGATTATACATTGTTACTGCGACTGTCAAATTTATTAAACCGAAACGTGCTTTATTGAGCGACCGCTAGATGGTGACAGGTGAGATTCGGCATAGTTCGTTTAAAGCGAATGAGGCAACCTGAACTTGCCTCAGCGTTTTTTGTATACATCGTATGTAAGCAATGTAGTGGTGTGATAGGGAAGTGTAGGGAGGGGGGATTGTCCCGCGCTGTACACATAGAGCGTTGAGGCATGCCTCACTTCTGTGGTCCAAACAGTTAAGTTAAAGCGCCTGTGTTGTTTCTAAGTGTTTATTTTATGCGGTTATTAAAAGTGTCACTGTTATTCTGCTGAACTAACAGATGATCAAGATTGTTATTTGAATTATTTGTAACATTAAACATATATATAGAAACTAATCAAGTTTAAAAATTTGAAGTTCAATCAGTTGTATTATTGTGTATGACTAATACAAGGATTGTTCAATAGACACACGTATAGAGCTGTAAAGCATTTTTTATTCAACGATTTTAAAAGAAGTCTCCAATAACATTAAGACATGAGTTCCACTCTTGCGCTAACCTGTAGATTCCCTGCTAGTAAAATTCTTACGGCTGTTTGTGGAACCATTCGGTTACAGCAAACTCTACCTCAGCGTCCGATTTGACCCACCGTCCTTTTAGCGATTCCTTAAAAAAAATTTAAGATAAGATTTTTGCCTACCCATTCATTAACTACTAGCTTCGCCAGTAAGCAAATTGATGTCCATTTTTTCGGCTTGCACGCGTTATGTTGGTGTGGGTTTCGGCACTTTCCATTTAAAAAGCGTGCAAACGTAAGAAAATAAACATGAGTGAGGCCAGAAATAATGTGAATTGTGTGTGTGTTTGTGTCTTACCTGCCTTTTTATTGCCGTATTAAATGAAAAATATTATATTACATTAAAATGAAAAAATTTTAATTTTATTGCCTGGCAACAAAATTATTTTATTTTTAACAATTACCATTGTTTCAAAAAGTTTAAATAAATTTTCAAGTACTTTACTCTTGTTAAAACGTAAAAGGTTGCAGGTAAACTACCCCTTCCCCTTAACCGATCTTCACCAAAATCTAAAGACCTTGAGTCCTCTACAATTCACTGACATATACAAAAAATTATTTGATTCTGTTTAAATTTGCGGCAGTTATCGTTTGCCATAGAAAATACGCTTGATAAAAAACGTTGCAGGTAAACTACCCCTTCCCCTCAACCGATCTTCACCAAAAACAATAGGTCTTGAGTACTCTACAATTTAGGGCTGTATGCAAATAATCTTTTGATTCTGTTTGAATTTGCGGCTGTTATCGTTTGCCATAGGAAATACCCTTGTTAAAACATAAAATGTTACAGGTAAACTACCCCTTTCCCTTAACCGATCTTCACCAAAAACAATAGGTCTTGAGAACTCTACAATTCAGGGCTGTATGCGAAACATTATTTGATTCTGTTTGAATTTGCGGCTGTTATCGTTTGCCAAAAAAAAAATTCCCTTGATAAAAAAAAACCGTTGCAGGTAAACTACCCCTTTCCCTCAACCGATCTTCACCAAAAACAATAGGTCGTGAGTACTCTACAAATCAGGGCTGTATGCAAAAAATTATTTGATTCTGTTTGAATTTGCGGCAGTTATCGTGTGCCATAGAAAAAATATCGGTATGGAGAACCATACATGACTTCCATATTCTAAGATTTATATTTAAAATCATTTTCGAAATGAAATATTACCTAAATATTCCCTAAAGACGAAAAGTCTGTCTATGAATCGTTCCTCTGTAAACACGTGCAGTTACACTGCCCAGCGATCCACAGGAAGGAAATCGCTATCCACGCTGGACACTTTTTCGGCTTGCATGCGTTATGTTGGTATGGGTTTGGCACTTTCCATTTAAAAACCGTGCAAATGTAAGAAAATAAACATGAATGAGGCCAAAAATAATGCGAACTCTGTGTGTGTGTGTGTGTGTGTGTGTGTGTGTGTGTGTGTGTGTGTGTGTGTGTTCCCTGCCTTTTCATTGCGGTAGTCATAATAATAAAATGGAAACGTAAACAGTACATAACTGAGAAAAAAATACATAAATGAAAAAACTATAATTTTATTGCCTGGCAACAAAATTATTTTATTTTCAACAATTACCATTGTTTGAAAAAGTTTAAATGAATTTTCAAGTACTTTACTCTTGTTAAAACGTAAAAGGTTGCAGGTAAACTACCCCTTCCCCTTAACCGATCTTCACCAAAATCTAAAGACCTTGAGTCCTCTACAATTCACTGACGTATGCAAAAAATTATTTGATTCTGTTTGAATTTGCGGCAGTTATCGTTTGCCATAGAAAATACGCTTGATAAAAAACGTTGCAGGTAAACTACCCCTTCCCCTCAACCGATCTTCACCAAAAACAATAGGTCTTGAGTACTCTACAATTTAGGGCTGTATGCAAATAATCTTTTGATTCTGTTTGAATTTGCGGCTGTTATCGTTTGCCATAGGAAATACCCTTGTTAAAACATAAAATGTTACAGGTAAACTACCCCTTTCCCTTAACCGGTCTTCACCAAAAACAATAGGTCTTGAGAACTCTACAATTCAGGGCTGTATGCGAAACATTATTTGATTCTGTTTGAATTTGCGGCTGTTATCGTTTGCCAAAAAAAAAAATTCCCTTGATAAAAAAAAACCGTTGCAGGTAAACTACCCCTTTCCCTCAACCGATCTTCACCAAAAACAATAGGTCGTGAGTACTCTACAAATCAGGGCTGTGTGCAAAAAATTATTTGATTCTGTTTGAATTTGCGGCTGTTATCGTTTGCCAAAAAAAAAAAAAATTTCCCTTGATAAAAAAAAAACCGTTGCAGGTAAACTACCCCTTTCCCTCAACCGATCTTCACCAAAAACAATAGGTCGTGAGTACTCTTCAAATCAGGGCTGTATGCAAAAAATTATTTGATTCTGTTTGAATTTGCGGCAGTTATCGTTTGCCATAGAAAAAAAATCTACAGACACACAGACAGACAGACACACACACAGACACTTTTCGGAAAACGACTTTTTTTCATGTTTTGAGTGTAGTAGAATCAGAATCTGCAATAATCTCGAACACGATTTTTTTTGCCATCACCATACTTCCATTCCTTAAGGAATATGGAAGTAAAAATATATAAGAAACTAATAAAAACAAGAGAAGAAATGGAGATGATGAAGCATGGACTAATTGATGTATTTAATTTACCAATTACCGACCAAAGCAAATTAATGAAATATAAAGATTGTAGGAGGACCTTAAAAGAAATTATAGAGGGAATTCACAACAAACCAGCGGATGACAACTTCAGCAAATCAATAAGTAAATGGAAATTACCCAAAATTGAAAGGACTCTCAACAAAATAGTGTGTCACAAATCAAGAAGGTCTCTAAAACAGTTGAGTACACCAGAATTGGAAATGCAGAATAAAACATCAATAATAACATTAATGAGGGAGGTACAATTAACTCCTTTGATTAATCAACAACATAATATAGTGAATGACGTAGGCATGGAGACAAATGAACAGATGATATTAGAAGAATTGTGGTACAAGATAGGAGATACCTATTTCACAAGGACGAAAATAGTTCTACACACCAAGGTTATCCGAACCACAAGTGCAGAGGAAATCATGGACCATGGATAAAATAAGCGCTGATGGAACACCGAGAAATGGGACTGATCTTCGAATTATCGACCAAGGCAACCAATGGAAAAGGAAGAAAAGAGAAAGAGAATTACCAAAATTCAAAAGATGTAAGATCAGCTTACAACAATATTTAGATGAAATAGGAGGTATAATATAAAATATAAAATAAAGGAATAAGTTACAAAAATTCCTACAAAGTAAGATCACCTTACAATAATGTATAAATAACATATAAAGTAAAAAGAAAAAAAAATATAGGTGTAAAATGAAGGAATAAGTTACAAAAATTCCTATAACGTAAGAACCACAAACTTACAAAAATTATTCAGAATAATATTTAAAACAAAACAAAATAAACAAAAATAAAATCAAGCAAGAACTGCTAAGACAAATAACTAAAATTATAATGAATTCAGAGTACTGTATCCAAAAAAAAAAAAAAAAAAAAAACAATGGTATAAGAAAAATAAAAAATTGTGTATCAAACAAATATACAACAAATGGCTAAAGCAAAATAATGGTAATCAACCAAGAAAAGAAAAAAGATGTCTAAGATAATTAAAATGATCACAAGAGGAAAAGAAAAACAAACTAATGAAAAGTTAGAAATAATGAAATTAACAACTAAATAAATAAAAAACAATCAACTGAATGAGTAAATAACAGTATATAGCAAAGGTACCGTGGAAGGAAGAATGAGTAAAAGGCTAAAAATGATCGAAAAAACCACGAAGTGGACAATCCCAAAAAATATTATTATTAATGAAAGTCACAAGATGACAAAAAAGGTATTTAAGATTGACTGAGAATAGGTCCAGCAATCAAATTAATTGAGCAGAGATGATGTTCCCTCTGGTCTCAGAAAAATGAGTAGTAATGGAAGAAACCAGCTACTAAAAAGTTAGGGAAAAAATTATATAAAAGGGAGAACGCACTAATGGAAATAAGTAAAAACAGATCTAAATAAAAAGGAATGGAACAAGTAAGAATAGAAACAAGAAGGAAGAAATAAACAAGAAAGAAAATGAAAAAATTCTATATAACTGATAATTTCATAAAACACTATGCTAGTGTTTTACCAAAATGATCAATTTTGAAGGAGAGGCATTATGTTACAACACAAATAAGCCACCCCAATAGCAGGGATAAAAAAGATGAATCAACAATATAAGAAATAATTCGTATAATGAAATGTGTAAAATAATAAAAATAAAATGACAATGACGCGACAAACGACGACATGACCTAACCCAAGTGATTGACCAAATAAAAAGAAACAAAAGGAGAAGGGAAAAACGAAACCAAAAAAGAATGAAAACAATTGAAGGAAGTGAATAATTCCATACAACCAAATGAAATAAAACCAAATGAGAAGGAGAAAACCAAAATAAAATGAAACAAAATAAGATGAAAGTGAAGAAGGAAAATGAACATGAAACAAACCAAGTATAAAGGAAATATGAGAAAACAGACAAATAATATAGAATATGAAAAGGAGAAATGGTAAACTCAAATGTAATATTGGAAACAAAACCAATAACTAACCAATGTATAAAATAATTATTATTATCGATTGAAAGATAAATGTAAATGATTTGATAAAACCCAATAAAGTAATGTGAAAAAGAAAAGTACACTAACCCAAGAATTAGAGTTAGATGTAACAAAAAACTCTATAAAGACAAACTTATTAATAATGTAAATAATATTTGTAAAGAGAGAGATAGTGAGAATATAAAATCAACTAAGTGACAAAGAAAAAGTAATTATAGGGATTACCCACTAATAAACACTTAATATAAACATTTAAGGAGTGCAAAAGTGAAAGTGTAAAACCCCAAAATAATTAGAAACCATATTAATAGGAATAAACACTTAATAATGAATAATAAACTATAAATGATAATAAATGATTAATGGTGAACCATATTAATAATTAATAATGTTGTAATAATCAATAATAAACTATAAATGATTAATGGTGAACCATATTAATAATTAATAATGTTGTTAATGATAGTATTAGAAGTAAACAGATAATAACCTGTAATACACACTGAAGATTGATGGTGGCATTATTATTTAAAAAGAATCGTATTGTTAATATAATTAAGTTTAATCGTATACACTAGTAGTCAAAAAGGAAAATCCCATGAAAGGTAAACAGTTGGTGTTACCATGGATTGAAGATAGAGATTATGTAAGAAATAAGGAATTAAAAATGAAATCAATAAACACTCCAAGTTATAAGGGATAATTAATGGAATAAGTTTAAAAGGTGTGAGGATGTTTATCACCCAAAAAATAATAAGGAAAGAAATGAATTGTAAACAAACATTACCTAATAACTGTTAAAAAATTGTTTAATTAAATTTATGAATAGGATATGGCTGAAGGAATTGTACAGACCATAGGCCTAGATGTTATGTTTTAATAGTAAGTAATAGCCATATTGTTAACAAGGGCAACATAAATAAATAAGAAGGTGAATCAATAAAGATATAATTACACTGGAAAATCAGTTAGGAAATAATTAACAAGCCATGAGGTAGAAAATAATAGAAAGCTACAAATAGTATAAATTCAGATCCAAAACACATCAACAAATAAACCAACCAAATATAATAACAAAACAAAACACATTAAAGTAAAATGAGATATAATTTGTATAAAATAAGTAAATATGATCAATGGCTGCTTAGGCCTATGAAATACCTAACTGTCAAAAACAAATAACTACAAATTGTATAAAATCAACAAGGAAATTAACAAATCCAAGGCGAGTAACTAGCCAAGGATGATTTGTAAATCATATTAACACTTATAGTGCTGTGTGTTTTTACTCATAATATGCGAAGAATGCTGGCCATTTTTCATACTTTTCATTTTTATGTAACTCATAAACTAGAACAGATAGAAAAATATAACTTACCTTATTTTAAAGGTCATACTTTCATCTTTATAGCGATTGTATCGTGAATATTCTACAGAAAATGCTTAAGCTGTTTCTGAAATTTCAAATTTAGTTGTTATTGAAAATTTTAAAAACTTGACCATTTTAAACTTACAATTTTATTAATCAATTATACTTAGTTTTAACACTTTATTCAATTTAATTAAAAAGCTATAGTATATAGTATATAATAAATTCACACTTTATAGTTTTTTTTTTGAATGAAATAATTTAAAACAAGGGTTTATACATAATGCTACCTTATGCATTATGTAATGCAGTGACTGGGTTCAACTCAAACTGTTGACTATTATGTGGCTGCATACGAGATCTATCAGTAAAAATGTGAACTGCTTGTGCATTACCAACTCTGTTTGGTGCTGCTAAACCGTCATATGAATGACTAACCCGTATAAAAACGTTGAAAACACGACTCCATCAATTGACAGAGTTAGCATTTTATGAAAGTTTCGCTAGTCCGTCAATTGACGGAGTTAGCACTCAAAGTGTTAAAAGAAAAATGTTAGAATAAGGACTTAAATTAAAAGAGAAATGTAATTAACAAATATTGACATAATTGTACAAACGTTAATAATTTATAGAACCCAACCTTATGGGATATCAAAATAATCTTTGAAAGGAAATAATAACAGTAGTGATAATATTTAATACATAGGAAGGAAGACAGAAGAATAAAAGCAATCAGAAGATATACAGCTATTTTGAATAATAATTCAAAATTGATAACAATGGTTATAAGACAAGATTAACCAATCAGAATTTATTCGTAACCATGACAACAGACGTTGGTTACGAATTTTCCGTTAATTTATAGTACTCTCAAAGTGACGCTCATCCAGATTAGACGCCAAATCTTGAATGACCTAAATTTTCATTTAAAAATGTATAAAAAGTAGTCAAAATTTAAAAAAGGAGAACCAGTAAGCAGCAGACGATGGACAATAACTTTTAACTGATGCCAAGGACCAAATTAAATAAAAATTAAATGAAGAAATTACTACAACTAACTTGAAAAAGATGCCAGAAGCCCAAATCATTCAAAATTGATGACAAATTCCATTTCACCATGAACAACGGTTTAACTCCAGCCTACTGATTGATAAGTATCATTAAATTACCCAAATTCCAGATCTTAACTCACTGTAAATATTTCTCACAGTTATCTGAACTCTCACTATAAACTGAATATAATTTCTTTCAAAGATTAAGTAAGATAAACAAACACTGAAAATTTATGAACTAAGGAAATAACCTAGCATTAGATTGCGAACTTTTGAAACACACTTTACTACACTGCAGGAACAAATTGTAACTACACTTTATATTATTTAAGTACAAATAATGTAAGATAGTGTACTTTTTATTGTAATCATTATTAATATTTTTCTTGTAATCACAAGGACCCAGATTTTGAACGATAATAACTGAAAACAAACAACTCAGTCGCCACATTAGACTGTAAAATCCATTCAAAATCGATTCGCCAAACCCTAGAGAGAGTAGACTCATATTAATTGTCGGTGCAAAATTGTTAATAACCATGAATAATTTTATTGTCAAACTGAATAATTACCAAACAATAATTAAAGAAACTAGTACAGAGTGTAACCATTGTTTTTATTTCATAGGGAAGTGTATTGTATAAATTGTGTATTGTATAACAGAGACCTGTGAGAAAGACGGCAAGCACTCACGCCGCCAGTTCTACGAACTACCTGCTCGATTAAGTAGGTTGAACGAAGGCGGGAACAAATTTGAATGCTCCAGGCCATCATAACGAAAATCGCTAAACTATAATACTTATTAATTTTAATTGTTTTGGGTAAACAATTTGGCGCCACCCGGTATTATTAAACCCCTATGAAAAAACAGGTAAGGTTTCCACTCGCGTTGTACTGGTAATTGCAGAATCGCTACGGACATCGCTAGTGCAACACATAGATATGTAACGACACCAGTGTGAGGCGAACACACAACATATATATAATTAATCAGAGACGACTTCATCTTGACGTTACAATATATATATATATAAATCGGTTCATAACGTTATCCTACGTCTTTCGATCTCTAGTCTCCATTGGTCTCGATCCAACCAAGATTCTTCTTCCAATTCCCGGTCTCTCATTGCCCGATTGATGCCTTCTCTCCAACTCAACCTAGGTCTTCCTCTTCGCCTAAGGCGATATGGTCTCCATCCCAAAATTTGCTTGGGGAGTCGATTATCCTGCATTCTTTGCACATGTCCAAACCATCTTAGCTGTTTTGTTATAATGTCGTCAACAATAGAGCACTGTACTCCCATTATCTCCCGGATTCTGTGTTATTGGCCATATTTCACACACGTATGAAGTAATTGGTTTCACAATTGCATTGTATGTACGATGTTTATTTTGTTTTGGTATTTGTTGGTCCCACAGTATGTTGTTCAGTAATGCTATTGATTTTCTTCCCAAGTTATTTCTTTCTCTTATCACTTTATCTAGACTACCATCTTGTGTAAATGCTGTTCCTAGATATTTATAGCTACTGCAATTTATTATTTCTTGTTCGTCTTCTAAAATTAAATTCTTCTGTTCCCCACCAATGTACATATACTCCGTTTTCTTTGTGTTTACTTCAAGGCCCCATAGCTTATATTCTTCTATAAGTTTTCGTGTCATGTATTCCATGTTGTGATAGTCCTGCGCTACCACGACTTGCTCATCAGCGAAACAGAGTGTGTACACTGTGTTGTCAATTAGAGGTATCCTCATTTTGTGGCATTTCTTTTTCCAGGTTTTGAGGGCTTGTTCCAAGTATATCTTAAAAAGCGTCGGTGAGAGACAACATCCCTGCTTCAGGCCCTTACTAACATTAAATCCTTTTGAGACTTTACTTCCAATTTTTACGTGTGCTTTCAATCCGTTATATAGTATTAACCGCTTCGATTAAAGTGGAGGCGATGTTTGTTCGTTGAAGTGCCAGCCAAAGTTTGGTGTGCGGAATACTATCATACGCTTTCTTAAGGTCAACATATAGGCAGTGCACTTCTTGGTTTACAGCAGTTTTCTTTTCTATGATTTGCGCCCAGCAGAATAAGTGATCTATGGTTGATCTCCCCGCCCGAAAACCAGCTTGTTCCTCTGGTTCCATGTCCGAGTATTGATGTTCAATTTTTTTCATCAGAAGTTTTCCATACACTCTACTGATTGAACTCGTCACCGCAATACCACGGTAATTGTCGCATTCAGTTGTTTTACCTTTTTTGTGAATGGTTGATACAAAAGATGTTTTCCATTCTTGCGGTATTTGTTTATCATTTATGCATCTATGGAATAGTTTCATGAGACGTTCATATAATTTTGTTGTGCCATATTTGAGCAGTTCCGCCGGGATGTTGCCAGGTCCGGGGGCTTTACCATTTTTCAGATGTTGACATATGTCTTTTATCTCTTCCGTGGTTAACCTTACAGGCGATGAAGTCATTCTAATGTTGTCGAATTCATAATCGGTGTTATTTTGAAATTCTGGTCTGCTTTCTCGTAGGAGGTTACTAAAATATTCATCCCATTTCTGTAGAGATATTGGCTATGTTAAATCTTTCTATTTTTCCCGTCTTATCGACTTTAGGAATTTCCAACTTTCAGTGCATTGCCTGCCTCCTATATAAGTATTCAGTCGGGCGCAATTCTTATCCCACGTTTCATTTTTCCTTTGCGTTATCATTCTTCACACCGGTGCTTGTGCCTCCTTGTATGTTATTTTGTCCTCAACTGTTTTAGTTGTTAGAAATTTTTCGTATTTCTCTTTCTTGTTTTTGATTAGTAATTGTACTTCTTTATTCCACCAGTAAGGCGTTGTCTTTCTTTCTTTTACATAACATTCCACTGCTTTGATGCACATTTTGGTTTCGGGGTGAAATGATGGACCAACGTTTCATCGCAGGTAACAATTCGATTGAGAAAAAGCTGGCCTTCTTTGTTAAAACGTTCCTTTAACTCCTTGCAGATTTGCAATCTTCTTTGCCGGTCGAAAGCAGAAAGCTGTTTGTGATACTCAATTCACATACCAATACACAAATTTATTTTTATTTTATTTTCCACCTACCTGTTTCGCCTTCCGCCTTCGGCCAGAGTCCGCAACACGAACGTTAAAAATGCAAATATGATTATAGGTTATCGCAAAAACTTACGCAACTCATTTTTTGAAGAGAATTAAAATTTTTTAATATGTACTTATTTCAGTTTTGTATTGTTATTCTTTTCCAATAAAAAAATCAAGACAAATTAAAATTTCCTTACATTTTTTGGCAAAGCATCTTATATTGACAAAGTTAAAATCTACATCTTATGTAAACACATTTGATACTGTCTAAAACACATATATATTTTTTTTTATTTATCAAAAATTCGCCTTTCTTTTACGTTAGTATAATCTTTCAACAATAGTACAACTGGTTGAAATTATTTCTTATCTCTATTGAGTTTTATTTTGGCTACTATTATAAGTAATCTTGTTAAATAAATAAAACGTTGAAAATGAACCAGTGTATAACCTCTATATTAGCACACACACACTCATTCTGTTACATTGGTCTTTGAATAAACTCCGCCCCTGAGAGAACTCTATCGTACAAAGTATTGGTGTTTTATATTTTCCTTTTATAACGAACAATCACCAGTTATTTGGCATTGGTTCTAATATGCATATTAAATGTTCTAGTTACCCATACGCAGCGTACTCCTAGGGTTGGTTGCGCGAACTGTTGTTGAATACTTGCTTCGATCTCACGCACTCCGGTACTCGTTTAATACATTTACTGTTTGTGTTCAAAAGTTTTTTACTGTTTTATTGGTTCCACATTATACAATATGATGAAGTCGGCCGACTTAATTTATTCGCACTAATTTTTTGTAGACTGGCCGCGCGGCCATGAGTTACGGCTGGAACTTGTTTTTTAAGTTGTTTAAATAGATAGGCCCATTTAATCTAGGCCTATCTTATGCCCGAGGCCACTGGTTTTAATTCACGAACTTTACTATCTGATGCTGGCTGTCTGTTGTGCACTCTCTAATGACACACTGCAGACTGGGTTTCACACAAGCCTGCTGCTGGGTGGTTACGCAATCCGTCTGGGCAATTGTTTAGGCTGACTGTATGTATTGTTACGACGGTCTACTCGATCGTCGTAGGTACAGTGGAAACAAAATAAGTACAAGACACCAATTAAGTCACTAATCACACCTTTAATTGTTATAGTAAAACAGTTTGTAATTAACAACACAGTGTCTACAACAAATCAAATGAAATTGTTCATACGCAATAAAATGTCCACTAATATTACAACTCAACTGTATTACAATTATACCGTCCGAATATAAACGCAACACTTCACTAATAACTACTTGAACGTACACCGTAATAACCCGAACCGCTCTGTAAAATATATCGCACTAATACTCTCGAACCGCACAGTCAAAAATCTCGCATTGAACTGAAAACTAAAGCCGCGACGCGATGTATTTATAGTTACGCAGACACACCAGAAGCTTCCAAACTGCGTCTTATCTCTCGCGAACTACGTAATTGCTGCGGCCTTGACACAGTCCGAGCGCCCGAGCGAAGGCTGGCAAAGTCGAGAAAATTCTCGCAACATGCATTTAGTAGCATGTACACCACACGCTTACGTCGAGATCTTTCTGGCGCATTCGATAAACGCGTAGATTGTTCTGTGCTGTCGTAGCACTGCCCCCTCCTTAAGCCTGTTTGTCCCGAACTGGCAAAGCGTCTCTAAATTTGTATTTAGCCAGGCGATCTAGGTGGATGACCTTGAACTTTCGCTGTCCTTCCTGTTGAATCCGATAAACAACATCGTTAATCCTTTTTTTTACAGTGTAGGGTCCTTCCCAGTTAGACTGAAGCTTAGGTGAGCGACCACGACGGCGCTTTGGATTGAACAACCAGACCTGATCTCCTTCTTGGAAACCCACACTATTGGTGCGAATGTCATACCGAGTTTTCATTTTATCACTGGCAATCTTGAGCCATCCTCTTACCAAGCGATTCATTTCTCGCAGTTGGTTTTCTAATTGCGAGGAATAGTTCTTTGGCTCTTGGGACTGAGTCTCAGGTGATCCAAACATCAAGTCCCCAGGAAGACGAATCTCCCGCCCAAACACCAATTTTACTGGAGTCATGCCGGTTGTGTCATGTACTGATGACCTATACGCCATAAGGAATAGTGGTATACGTTGGTCCCAGTCTGTTTGGTTCTCGTCAACAACTTTCGAAAGATGCTGCTCAAGTGTCCTGTTGAATCTCTCAACCATCCCGTCCGACTGAGGATGCAGAGGCGTTGTCCTGGTCTTTCGAATTCCCAGTAGACAGCATAATTCTTTAAACACTCCTGATTCGAAATTTCTCCCTTGATCCATATGGATTTCCATAGGGGCTCCATAATGGCAACAGAAGTTGTGAACTAACTGCTTTGCCACAGTGGTAACCTCCTGATTTGTAATTGCGTATTCTTCCACCCACTTTGTAAAGTAGTCACCTACAACCATGATGTACCGGTTTCCATCGTCAGTAACTGGGAATGGTCCAGCAATGTCTATGGCAGTTCTCTCGAAAGGTTGTCCAACGTTATACTGTCTCATTTTTCCCCTGCTTCTGGTTTGTGGGCCCTTGCTTGCAGCACATATTTCACATGTCCGAACCCATTCCTCTACGTCGTGGCGAAGATGAAGCCAATAGAATCGCTTCCGTATTTTGTCAAGGGTTTTGTTAATGCCAAGATGGCCTCCAGATGTTCCATCATGCATCTCCTTCAAAACAGACTGCACTTTACTTCGGGGAACTATCAACTGCCTGACCACGTCTCGTCCATCTGCACTTTCCCAAGCCCTTTTCAGCAATCCGTTTTCTAAGGTGAGAGATTCCCATTGTGCCCAGTAGCCCTTCAGCACTTCGGAACCATGGCAGATATCTTGCCAATCCGGGCGGCGACCTTCCTCTTTTGCTGTCAGGATCGGTCCAATGTCTTCATCAGTCATCTGTTCTTGTCGACAGTCTTGTGTTGTCCAGCCATCAGCCAGGAAATCTACAGTGATGGCTTGAACATGTTCGCTTGGGTTTTGTTCTTCCTTCCTGTGGCAATGTCGGCAATCTTCCGGGCATGGTCTTCGTGATAAGCCATCTGCATTACCGTGCAGGCGCCCCCGCCGATGTTGTACCTTGAAGTTGTACTCTTGCAGACGTTCGAGCCACCTTGCCAACTGTCCTTCCGGATTTTTAAATTTCAAGAGCCATGCAAGTGCAGCATGGTCGGTACGTAGTGAAAACTCTCTCCCATAGAGGTATTTATGGAAGTGCTCCAAAGCTCTGACAATTGCCAACAACTCTCTTCTTGTAACACAATAATTTCTCTCTGGTTTAGAAAGCGTCTTGCTGTAATACACTATTACTCGTTCTTCACCGTTCTGCACTTGAGACAAAACTGCTCCTAGACCAGTATTTCTTGCGTCTGTGTCTACGATGTACTTCCCTTCGGAAGCTGGAAAAGCGAGAATTGGCTGCGAACATAATGCAATCTTCAACATTCTAAATGCTTGTTCACACTCTCTCGACCATTGGAAGTTTCGTTTATTTTCCGTTAACTCATGTAGTGGTTTAGCAATAGTAGCGAAGCCTTTCACAAAACGTCGGTAATATGAGCATAACCCCAGGAAACTCCGAACTTCGTGTTTATTCTTCGGAACTGGCCAGTCTCTTACGGTGTCTACTTTATTAGGATCCATGCTAACGCCCGCTGCCGAAACCAGATAGCCCAAATACTGTACTTCCTTCTGGAATAGAGAACACTTCTTCGGGCTCAGCTTTAGTTGTGCACCGTGAATTCTAGTTAGAACTTCCTTAAGGTTTTCCAAATGATCTTCGAAAGTCTTCCCGATCACTATGGCATCGTCTAAGTAAACAAGGCAAGTTTTCCACGTCAGGCCTCGGAGTATCAGGTCCATCAATCTCTCAAATGTTGCCGGTGCATTACAGAGTCCAAATGGCATGACGTTAAATTGGAATAAGCCACTTGGGGTCGAGAAAGCGGTCTTTTCCTTGTCTTCTTGATGAAGACCCACTTGCCAATATCCACTCTTCAGGTCCAATGTGGAAAACCACTGTGCTCCGGACAACGTGTCGAGTGTATCGTCAACGCGAGGTAATGGATAGCAAGTCTTTCTTTGTAACGTCATTTAACCTCCGGTAGTCTACGCACAAACGCAATCCACCATCCTTCTTCGCTACCAGCACTACAGGGGAAGACCAAGCACTTGACGAAGGTTCAATTACTCCCTCTGTCAACATGTCCTGTACTAACCGAGACATCTCCTCTTGTTTAGATAATGGAGGCCTTCGAGGAGGTTGGCGTATCGGTGTTGTGTCCCCGGTATTGATGCGATGTTGCACAAGAGAGGTTCTTCCCAGTGACTGTCCCCGAACTGCAAACAATCTTTGAATTCCTGTAAAAACTGTCCGAGTTCTTTTACCTCACCACTTGAGAGGTCGTTAGAAGATCTGTTCAATAATTCTTGCAGTTCCTCAGGTAATTTAGAAGTATCCGAAGAACTGGGTCTTCGTTGCGTTATTCCGGCTACCCAGGCCGCAGGAGTCAATTTGCCTAGGAGCGTATTGCTTTGTAAAGTGATAGCTTGATCCAAAATATTCGCCACTCTAATAGGTACATTTCCGGTTTCGTCAGGTTTTACTAAACTTCTGGCAATTAGTATGCCCGGTGTGCTGACTACCTGAGGTTCGAATATAGAGCACTGATTGCCCCTAGTATCTACCGCAGTTCTAACCATGATGATCTTTTCGGAGTTTGGCGGAACAGGTACGGCCACTTGGTTTATGACGTCCATCGATTTTTCTGCTGTCGTCATTGTTGATAGCATTACCTCTTCGCCTCCGATTCTCAAGACATTGTTTTTGAAGTCGACTATAAATCCGTATGCGTTCATAACGTCCACACCAAGAATTGCTTCATCCACAATGTCTGCAACAAGTACTTGATGATTAAACTCAAGTCTACCGAGGCGTAGGTGTATCTCCACTTTTCCATACACTTTTACAGGCCGTCCAGTAGCTGTTCGCAAGCTGCAAGAGCACCAGATTGGCTTGAGATCTTTCACCACGTCGGGGCGCACAATAGAAACTGTTGCGCCTGTGTCAACTGTAATCGAGGTTGCCTTTCTTGAACAAATCCGGTAACTACCAAGCTCCCGGTGTTTTTCTGAAGCGTAGAAATTGCGTATTCTCTAGGGGCTTCGTTCCTCCAGTTAGTCAGCACACGCCCCGTTGCACCGACTATTGCTCGTTTCCCTGCTGCTGAATTCTAACCCGACAATCTCGTTGTAGATGTCCAGGTTTCCCACATCGAAAACACTTCGGTCTTCCATCCTTTCTTATTTTATTCTGTGGCGTCGACCGTCAAGTCTCTGTTCCTTGTTCTTCTTCCTCATCGTCTGTGCCGTCGCGATCTTTTAGCTCGCGCACTTTATGACTTGTCCAACCAGACGCTGATTTGGCGGCCTCAAATTGCAAAGCATGTACCAGGGCGTCCGCACTGTTCTGGTGTCTTGCCATTCGTAACACTTGCTGTAGTTCGTTATCTCGGACACCGGCAGTAAATGTCTGCATCGCAAAACGCGTTCGAAAATCTTCTGGCGCTTCAGGATAGGCCAGTCTAATTAGTCTGTCGATACTTGCTTCAAACTCTTGAAGACTTTCCCCGGAATGCTGTCGCCTTGCTCTCAACTGGGTGCAGTACACATCTCGCAAATGTTTATCACCATACCGTAATTCCAGAGCTTTTATCAATTCGGCATAGGTGTTCTGGCTGTCAGGTGGCACTTTCTGTAGTAGTTCTGCCGCGGGTCCTTTTAATGCAAGAACAAGTGAAACAGCCTTGTCTTTTTCTGTCCAATTATTTGCGCATGCAGCAGCTTCAAATTGGCGGAGGTACGTTGCCCAGTGAGTGCTTCCGTCAAAGGTTGGAGTTTTGACATGAACTGTCCCTACTGCAGGCAAAGTGACTTTCTCTGTTAACTTCCCATAAATCCCACTTCTGACACCACTGTTACGACGGTCTACTCGATCGTCGTAGGTACAGTGGAAACAAAATAAGTACAAGACACCAATTAAGTCACTAATCACACCTTTAATTGTTATAGTAAAACAGTTCGTAATTAACAACACAGTGTCTACAACAAATCAAATGAAATTGTTCATACGCAATAAAATGTCCACTAATATTACAACTCAACTGTATTACAATTATACCGTCCGAATATAAACGCAACACTTCACTAATAACTACTTGAACGTACACCGTAATAACCCGAACCGCTCTGTAAAATATATCGCACTAATACTCTCGAACCGCACAGTCAAAAATCTCGCATTGAACTGAAAACTAAAGCCGCGACGCGATGTATTTATAGTTATGCAGACACACCAGAAGCTTCCAAACTGCGTCTTATCTCTCGCGAACTACGTAATTGCTGCGGCCTTGACACAGTCCGAGCGCCCGAGCGAAGGCTGGCAAAGTCGAGAAAATTCTCGCAACATGCGTTTAGTAGCATGTACACCACACGCTTACGTCGAGATCTTTCTGGCGCATTCGATAAACGCGTAGATTGTTCTGTGCTGTCGTAGCAGTATGTTGCATTGGGGCTCCCCACAGGTGAAAGTCTGACAATTTGGAAAGTGCTTAAAATGATGATTTCAATTAATATAAAATTAAACTGGGGTAGCTTACATACATGAAGTGAATTTAAAATCTTTATAAAATCGAGACCAAAATCAATAAAATAAAAAACCTTCTAATTCGACCCATTACATGTTTTGGTACCCAACGTGCACTAACCTTACTGAACTTCATATGTTCATGAATGATTTTGTTTACAGTTCCCACATTTATTTCTTTTGCAGTTTGCTGACAAGTTATCTGTCGATCATCAAGGATCAGTTTTTCCACTCCCTGAATGTTCATGGGAATGACTACAGTAGGCTCCAAACCACCTCGACCGGGATCGTCACTCACTGATGTACGGCCTTCTTTATAACGTTTCCACCACTCAAATGTTTACTGCGACTAAGAGTCTCATCACCGTACTGTGCAAGGAGTCGCAAATAAACCTCACTGGGCTTTACACCGTAATTCACGAGAAATTTCATTACAACACGCTGTTCCTCATATGCATTGGACGCCATGTTCTTTACAACTGACTGTTGTTATTGTTTAACGTGTAAACTATACAGCTCGCCATGCGGTAATAGCTGACACTTGTACTTCATATATACAACCAACAGAATGCGCAGGAATCTCCATTTACACTCTAATCTAACAAAAGTCCTGGATTGACGTGAATGCCCTTCGTAGTTAGGCTCATCCATGAGAAAGTTTTTGTATTGGCTGCTGATATGCTTTTTCAGGACCCCCAACAACGTACTAGCCACCAAATTAACAAAAAAATTGTATATCTCACCACCATCGTAAAGGTCACACTTCTGATTCTGCTTTGTAAAATGACAAGCTGTAATTATGATAGCAGCATGGAACACAATAGAGCTTTGTTTTGCTAGTTGTACATGCCCAGTTAGGAAGACAATATTGATATGAGGTGCAGCCTGTTTCAGATGGTTTGTAATATGTGCAGTGTGTGTTTGAGGGACATGAAGTTGCTCCACACAATATCTGTAATGCGTGTTAGATGTTGCTTTACAGCAGCCGCAATGTGTCAGTGTGTATACACAGTTTAAAAATGCCAGACTTTATACTGGATTTTAAATCGTCAGCTGTTATAAGAATGTGGTGTGGAAATTTTTGATCAGTATTGACCTAGTCTTGAGCCAAGTGAATACCAGTTGTTCATAAATCAAAACAAATGTTATTTTTTGCAACATATTGAAAGTAATGACATATTGTAATTAGGAAGTTGGTACTGAGTGAAATTTAAAAATGGATGAAAATCAGTAGTAAGTGTGGGGAAAAAGTAAGTTAATCCATTTCAATTAAAACTGATTTTCCCATACCAGGTGTTATTTTAAAATATGGCTTCTATTTGCATACTCCAGACAACTGCTTTATTAGTCAAATTTAACAGATCGAGCTCAACAAGCATTATGCATCCTTTAAAAACTTCCAGGAAAGCTGATAGACATAAATTGACAACTTGTAAATGTATTTTGTTTCTATATGGTGATAATGGCAATGTTAACATATAATCAGTACCTAAGGCTTTCATGGCCGCCCTTAACATATTATATTATATTTAAAAGTGAGAAATACAGTTTTTATGCAATCAAATTTATCCAGGGAAGATTGCAAAGGTATTCAGTTTGTTTGCAGCAACTAACAAATAATGTGGTATGTGTTGCTTGGTTTTGTTAGTTGTTTTTAATTTTATTGTATGGTTAGAACCGTGTTTTAAATCATTTTATTAAATAATAATTATAAAAGTATAATTGTATACAACTAACTATGTTAGGAACAGTACATAACATATTATTTAATGTTGACACTTTAATGTGTATTTTTTTTGGTTTGTACCATGTTTTACTTCATTCAACAAAAATGATAAAAGCATAACTTTATAAAACTATATTAGAAACATTACATAATATGTATTTAATGTTGAGATATTAACATGTATTGTTACAACATATTCTTCAGATCCAAATGTTCAGTGAGATTATCAAAAATTATTATTTTTTTTTTTACAAAGGTGAGAGTGAATTTGAAAACATTGATTTAAAACCTGATATTAAATATTGAGCTCCAGTAATTTTAAACATGTACACAGCGACTGTACATATTAGAAACAAGATACGTACTTTTTTAAAAATATATTTTATTTCAAAGTTAAAAATAAATTTTGAAATAGTCATTTGATGCCTAGAATTCCAGTATAGTTTTAAAGTATTATAAATATACAGACAATGACTATCATGATTTTACTACTATGATCAATGGAAGCTTTGCTGTTTTAGGGTGTTTTGTTTCTTGACATTGTATTCCTTTCCACAGAATGAGAAATATGGATTAAATATATGTGGAGAGGGTGGAGAGTACGAGTCGTTTACTCTCGACTGTCCTCTGTTTACCAAATCTGTTGTCATGTAAGTATATATATATCACATTTTGTAACAAAAAAGAAATCCATTGCTTAATATCTCAGCCTCCCTTCTCTTCACAGGTACTGGTTGGTTTAACAAATTCCATATTGTCACACGTGGAACTACTGTGTGTTACTGGCAAAATTAACTGTCTTAAAATTAAACTTACATTTGAACTTGTTTTTTAAG
This sequence comes from Magicicada septendecula, assembly GCA_034769895.1. Classification (NCBI taxonomy): domain Eukaryota; kingdom Metazoa; phylum Arthropoda; class Insecta; order Hemiptera; family Cicadidae; genus Magicicada; species Magicicada septendecula. The sequence goes on from CM068368.1 coordinate 786,721,595, forward strand.
ATAAATACTCAAGGGGCACTTAATGCCATATTCACCCTGATAATAAAATTACTCTGTTTTTTGCTGCCCACCCTGTATTGTTTATGGCTGAAGTGTGAATAAATGGGTCATGTGTAAGTTAATATGCCACATTTTTGCCAAATGTTTATTGTTGTTTTAGAAATTATAAAACACTTTGTACTCATTATAAAGTCGATATGCTGACTTGAAAGCTTTTGTGGTTTCTGTTCCAATATGATGTTGATTATCCTGACACCAATTATCTGGATTGATCAAATTTGCAGTGGACAGTTTGAAAACAAATATGAATTAGACAAAAAACAAAATCAACATTTTCTTCTAATATTGCTTAGATTTAATGGGAAATGTACTTTTAAATGCTAAAAAAGAAATAAATCAATAAAAATTTGAAGATTTTCACTAGAAACTATTGTCATTAAAATTGATTGCTTTTTGCTATTCAAATATGTAAAATATATTAGCCAGGCACCTGGCTACTAATCTAGAGGTCATGGGTTCGAGTCCCGGGCCCACACCATAAAATCAAGGTCAGCCCCCAGGCCGACTCAGCCTGTTGAAAATGAGTACCTGGGATAACATCCTGGGGATAATAATGGGCAGCTGAAGCGTAGTGCTGGCTACACTGCCTTCCTTGCATGCCGTACGGCTCACATAAGGCAGCCTATCCTGCCTTCTCCTAAGCTACTTCGGTGGCACACATGGGAGCCATTATTTATTATTACTATTCATAGTATCATATTAGTAAGACACATATTTGTCTATTCATAAATTTAACTTCAAAAGTGAAAATGGTAAAACATTAATAGAAATATAGAGAGGTGTGACTAAGACTGAATATGTTATAACTACTGTATTGGCTGTCACAGTATGTGTTAGTGTGCCACATAAGAAAAAATATTTCTTATTTTTTCAGTTTATTGTTCGTAGTTTTCACTTATTTTAATGTATTGTCAGCAGTTTTTTTAATTGTTAGATTTTAAGGACATAATTCTTTTTTTTTCCCAATCATTTTCTCTGATTATTACCCAAATTTTTATGCCCTGAAATCACTGCATAGTATTTTTTGAATTTTTGTTTAATAAAATTCTCAGCAAATTTAACAAAATTCGTTTGAATAGTATTAACAACTTTCTCACTCAATAATTTCAGATCATTTTTTTACACGTATAGAAGGATAAATATGAAATTGAGTATGATGTACCTGAGTTGTGTATACTGTAAACATAAGTTTATACACATTATAGTTTATACATTTTTGTACACTTACATTTAATGAAATTGTTAGAAATTAATTTTGACTATAGTATACAGTTCATCATAGTTCTTGGTTTATTCAATGTATTGATAAATGTGTGTATGTGTGCGCTTGCGCATCATGCATGGATTTATAGGTGTCTTCATATATGTATGTGTAGTGAAAGCGTTCTCATGGATGTACCATATAGATTATTTTTAAAAAAATATGTATACGTACTTTTAAAATCAATGTATTTTACATGTAAATGTTTTTATTTTTAGAGATGATTATGAAACTGTGATACATTCAAACGATGCTGTTGCACCTGTAGGTTATATAAATTTTAGGAAGATGCACTTAGAGGACAAAGAGGTAATGAACTGCTGGTAATGTACTTTCTGATTTTAATACTTGAGAATAATTTATGTTGAAAATTCTGATTGGCATTTGATTAACAGTCATGGTTTATAGTAAATTAGTATAAAATACAAACTTGTTTTTCTTGTTCTTTTAAATCCTTAAATTCGTAGTGACTGTCAATCAATGAATTTTTCAGTGAAGGGTTTGTGAGGATCGGTCAAAAATATAACACAAATTTTAACTTATTTGTGTCGACGTTTCAACAGTGTTTATTGTCATCATCAGGACCTGTGTATAATACAAAAGAAATGTCAAACACAACAGAACAATTTTTGGGTGTGTGTGTGTGTGTGTGTACACATGTATGCGTGCATATGTATGTATCATTGATATACATATGTATAATGATACAATGATCAATGATACATACATACACACTCACATGTGTGAGGTGAGGTGATGTAAAAATAACTTAATGGATATTCATATACATATTTCATTTGTTTTATTACTTTAATAAAATATTATTATCTTTATATTATTATAAACTTTAAATTATTATAAATATTATTATTAACTTTATTAACAGTGTAATTACACTTTGTAATTATGTTTCACTGGTGACACTGTTCTCACTCCGCTACATTTTGTTATTGAGGCACGGTCTTCTTGAGTCACTGCCGCTGCTGCTGTCGTCCTTGCTGTTTGCCATTAAGATTAATACTGCCGCTATACTCGACAAGCGTCTCTCTCCCCCATTTCCGTGCTGAAACCAGTTTTTCTCCTGTGAGAAAATCGGCCGGTACATGGTCTATTGTGGCTGATGTAATGCTCCTTGGATGTGCGAAACCGACTTTTAAGCATGTACAGCTGCCGAATATTTATGCATTTGACCGACCAACGATAACACTTCCCAAGCCAAAAGTCACGTACACAAAATTCCAAGCTTACTGATGTTTCTCACCCACGAAAATCTGTTTCAGCATCATATTGAAAGTCTGTTTTTTGTGATGCTTAAGGAAGTGTACCATTACACATTTTGTATTTGTAAAAATATATTACAACAGCCTGCAGTGATAACAGGTTGCGCTGTGTTTGAGAGTGTTTAGCGAGCTCCATGTTGGAGATAAACTACTGATATTTGACGATGAAATCTTGTATAATAATAGGTAACACAGTAATCCCTTTCATTTCAAATAGTGCTTCCAACGTTTCTGCCATCCTTTAAAACATTTTTGGAACTCTTCATGTAGGATACTGTGCAGTTTTGCTAGCAAATCCTCCTTTATCAAATGTCTACAGAAAATGCCAGCTTTTTAACCTAATTTTTAATTTGAGGAATACAAAAAGCCCACCAGTGCTAGATTAGGTGAGTAAGAAGATGTGGAATGACTGTTGTCTTGTTTTACAAAAATTGATGAATATATGGATGGGCAGGTTCTCACCTTGGACCATCAATTGGTTTGACCTGACAACATCGGGTCTTTTTTCTGATAGTCTAACAAAGACGTTTCATTCCTTCTTCACTGCCATGCTTGTGGAGTAAGTGTATAGTGAACAATGCTCTTAGAGTAGAAAAAACTGCCAGTATGACTTTAAACGTTTAACTGTACTTGTCTTGATTTTTTCTATCAAGGGTACTCTTTTTGATACACACAGTGATTACTGACCTTTCTTTCAATATCATATCCTTACACTCGTGACTCTCTTTCACTAATGAATGGAAAAGTTCTCATCCCCATTAGCTCAATTCAGAAGCTCTTGATTCACATCAACTCGAATCTGTTTTTGCTCGTCAGTCAAAAAGCAAGGCACAAATTTGACTGCATTGCAATTCGTACATGAATTTTGTTTAATACATTCATGACAAAGTTTTTAAAATGTTTATGTCTTCAGCTAACTCACGAACAGTTAAGTCAGAACAAACAATTTCTATAACTGTCACAGCAGTTGTATCAGTTTTGAATGTTTATGGTTGGTCTGTATAAGGATTATCATCAGTTGAAGTTTGGTTAACTTTGATATGTTTCTCCTACTCATATATTATAGTCTGGCTTAAAGTGTCATTTCCATATCCTGTTTGTAACATTCGGATGATTGCTTTTCAATGTAACACAAAAACAAAATTTTCTATAATACATTGCTCATGAAAATCATTCATTATAACATAATAAATAATCAGTATGGAGAACCATACATGACTTCCATGTTCTTAGATTATATATAAAATCATTTGGTAGTGCCTTTATGCGTAACCGCAGTTATTTCGATAATGCAATTTTTGGGCTTTTATATGTAGTGAATATCACACATAATTTTATGTAGTGAAAGAATTATACAAATTTTAATTTTGTATGTTGCAAAATAGTTGGTTGATGATTGCAATTGATTTCGTTTGTCATTTTTAATGGAAAATGACTGTAGTAGTAATTTATCACTGGGTTGTGGCTGTGACACCAAAAATTGATTATGTTAGGTTAACATGAAAACTGAAATTATACATGGAAACCAATACGTGTGTAATGTAAAACTATTTTTTTTTCTAAAACCACGAAAAACCCAACTTGAAGTAAGGCGGGAGTAGCCCAAGGGTCAACCCCTTGCCTATTATTGTAGACCTACATGTCACTTTTTTGTGGCAGAATTCGTTTTTTTGCAACATTTGTTTTCCGACAAGTACTCGTTTTGTGACTAACAAAAAACAAACATCCATTATGTACAATTTGTAGAGCATATATTGTCATTCCTTAATACAGTGTTTTTTGTTTTTTCATTAACCATAAATATTTGTATTTTTCATTTTGTATTTGCTGTTGTTTTTTCCAAATTGTTAACTTAAAAACGTTAGGTTCTTTATTTTAAGTGTTACTCTGTTATACGCATTGTATTACACATTTAATGTTGTTTTCTCATCCACAGCTTTTATGTATTTTAGCAGTAAACTAAAAACCCAAAACCATTATTACCTAACTACCAAATGAAAACAACATGTATTTTTGCTTTACATTAAGAAATAGGGCAATTTACAATTGGAATTTTGTCAAAGTGAAATAAAATGTTTCCATAGAAACTACTTCTTTGTTGTCAATAACGTAGTACACATATAAAACTTATAAAATTTATCTCCTCTCTCATCAACTACCATTTTAATTTATAGAAAATTACCCCCTTCCCCTTCAACTACCCTTTTCATTTATAGATATTTCATCTACCTTTCTACAGTGGATTATTATGACCTTCTTTTAAGGATACTTTATTTATCAAAATTAAGCACTTTACTCTTGTTAAAACGTAAAAGGTTGCAGGTAAACGACCCCTTCCCCTTAACCGATCTTCACCAAAATCAATAGGCCTCGGAGTCCTCTACAATTCAGAACTGTATGCAAAAAATTATTTGATACTGTTTGAATTTGTGGCAGTTATCGTTTGCCATAGAAAAATTCTACACACAGACAGGTAGACACACAGACATTTTTCGAAAAATGACTTTTTCATGTTTTGAGGGTAGTACAATCAGAATCTGCCATTATCTTGAACATGATTTTTTTCGCCATGACCATACTTCCATTTCCTTATGGAACATGGAAGTAAAATCACTGGATAGAATAACACTTGTTGCCACGAACAGTAACAGTATAATGACTAAGCAAAACATTGTGTTGTGGTTTCCACTAGACGCTTTCCAATGCTGCTGCTGGATTGCGCACATTCTGTTAATAGCACTGCCTGACGCACTGTTTGCTAAATTTGGGTCTTTTATGGACAATCTCATAAGTTTAAATACAGAGAACAAAAGGCGATTTATTAAGCTTAATTTTATGCCAAATAGCATTGAGAAAACATGCCTGTCATTCTCTTTTCTATATTGAATGCTTCTGTGTTAACAATGACTTTAGCTTTGCTGTTGTCATGCGATTTTGTATATTAATGTAATTATGTGTCATGGTATCCTCATTGTGACTAAAATTATGTACATTATCTGTCATCTTACACAGCGGCAACTTTATTGTAATTAAGAAATATACAAGTTTTTAACATTGAATTTTTTGCATTTTTCTGTGACTGGCATATCTTTTTTGTAAGTAAATCTTGATGTATTTTGTATTATTTGAATGTAATATATTTTATTATCAAATAATTTCTTCTGTAAGTGTATTTTTCTTATTTTTTATCACTGTGTGTGTACCTTAAGTATGGAAGTAAGGAAAAGGTTCGCAAAAACATTTGTGTGGAGTGTCTTAACTTATGGGTGTGAGGGACGGACCCTCGGCAAAGTAGAAAGGAGTAAGCTGGAAGCATTGGAAATGTGGGTCTGGAGGAGAACGACGAAGATGAGTTGGATGGATAAGAAAAGTAATGACCAAGTCTTCGCTGAAGTGAACAAAGATATATCACTTTTAAAAATGATTGGAAGAAGAAGGGCAAAATTGATCGGGCACATATTACAACACAATCAATTCTTAAGTAACGTTTTTAAAGGAAAGGTGTTGGGAGAAAAACAAAGAGGATGACCAAGAGCAGGGTTCTTCAAAGACATGGGAAAGAAGATGAACTTCCTATCGTACTGCGATTTAAAGAGGACAATGGTGGAGAGTGAGACATGACTAACTTGACAAGGCTTGGCCTTTGGATTATGATGATGGTGATGATAATTGTACCTTGGTACCCATTGGGAAATGAAACCCATTCGCCTGGGTGACAGGCAGGCATACTAGTGTATAGCAGTAAGTACAAATATAGTGATACAGAATACAAATAAATACAAGCAGGTGCAAATGTGTGATAAAAATAAGAAAAATATACTTACAAAAGTGTATTATTTTATAATACAATGTGTATTTGGCATCTATTCAAGATGTGTTTCCTTGTGCCTCTTTGGTAGGATAAAGCCTTGGTCTGCGTGTGGTGTTTAGGGAAGTAGGTATACTTTTAATCATTATAGAGTTGTCTGTAACATGATTTTAGTAGTATATGAAGTAAATGAGTTGTTTTGTAGTTTTAATATATTGGTCTATTAGCTTTTTTTTGTGTGTATACTGTATATTGAAGTCCAGTCATGCACCGAATTGATGGACTATCACCTGCATATTGTTAACATCACTTTGGTTCCTGTTTTACTCAGAGATGTAATTATTTTTTGTTATATCACCTTCCTTACTTTATCCTAAATTTACTCCACATCATTCCAATGTATGTTATTTCATAATATATAGTACACCAGTTTAAATATTAAAATCATAAGATTAACTTATGATTATGATTATAATCATAATCATATTAAAACTTCGTGGCTACAAAAGTTTTAATTTGTAACTTAAGTGACAGCTACCGATGATTTCCATGAAAAAACTCGTTGGTCACGCATTCAAACTTAATCGCAACCATTAAAATTGTAGTTTTCTAAAATGTGAATAGTAAACAGAAATTGTTTAGATTCAGATTGGGTTCAAACAGATCAGAGTAGGATATTGTATACTTTCTTTGATACCATCAAGTACAGTAATTTATGTAAATGTTTGTAATTTTCAAATAGATAGAAGGAACAACAGCATTTATAGAAAGGCTTCAGGGGTATCCAGTTAAGACTGCACTTGATTTCATTGTAGACATAGACGAACTAGAGATTACAGACTGTGTAGCCACTTCAGCACAAACTGACGATGATGACCCAGCAACTCCGCAAGTTAAGGACAGTGCAGATGAGGTAACTATCATATGTACAGCAGTGGCAGTGGTATGGCTGGTAGATTTTTTACAGGCCTGCGCAACACCTACAAAACAATCATTTATTTACAAAATGTTAACTTACAGGCATACATAATAAGCAATCATATTATCATTGTAGCGGGTCAATTTTTGGGTGTTTTTATTTCAACGGTTTGGGGCATTTATATATTTGTATTCATTTCGTTTTCGGTCGGGAGCCTTACAAAAATAATGTAAAACTGTATTATTGTGCAACGTATTTGTCCGTATAATAGACCAGTGTTGAGAAACAGTTGGAAACAAAGCAATAAGACGCAGGTTGTTGTTGAGTAATGCGGCAAAGGAATTTGCACCTCCACAAAATTCGCAGAAATCTGTACTTGTGTAAACAGCACACAGACGCAACTGTATCACCACAAATCTTAGTGACGCAGCCAGCCACAAAACCGGATGTCCTGGGACGAACAAAATCCAGAAATGTGCTTTTTGAGCGGCAGGAAGTCATGGCTAAATCCGGTCTTTCCAATGACATCAGCAGAGCCAAGCCCAATATTAAGCTCTGGTCACCCACATATATAAGCTCCATTCCATATATAAGATGGTTACACAACAGCAAATGAGCAATGAACGGCGACGAAAACATAGTGGCAGTAAAGAACCAGCTTCCCTCCAAAGAGAACATGTACCTGTTACGTTCTCGGTGACGGAACAGTCGACATTAAGCAGAGACGCTAAGCAGTCTACAGAAAACAGCGTACCGCTACAGACATCTAAAGTTTCGGTTTGGGCCCGGTTGGTCGAGTTTTCGTAAATGTATTTAACTCAATAAGACCGACCGGGACCCCAGAAGGTAATAAACATATCGGAGTGAGTAATACGGACAGTGATGTGGAGAGATTAAAGTGATAAAACAAATATTGAAGTTACGGGACCAACCGCGTGTTCGGCCGGCATCGTGTTCGTGGACGGTCACCGCGGATAACAGTCGGAATATTTAAAATTGAATAAATAAAAGGGGAAGGTATAAAAAAAGGTATGGAAGAGTGCGTGGGCAAAATGGGCTGCTTTAGTTGTAAGTATAGTTTAAGGTAACTAAAACTTGATTGTGTAGCATTCTCATTCTGGTAATTATAACAATTAATCATAACTAATTCTTTTGTACTCATAGCAGTGAAAATCGACTTAATTCAGTAAAGTGATTTAGTTTACTTGGAAAATGTGTTAGTCTAAGTTATTTCGTCATTGCCACTTCCTCATTTCTGTGGAAAAAATTCGTCTAACGAGATCGGGGGTTTTCTGAGTTTTATTACAGTCAGATCGCGGGATTTTTTATAAGGGCAAGAGTGTATAAGTTTTCGATATTTTACTTTCTAGAAAAAATATCATGGCGACCTTGGGCAGTTTTCAAAAGGTAAGTTTTACGGGGACCATGACGGTAAGTGAAATTCTGGCAGCGGTAAGTATTGTTTTATGAAGAGTGAAATGTATCAAATATCAGGGTAAAAAAGTGAGTAACATCACAGCGACGCCCCTGCCAGGATGTTCGTATATAAATTTTATAGGAACTAGACCTATTTTAATACACAGAAGTTGGGATGTGGTAATGACGAATGTATAAAAATGTTATCGTACATAATTAAGTAGGTTAGGTTTATGTTATTGTGATTCACAATGTGTTAGGTGTGAGTAGAGAAAAAGAGTAATTTTATATATAATAGTGTTATACAAACGAACTTTAAACATGTCTATAATACAAAGTAATGATAGTGATTTTGCGTGGGAGGAATGGGAGAATGAATTTCGAGGTGTTGTGGGGGAGATGACAAACGAGGAATGGGGTGATTTAGACGATAGGTTAACACAAATGGAAGAACAAGAGGAAGGAATATTCGCAGAAATTAATAAACATAGTGAGATGACCAATGATACAGGTAAGATAGTTGAAGAGATAGTGGTAGAGAATAAGACAGAGAATAGGCCTAGTGATAATGATGAGAGCGTGAGGGTGGTAAATAAAGGTAGAGAGATAGACCAAGTTAACAAAAATAAAGTCGATCAGGTGACAGACAATGAGGTAAGTAACAATGAAATGAGTGAATCTGATTATAAGACACAGATGATGAATATGATGATTATGATGTGTAACAAGTTTAATGAACATTTGGATAAACAAAACGCAATGTTAGATGACATGGTTAGTAATACCAAGGAATTCAACAAGGAATTGAAAAAACGAGACGAGAAGTGGGAGGGAGATAGATGTCAATTAAAAGTTGAGTTAACACAGGTAAGTGGTAATAATGTCTTTGGTAATAGCGAAGAAATAATTAACAAGGTAAGTTACAGTTGTAAAAATGAATTAATAAATAATAGTGATAAAATAGTTGAAAACGAGCTATTTAAGAATGATGTGGTGAAAACAAATAGTGATGATGAAGTTTGTGGTGAAGTAGAACTTAATAACAAAATGTTAGCGAGTGTTGATGAAATTGAGAGAGAGTGTGATGAAAGGTTAGGGTGGCAAAGGGCAAATTTTCCCCGTGATGTAAGTGGAGTAAGGACTCCGCTAGTAGTGATTTTTGAGGACAGAGGTTCCTCCGTTAATTATGTGGAAGACAAGGTGTCTTCAAGCAGTCCCCTAATTTTTTGTAAACCTGGAAAAGCCAGGAAGTGGTATGGTAAGTTTGTTGTGCCCTTTGCATGGAGTGAAGTAGGTCAGTGGTGTTGTGACAGGTATTGTGATGAAAGTGATTATGAGAGAGAGAAAGAGTTAGAGTGGTTCAAAATAAATAGAGGTTATGTAGAGCTGATAGAGAAGATGGATATTAAGAGAGTTATGATAAATAATGTAGACATACCTTGTGTAGTAGTAGACAATGATTATATTGATGATAAATGTGTACCTGTAGGAAGAATTAGTGTACTTGTAGTGGAGGAATATGATGAGAAAATAAATTACCTGGGTGTAACAACAAATATTCACGGAGGCGGGATAAAAACAAATAATAGTGACAAGTCTTATGAAATAATAAAAGGGAAAATGAATGACATAGAGATAATGGTTTATGATAAAAATAATAATAATAACTTGGATGTAGATGAAAATCATTTAGTATATAAATATGTGAGGTATATTTTTGACGATGGAGGCTAAAATAGTAAAGCAATAAAAGACAATTAAACATTATGTTTTATGGTTTTGTGACCTCGCAACCTTGAACATTGAAGTGGGATATGACTAAATAAATAAGGATGCAGATTTGTAAATAAATGTTTAATAAGTTTATTTGTGTGTATGGTAGAATGTTAAGTAAACAATGTGTGTGTAGATGATTGTTGTAATACTAATATTAATATTTGCAATCTAAACAAATAACCGAATTAATTTTGAAAACTAATTGGCTAATTGTAAATGTTTAATTAATTTAATTAAAATAATTTGAAATGTTTTAAATATTTTGATTAATTCAAAGATTATATAATTGAATTTTCTGATGAATATAAATGGTTTAACGAGAAGTGAAGTTGGTGATTAAATGATGAATTGTTGATTTGAAATAACTTTTTGTTAAATGTTTCAGAGGTTACTTGGAGTAGTGGGGTATGGTGTATATAGTGGTGTATGTCAGTATATGAATTATGGACTGTAAGTATGAAAATTTTATGATACAAGTCAAAGATAATAAAATGTACACAAATGTTTAACTCAATGGAACGAATTTTAACTTCAATAATGAAAATAACTTGAGATAATGATTTAAAGGGTAATAATAACTGAGATATGATGAAAAATAAATATTAATAATGAATTTGAAAATTTTAAGTAATCTAATTGTAGAAAGTTATGAAGGATGATTAATGATTGATAATGGATGAAAATGTCACATTAGAATGTTGTATATAAAAAAAAAAAATTCTATTAGTTATTAAGTGGCTATTGAGGGGGTGGCCTGTGCTCTCTTAGATAGCGAAATGGGTTGGGGGTAGCAGTGAGTGTTACCTCCATCGGAGGCCAAACTGGCGATAAATGTGCGGCACACCTTATCCGTGTAAAATAAAAAATTTTACACACAATACTAAATGACAGTGTCGCACATAATAATATTGATGTATAACAGGCAGTGAAATGAAAGTTTAGATTTCCTCGACTTTTCGGGCGGTTACTGTCTTACCAGCACTAACCGTGGTTTTGGCTAGCGGCCAGCTATGGTCATACCAAGTCCCTTGACCATAGCTGACTTGAAATTGGTATATATTTGAAATTCTTTGGGGGGTGATATTAGAGGAAATCTCCAGTACTATGGAACAGCGGCTGCCACTCTGCCCGATTTGGGGTAGATAGACCAGTGGCAGATCCGTTTTAAGGGTGTATGATTATAGAACAAGAACATGTTGATGTTCACAACTTTAAACTTAACAGCGGAAGCAGAGACACGGAGAGGCATAACCTGCTTCAAAGTATACAGTCTCTGTGGAAGCGAAAAGGCGAGACAGTCTTACATAATCTGAAATAGTGTGTGTGGCTAGGAGGTGACTCAAACGAGTCACGAACTTAAATTTTATAAAATAAAGAAATTTTTTGCTCATTCAAAGTTTGATCCAATAAAAATGTTTGCGCTCTGCTCAAATAACTAGATGCTCATATAGTCAATACAACTTGTCCATACTATAATTGTAAATGTATTATTTTATTGTTGTATGTTAGGTATAGGCATTGATAAGAATATGTGTTTTTATTATATGTATATTTTTTTTGTAAGCCAATAAGTAGACGCCTGGCAGGCAATCAACACAATAGAAGTAAGTATTGATAATATATTACATGTAATTGTTCAATTTTGAAAGGTATTCATGGTATTTTCATTATGTTAGGTATCAGCTGATCAGCAATAATATGTCACTGGTATATTATTTAGAAATGTTTTAAGTAATTGATGTTCAATGTAATGTTTTGATGTATTACCGATGTTTGGAAGTAATGATAAAAATAGTTTGCTACAATGAGAAATAGAGTAACGATTTGTGAAATCTAATACAAGATAGTTTTTTGGGTGATAAATATTTTGTGGGGCATATAGATCTGTCCTAATTGAATTCAAAGTTGAATTTTAAATAGTAGAGATGAATAAGTAATAGAAGTTTGAGAAGTATTAATGTTGACACAGCAGTTGTGGAGAATAATTGTAGATTTTGAGTGATATATATTTATGTTTATAATTAATGAGGTTATTTTGTGTATTTGTAGTACGGTTATGAGAGTGAGATTTTTGGGGATGGCAATTTTGTATTAGGGGGTAGTGTCATGTAGGAGTTCACAACAAAATATGTTGGGACGGGAATTGGTATCGATTTTAGTGAGTAGGGGCCGCCTTAGGTAGAATCCGGGCCGCCAAATAAGGGAATTGAGTTTTGGGTAGGGGAAACACGTATCCTATGTACAAAGGGTTAGAGAGTATTTTATAATGGGAGAAGGTGGCGAATTGTGTTAAATGATAAGTTGGGGTTTAGAGTGTTCTGATTAGTAGAGATTTTGGTAGAGATGAGTGTCATGATAATTGAAGTTGATTAATATTAGAGTCAGAGGGAGAAAGTTCATATATGTATACAGATCTAATACAGAAAAACGAGAATAAATAATTTATATCACCCACAGTAAAGTATAGCGAGATTGTTAAATGAAGAGTAAGATTGTTAAGCAAAAAGAGAGATTCATGATAAAGAATATACAATTGTTTAATTGTTTCAACCAGTGACAGAATTTTGATAAAATTTGAAAATAATGTAAAGTCAAGAATTGTTTATTTTAAATAATGTAAATGCCAATTTGATTATTGTAATAATATTTTGTTCATTTTAAAGATATTTTGTTAGTATGTTTGTATTTCAAAGTCAGGATATTACAGATGGTCAATGTGTTTTCAGAAATCATATATAACATATGTAGGTCAAGGGTTTTGGACTTGACCTAGTTACGATCAGCTGATGAGGTCATACACCTACTAAGCTTGTATAGTAGGAAGCCAATTTTAATTTGTTTGTTTAACTAATTCAAACCAATATTTGAATAATTTTAATAAATATGTTATTGAATAAATAAATTTAATAAAATTTTTTAATGAATAAATTTAAATTTTTTTTGAAATTTAAAATTTTGAAAATTTTAAAATTTTTTGGAAAGAAAAAAAAACTCGATTTTTTCGCCTGCCAGCAAATGACTATTTTAGATAATGATTTTTTTATTATGTGTGCATTAACCATGTTTATTTTATTGTATTGCATTGTACTGGTAGACTATAAGTAGCTCTCATGTTAGAGTAAGGATGTGTTTAGCTTAGTAGAAATGTCTAGGTTAAGTCATGTGAAACAAAAATTTAGAAAAACCAGGATGAGAATTTTTGATAAATGATTATTTTTTTGAATTTTTAATTTTTTTTTAAAAATTTTAATAAATTTTAAGAGAAATTTTTTATTTTTAATGTGTTATGGTAACATGTAATGTTAGTGTGTGTGAGCCCAGTATTTGCTAAAGGCAGCCCAGCTTGCAAAAAGGGGAAACATATCGGCGGAGGAGCTGGAATAATTTTAGCCAGGGATTGAGGATTTTTGGGGGTAGCATGTTAGAAGGTGAGGTGCTCTGTGGTACTCAGCTGTTCGATTTCTCGGTGTTGGGATCTCTTACGGAGAAGTCCAGTGATCTCGTTCAGATGAGTCCAGGGTCGCTGAGCCAGGGGGGTCGTGTACCCATGAGATTAAGAACCAGGGGGTTGTTGGCACCAGTTCCTCACCGGTCCTCTTCGGGGTTATCGATGAGATTTCTTCTGTCGTGAACAGCAGAATTCTCATCGAGGGGGTATTGTAGCGGGTCAATTTTTGGGTGTTTTTATTTTAACGGTTTGGGGCATTTATATATTTGTATTCATTTCGTTTTCGGTCGGGAGCCTTACAAAAATAATGTAAAACTGTATTATTGTGCAACGTATTTGTCCGTATAATAGACCAGTGTTGAGAAACAGTTGGAAACAAAGCAATAAGACGCAGGTTGTTGTTGAGTAATGCGGCAAAGGAATTTGCACCTCCACAAAATTCGCAGAAATCTGTACTTGTGTAAACAGCACACAGACGCAACTGTATCACCACAAATCTTAGTGACGCAGCCAGCCACAAAACCGGATGTCCTGGGACGAACAAAATCCAGAAATGTGCTTTTTGAGCGGCAGGAAGTCATGGCTAAATCCGGTCTTTCCAATGACATCAGCAGAGCCAAGCCCAATATTAAGCTCTGGTCACCCACATATATAAGCTCCATTCCATATATAAGATGGTTACACAACAGCAAATGAGCAATGAACGGCGACGAAAACATAGTGGCAGTAAAGAACCAGCTTCCCTCCAAAGAGAACATGTACCTGTTACGTTCTCGGTGACGGAACAGTCGACATTAAGCAGAGACGCTAAGCGGTCTACAGAAAACAGCGTACCGCTACAGACATCTAAAGTTTCGGTTTGGGCCCGGTTGGTCGAGTTTTCGTAAATGTATTTAACTCAATAAGACCGACCGGGACCCCAGAAGGTAATAAACATATCGGAGTGAGTAATACGGACAGTGATGTGGAGAGATTAAAGTGATAAAACAAATATTGAAGTTACGGGACCAACCGCGTGTTCGGCCGGCATCGTGTTCGTGGACGGTCACCGCGGATAACAGTCGGAATATTTAAAATTGAATAAATAAAAGGGGAAGGTATAAAAAAAGGTATGGAAGAGTGCGTGGGCAAAATGGGCTGCTTTAGTTGTAAGTATAGTTTAAGGTAACTAAAACTTGATTGTGTAGCATTCTCATTCTGGTAATTATAACAGTTAATCATAACTAATTCTTTTGTACTCATAGCAGTGAAAATCGACTTAATTCAGTAAAGTGATTTAGTTTACTTGGAAAATGTGTTAGTCTAAGTTATTTCGTCATTGCCACTTCCTCATTTCTGTGGAAAAAATTCGTCTAACGAGATCGGGGGTTTTCTGAGTTTTATTACAGTCAGATCGCGGGATTTTTTATAAGGGCAAGAGTGTATAAGTTTTCGATATTTTACTTTCTAGAAAAAATATCGTGGCGACCTTGGGCAGTTTTCAAAAGGTAAGTTTTACGGGGACCATGACGGTAAGTGAAATTCTGGCAGCGGTAAGTATTGTTTTATGAAGAGTGAAATGTATCAAATATCAGGGTAAAAAAGTGAGTAACTTCACATCATTTAAATTAAATGTTGCAATATCAGAGAACTGTTGCTAATTCAGTTTCGTGCTCAGGTGTTGCTCATGAACTGCACACCCATGTTAACACAGTACGCTGTAATGTATGAAGTGTTCCTTTCAGTTTCCTGTTATCAGTATCGTAGACATCAGGGTGATGCAGCAACAAAACAATGACTGGCTCCTTTCTGCCATTGACACGCTGTATTCATCACAACATTCCCATAATAATCTACTTACAACTGTCACATGGTCACCTATACGAGATCTGTCATGTTACATATTTTACGTTATTTATTAACTTTTCAGTGTGGTAATATTTTGTTCATTTTATGAGTATTGATTAGATCTGTCTTTGTTGTGTTTGTTGTTTTAGAAATTAATTATACGTATTTCTAATTTAATTGTTAATCCATTTACCAAACTTTCATGTGAAGAACAAACTTTTATTTAAATGTAAGAAAACCTGATAGAACAACTACCTGGTGTATTGTTCAAAGTTCAGAGTATTGTTTGTATTTAGAGTATTCAGAACTGAATATTATGCAGAAAATGAATGTTATGCAAGTGTGAAATAAAATACGCACTATTTCATTGACCATGTCTTTTATTGGAAGGTGGAGAAAAATCTGGTTTTTCAAACATGAACCATTTGAAAGCCAGTACTAAAGAACATGAGTCTTCTGTTGCTCGTACAAAAAATGTTTAAGGCTAATGGTTTTTAGAATTGTTAATATAACCAAACAGTTACACAGTGAGTATAGAAGTAATGTTGTACTGCCCTAATGATGAACAGGGCACCAATTTTCCAAGACCATCATCTGCCGCTGATGTAGAGTATAAGTGTTATTAACTAATGACTGAATATAAACAATAGACTGGATACTTGATATAAATGTATCCATGCGTTTGAATTCATGCATGGATTCCAGGGATTAGATGTTTTTTTTTTCTTGAACCAGTTTAACTCATATTAAAACACTGGAAAAGAGTGTAGTTCTTGAATAAGTGTATTAGAGTACCATGATAATTTTAAATACATGTTTCTTACACATATTACTTGTGCAGTGTGAACAGTAGGATTTATCTTCAACTCACTTGAATAGCTGTTTTTCATTTCAGAACAATGCAGAGGATTGTAGTCTAGAGAAACAATTAGTGATGTGGGAAGAAGATCCAATACCTGACAGTGCTATGGTATATGCTCATAGTAGTGGTTGGTGTTGGTTCGGTGGTATAGTTGGGCAGGCAGAGTGTAGTGGTGAAGCAACCAAAGAAGCTCTTAACAAACTCAGTGGTATGTATGCTTAAAATGTTCCTTAATGTTGTATAAATTAAAATATTTATTAAAATATATTTTATTTAAATCAATAAAATATAGCTTGTTAAATGTATTAATTAATAGTCGTATTGTGGATGTATGTATATAAATTTGTTCCAAAAGTAAGTGTACTGTCCTGTGTATGACTTACTTACATACCACCCTAATAATTTATGTCAGTGTGTTGATAGTGCACTTAGTAGCATGTCCATACTGGTTCCAAGTGGACAACTGAGTCAATCATGTGCTACTGCTGATTGTGTTCTGTTGTATTTTATATCTTTGTTATGATTGCAGTGCAAGAAAATATCAAACATATGGTATGATATCAAAGTTTTGGTGACTCTCAACAAATTGCAACTGAGACGTTTTCTTCTTTAACCAAAATTTATGGGAATGACACTTTATCAAGAACTATGAGTTTTAAGCTACACAAAGTTTTCAAAGAGCCAAGAAAATGTTGAAGATGAACCTCATTCTACAAGTGCTTCTCATTAATTGAATTCTAACAGACTGTTTGCACATTTGAAAAATTTGTGCAAAACTAGTTCACAAACTTTTGTCTGTGGAACAAAAAGTGAAGTTATTGAAGTGTGTCGGGATTTGTTGGGAAGACTTGAAGTTGAGCCAGGTTTCTTCAATAAAGTAATAATAATAGATGAATCATGCATACAATCTCAAGATAAAACAACAAGGAATGGCACTTGAAGAATGCTCATCCAAGGAAAGCATATGTATCATCCTGGAGCACAATCCGTGGACACGATTTTTTTTCTTTTTTTGGCAGCCAGTTGCACCCACAGAATTTGTACCTCAAGGACAGACAGAAAGTTATGCCTCCTACACAGAGTGTTGGAACAGCTTTGGAAATGAGTCCAGCCCCGAATATGTTAACATTGGTGTTGTACCACGGTAAAGTGCCTGCTCACACTGTGCTTTTAGTTGAAAATTTCTGGCAAAGATAAACATTTTCACACTTCCATATCCTCCCAGCAGTCCAGATCTAGCTCCGTATAATTTTTACCTCTTGTGTAAGTTGAATTCGAACTTGAAACGTCATCATTATGGAAGTGTCAATGAGCTAAACACATTTATGGAAAATGACACCTGATATTGCTGGGATCAGTGCAAATAATGTCGGAAACCACACTGTAACTTTCCAATAGTCATCCTTTGAAGGTGATAACTTGTGTTCAATTATGAGTTCAAAAAGCAGTTAAATCAGTTTAAAATTAGTTTAAAAATCAGTGCACTTCCTTTTGAACCTTGTATAATTAAATAAAACTTTTCCAACAAAGATGTATTTTGTTTGAGATAAAAACGTAACAAATTATTTGTCTTTTGATGGTTTAAACCATTACTTCGATATATTTTTAAGATTTGAAATGTTATGTAATAATTTGAAAGTTGTTAACTAAAAAATGCGTAATAATTATATGTGTTAGCGACACTAGGAATGTCTCTTTTTTTATCGTGTTTTGTGAATTTATCTATGACTGGTAAGCTTTTCTGATATTGAAATTGTAACTAAACAAAATAAATCGAAATAAATAAATAATAAATTACTGCCAGGAACTTACCTGCAGTCTTTCTCAGGTACCTTCTTGGTTAAAATTTTGATCAGAAGCCCAGAGTTGCCACGATATTTTTCTAAGGTTAAATATCGAAACCTTTACATTCCACCTTAATTAAAAACGGGACAATTTCGCAATCTGACTACCCCCTCACTAATAATTCAGAAGAAATCCGGGAACATTTAGACGAATCTTGCAGCACAGAAATGAGAAAGTGGTAATGACGAAATAACTAGACTAACACATTGTTTTACAGTAAACTAAATAATTTTAATTAATATAAGAACAAGAACACAAAAAACAAATTTTGAAATATACCTTTACGTATCATATTTAAATATTATCCAAGACAGCCCATTCTGCTCACACCCACACTCACACAATTTAATACTTTACCCCTTGTTTATTATACTTTACAAATTCCTGTATTGTTTAAACTGTTCACAATCGCGATTCCGGCAAAACACGTGTTTTTGTCCCCGACTCGATACCCGTTAATTCACTTTGTTGTCAATTCACTCCACGTCACCAGTTATAAAATTGTTGAGTCCGTTAATTCCTCGGGTCCCGGTCGGTATTAAAACATTAGTATATGTTATTATTCACATTTTATGAAATTCGGCCAACCGGGCCCATACAACACGATCAGCGTCTGTAAGTGAACTCGGGAGAAGCGTCTCTACCTCAATGCCAACTAAATTACGTCTTTTTAGGTGGATACCAATGCCTTGTAGTTATTCGTCGCTTGTTGAGTTCCATTTAACCCATGTAGTTGATTGTGTGTTAATCATGGGCGATATTTGTTCAGCACTGGTTGACGTTACTAAAAGGGTTGGACTTAGGACTCACATCCGTCAACTTAGTACATGTGCTCGGAAATTTTGTCTCTTAGCCATCTTTGGGTTTCACAAAACCGGCGTCGGTCCACGCACCTGCTTGTCGGGTGCGATCGGGCGTACTGCCACACACTTGCAAAGTTCTACGAACTGACGCTGAGTACATTCTTTGTTAACGATTGCACAACTGTTGAGACATATCGTTTCTTTGTTAGGACACTGTTTCAATTCAACACGTGGCCTGATCCCAGATGGGAATTATGTTTATGAATATTTTTTATAAATCCAAAAAATTTAATAAAATGACATATCCCGCAAAATCGTCACGTTACAATACCCCCCCAATAAGAGATCTTCTGCCGAAACAGAAGAAATCTCATTGCTAAAACCCCTAAGAGGACCGGTGAGGATATGGTGCCAACAACCCCCTTTAGCTCTTATACTTCATGGGTAAACGACCCCCCTGGCTCGGCGACTATGGCCGCATCTGAACGAGATCACTGGACTTCTCTGTATGAGATCCCAACACCGAAAAATCGAACAGATACGCACCACGGCGCACCTCACCTTCTAACATGCCTCCCCAAACTCCAAATCCCTGGCTACTATTATTCCAGATCCTCAACCAATATGTTTCCCCTTACATGCACACTGGGCTGCCTTTAGCAGTTACTGGGCTTGCACACACACTTACAACTACATACTATCCAAATTGAAACATTCTTCAAAAATTTATTTAAGTTAGAAATCACCAGCTATTTTCTTTTCTATCAAAACAAAATTTTTTATCTAAACTGAATAATTCTCTTCATTATATATTTTTTTTCTTTCATTAGAAAACAAATACGTTGAACATTTATTAAAAAACATGAACAGCCTTATCCTAACATGTGATTATACCTATATTCTAAACAATACAATTCAATAACAAAAACGATTAATATACACAAACAATAACATAATCACAATTCAAAAACATCAATAGATGGCAGGCGTAAAATCAAGAAATATATTTTTTTTTTTACTTCAAAAAAATTTTTAATTCAAAAAATGTAAATTTATTAAAATATATTCTTTTTTCAATATTGAAATTATTGAAAATTATGCAAATTAATTAAAAACAAAATTAGCTTTACTTCCTTGCTAAACGTCTCTAGTATAGGACATCACCTATCAGCTTATCAAAACTGGGTCAAGTCAAGAACCTTGACCTATATAAATCACACACAAGTTACATCTGAAAATACATTGAACATCTTTAAAATTCTATCTTTAAACACAAAAACACAATAAAATAAAACATTTAAAATAACAAAATATTATTATGATTAACAATAAAATTGATCTTTAAATTACTCAAATAAACACTTTACATTATTTTCAAACTCTATCAAAAATTGTCACTGGTTCCAATCAAAATTTTATATTTTTACTGTGAACCTCTTTTCTTAAATAATCGCATTCTCCATTAATTTGGGTAATTCAATTACTTATAATAACTCGATTGTATCAACTTGATATGCATACATATAATCTTTACCTCTTTGACTCTAATACTCATCAACAGTTTAACTAATATGACACCCATCTCTATCAAAAACATCTATCAAACAATCTCTACACCCAGCTTACTATTAAACTCAACCCACATCATTCTCTCGATATATAAAAATATTCTCTAACCCTTTGTACTTAGGATAAGTGTTTCCCCCCCCCAAAGCTCATTCCCTTATGTTGGTTCCTGGATTCTACCTAAGGTAACCCTTTCCGGCGCCAAACGGTCCCTTCCCGCCCCAACCCTTTTGTTGCGGACTCCTACACTACACTATCCCCTATTACAAAATTACCATCCCCAAATTAACACTCTTATTACCTCACTTCAACTACAAAATAACATCATCATTTATAAACATCAATATATCACTCATTACTCTACATATATTCCCCATAACTACTGTGTCAACATCAATACTTCTCAAATTCTACTACATTACATTTATTCATACCAACATTTTCATCTCTATCACCACTTCAAATTCAACTTGGACTGATCTACATGTCCCACAAAATATTAATCACCCAACATCTACCTTTTATGATTTTTCACAAATTATTTAAAAATCTTGTCTTTGTCAAGTTACTTTCCGCATTATTTGAAATAGCATCTTTACCACATTCAACATTATATTTGACATTAATTACCTTGAACATTTATAAACAATTTAACAGTGACATTTTACTACTGATCAGCTGACATTCCTAGCCAGGTGAATGACCTCACTGCAAACACATTTCAAAATTATGCAAATTACATGAAATACATCTTTTTATCAATCCTTATAGCTACCATTATTGTTTCCCCTCTTTCTGACTCTGGTACCATTATGTAAACCGCCTGCCGGTCGGTCTAGTTGTTTACTTTGTTATACTCATTTCAAAATTACACAAATTATATAAAACACACATATTTTTATCAATTCTTACCCCTAACACAATAAAAGAATATATTTCTAAAATATAGAATGAACACATTATACTGAACGTATGAACACCTATTTACCAAAACATAATACAAGCATTCTATTAGTGCAAAATTGATTTATCATTTTTAATTTATGAAGTTTAAATTCGTTGCTTGCCGGAGCAACCCCCCAATCCACACACTCTATTGTATTTTCTGTTTAAAACAATTATCTCAAATTATTCTCATTATTATAAATTTTATACTTACAGTACATTATTCACATACTGACATACACAAAATATATACACCATACACCCCAATATCTCCAAGTAACCTCTGAAACATTTAATCACAGTGTTATTTCATATCAACAATTTGGCACTTGTTTATTAATTAATTATCAAATCCAACTCTCATAAAACAATTTAAATCCATTAGAAAATTCAATTATATAATCTGTGAATTAGTCAAAATATTTAAAACATTTCAAATTATTTTAATTAAATTAATTATTGAAAATACAAATTCCATTGCTATCAAAACAATTACAATTCGCCAATTACTGTCTTCAAAATTAATTTTGTTACTTTTTTAGATTGCAAAATATTAATATTATTATTACAACAGTTATCTACACACACACATTGTTTACCTAACCTTTCACAATACACACTAGTAAATTCACTATGCATATATTTACAAATCTTCATCATTATTATTTAGCTATATCACACTTCAATGTCAAAAATCAGCTAGGTTATTACCATATATTAACATTTTTAACTGTTCCTTCACCGATTTCTTAATCTAACCTCCATCGTCGTATAGATATCTAATATATTTGTAGCATAAATCATTTTTGTTTACCTCAAATTTATTATTATTATTATTATCATAAACCATTACCTCTATACCCTTTGTTATCACTTTTATTACGTCATAAAACTTGTCACTATCAATTAATTTTGTCCAGTCTCCGTAAGTAATTTTTCTCAACACCAAGTCAATTATTTTATCATCATAAATTACATTATTATTATTTAAACATGTATCATCTTCCCTCTCTATTTTAACCGGTAAGTATTTCATATCATTTAACCTCTCTTTCAGCTCATTATAGTCTCTCTTTAATTTATACCCTTCTGTCTCTCTATCCATACACCATTCTCTATCTAAACCTCCCTCACCATAATGCCATATCACACTTTCTCTCTCATTCCAAGCAAAGGGTACTAACTCATTTAAACATTTCCTGACTTCTCCAGGAACGACAAAAAACTTCAAAAAACAATTATTTGTAGAACACTTGTCTACCCAATATTCTCGTGAAGACCTTTCTTCACCCCCCTTAACACCTCGGAAAAAATTTACCCTCTGTTTCATACCCACAATATAACTCTCTTTCCACTCATTATCTAATTCATCAACACCAATTACTATGCCTTTACAATCTATTACTCTCTCTCTCTCTCTCATTCACTATCTCTATCTCATCACTATCCAATACTTTACTCTCAACTATATCATTATTATTATTCATCATTATTTCATCATTAGAATTAATTATATTAACATCACCACTTACCTCAGAATTATAAGCACCATCATTATCTTCACTAGTCAACCCTACCTCTCCCACTATTTTGTCACTGTTATTTCTGAATTCATTATTAGAATTATCGTTATCACTCACCTGGTTAATTATTCCCTCACTATCATTAACAACATTATTACCACTTACCTGTTTTGATTCAACTTCTGTACTCTTTTTAATTTCTCTGCCTCTCGTTTCCACTTCTCGTCTCGTTTATCGCACTTTTCAAAAAGTTCATCCCACTTTTTGTCCCTTTCGTCAAACCGTTTATTTATATCATCGAAATGTTTATCCATCATTTCAAAACCCTTATTCATCCTTTCCATAATCATTTGCAACATATTCATCTTATAATCAGATTCACTCCTCTCATTACTTACCTCATTATCTGTCACCTGATCGACTTTCTTCTCGTTAAATTGATTTGTCTCTCTACCTTTATTTACCACCACCACACTCTCATCATTATCACTAGGCCTATTTATTGTCTTATTTTCTACCACTATCGCTTCAGCTATCTTACCTTTATCGTTCGTCATCTTACTACCAATACTAATATCATCACTATGCTTTTTAATTTCGGCAAATATTCCCTCTTCTTGTTCTTCCATTCGGGTTAAATTATTATCTGAATTACCCCACTCCTCGTCTGTCATCTCACCTACAACCCCTCGAAATTCACTCTCCCACTCATCCCACTCGAAACCCATATCATTACCTTGTATTTCACCCATCTTCAAAGTTTATTTATATAACACTTATGTATAAAAACCACTATTATTATAAAACTAAAACACCTAACACAACTGTAAACCATAATAACACAAACATAACCTACTCACACGTACGTAATTATATACGATAAATATTCTTACAAATACGTCATTACCACATCCTATTTTCTGTGCTTTAAAATAGGTCTACCTCGTATAAATAAAATTAAACCAGGATCCTGACAGCGCGTCGCCAAATGTAACTAAACAACTTATCGAAATAATAAATTACTGCCAGGAACTTACCTGCGGTCTTTCTCAGTTACCTTCTTGGTTAAAATTTTGATCAGAAGCCCAGAGTCGCCACGATATTTTTCTAAGGTTAAATATCGAAACCTTTACATTCCACCTTAATTAAAAACGGGACAATTTCGCAATCTGACTACCCCCCACTAATAATTCAGAAGAAATCTGGGAACGTTTAGACGAATCTTGCAGCACAGAAATGAGAAAGTGGTAATGACGAAATAACTAGACTAACACATTGTTTTACAGTAAACTAAATAATTTTAATTAATATAAGAACAAGAACACAAAAAACAAATTTTGAAATATACCTTTACGTATCATATTTAAATATTATCCGAGACAGCCCATTCTGCTCACACCCACACTCACACAATTTAATACTTTACCCCTTGTTTATTATACTTTACAAATTCCTTTATTGTTTAAACTGTTCACAATCGCGATTCCGGCAAAACACGTGTTTTTGTCCCCCGACTCGATACCCGTTAATTCACTTTGTTGTCAATTCACTCCACGCACCAGTTATAAAATTGTTGAGTCCGTTAATTCCTCGGGTCCCGGTCGGTATTAAAACATTAGTATATGTTATTATTCACATTTTATGAAATTCGGCCAACCGGGCCCATACAACACGATCAGCGTCTGTAAGTGAACTCGGGAGAAGCGTCTCTACCTCAATGCCAACTAAATTACGTCTTTTTAGGTGGATACCAATGCCTTGTAGTTATTCGTCGCTTGTTGAGTTCCATTTAACCCATGTAGTTGATTGTGTGTTAATCATGGGCAATATTTGTTCAGCACTGGTTGACGTCACTAAAAGGGTTGGACTTAGGACTCACATCCGTCAACTTAGTACATGTGCTCGGAAATTTTGTCTCTTAGCCATCTTTGGGTTTCACAAAACCGGCGTCGGTCCGCGCACCTGCTTGTCGGGTGCGATCGGGCGTACTGCCACACACTCGCAAAGTTCTAGGAACTGACGCTGAGTACATTCTTTGTTAACGATTGCACAACTGTTGAGACGTATCGTTTCTTTGTTAGGACACTGTTTCAATTCAACACGTGGCCTGATCCCAGATGGAAATTATGTTTATGAATATTTTTTATAAATCCCAAAAATTTAATAAAATGACATTTCCCCCGCAAAATCGTCACGTTACAAAATGTTTGAAGATAGTATTGTTCTTCATATATGTGTGCTTATCTTAAAAACAGTGAATTTGTAAGTTTTTATGGCTTTCCTGTTAATTTTAGAATATAAAGCTTTTGGTCTTATTCACATAATATACATTAAAAAGAAGTGTGTATATTAAAATAAATGTAATGTCTCCATGTGAATGATTTTAGTGTGTAAATAAAATAGCTACACAACGTTATGTTTGACCGCTGTGTGTGCGCGCGCGCGCGCGCGCGCATACTTACATAATATGAACTAATGGTGATTATGGTAACTGATAATAAACTTTTCTCTTTATTCTGATCATCTGAGGATCAAGTAGTAGGAGCTGAGATACTGAAGTTTTTGTTTGGCTCTATGCTGGAAATTAAGGCGCCACTATGATAATATTAAGGCGATTCTGAATATTAATGTATCAGAATCAGAATACATTTCTCTAGGTACAAATAGTGGTGAGGACTAAAATTTGAACAGACAGCATAGCATTAAGTGGGCTAGAAGACACGCAGATATTTAGGAGTGTTATTCAGTAGAAATGAGATGTGCCATCAGTGGACTTACATGGAATGGAAGATATTAGAAATATTATTAAAAGATGAGAGAAAATATAAGTCATTAGTAGAAAGTATCACACGATGTAGGAGTAAAATTGATAAAAGAACTCAGATAAAAGGACTATACGTATTCATGAAATAGAGTAGAAGAGATTGAAAGATAATGTGGTTTTTTGACCAAGTCAGGTTGTAAGTTATAGATGACTAAATCGAATGAAACATTAAAAAAAAAAGAAAAGAGAAATACCAAGATTTAGCTACAGGAATGTAATTTAAGAAGTGATGAGAGCCCAGAATCTGCACACAATTTGTAGTAATGAAAAAGACTGGAAACTGGGCACAGTAAAAACATAAGAACAGCCTTAGAAGATTGATATATAATATAGAGACGTAAGTGTATTAACTCCTATTAACAATGTAAAGAGAATATTACCAACGCCACATTTGGTAAGAATAGAAAAGTAAGTACCACCACAAAGACAATCTGTAATTAACACTGAAAAAAGTTTAGTCGATTTGTAAACCTAGTTTTGGAATCCCTCTTTTATACGTGTTAATATTCTATTAATCATGTGTATAACTTGGTTTCTAATATTTTTTTGTATTTCAGGACAATATGTGAATCTTTTTATATTTATATATGTAATTACAAACTTACATAACACAGTCTCCATAATGATTGTATAATTCTGTTAATTAGCCTTGGTACAAAGTCAAGAATATGAACTGAGCGACTTGGTGTCTGTATCACTGTATGTACAGGACATGGCTTCGTATGCATCCATAAATTCTGAATACAAAGCTGTACTTAATCATGCTAACCCACCTGTACGAGTGTGTGTCGAGGTTCCCATTAGTACGCAAACACCAGTTCTCTTACAGGCTGTAGCCTATAAACAAAACGATGCTTCTGCTTATAGAAAGCATACAATGCATGTTCAAGGAATTTCACATTGGGCTCCTGCAAACATTGGACCATACAGCCAGGCTGTCAGGGTTAGTAGATACAATTTATTAACATTTGTTAGTAACGTTAAGCTTCTAAGAAAACTTAAAAAATCTTAGAAAAGTGTTATATAACTTTATAAATTAATAAATTACCTTATATCCGTCGTGTGACTTTCCTTTATTATTTAGAATTACACATTTCGGAATGTATGTTTCATCATCAGATTCCTGTACTCAGTTGGTAGCCTTTGTTTCCGGTCAGCCTCCGTAGGGTGCGCACCCATACTGACGTGTGTTTTTAACAATTGAGTATGTGATTTTAACATTTGACGATCTCAACTGAGTAAAGGAATCTGATGATGGAACATATGTTCCGAAACGCATAATTCTAAATAATAAAACAAAGTCACATGACGGATATTATGTAATTTATTAATTTATAAATAACAAAGTGACTTGGATACCAATAATAATATGTATGTCAAAAAAGTTATATAACTGTTGTTTGTGTACTTGTACATGTTTTTTTATATACTTTTTAACGTGAATTACTAGTAATTCCATTAAATAATACCAGGTTGACCTGCAATCTACAATAGGTACATTCTTCATGAGAACATCAACTTTTATTGTCATCTTGTGTTTGGCATGGATAATTACTTTTTTTTTTTTTTTTCAAAAAAGTATATTTCTTAAAAGTATCATAACCTTGTTAAAGATACATAGTGCTGACATTTCACTAGATCTGAGGTAATAGTTTGCATTAAATTCAAACTGAAAACTGAAAAAAATGTTTTAAAATTATTACAAGTTCGTACTGTCTTTAGGATTCGGATAGTGTGGACATTTTACCATTTACATTTTTTCTTATTGAAATTGTAGACTGTAGATTGTTGATTATGGGTTTGTTTTACCCGGAAAGCATTTTCCATGTATAACATACTCTTAATTGGATTAGTAAAAATCTATTGACAGAAGGTAGCACATAAACATTGATGCTATTGTAAATTACAATATGTGTGAAAGTTGTGTTATTACAAACTGTGTATGTAATACAGATAGGGGATGTAATATACATAGCAGGTCAAATAGCACTGGTTCCTGGCACAATGGCAGTGGTAGCCGGAAGCGTTCGTAGACAGTGTCGGCTCGCATTGCGACACGTGGACCGTCTTATCAAAGCTATGGATTCTAACACACAGCTCCGAGACGTTGTGCAGGTAACATACAGTTTAATGCACTCTTAGTTTTAGGTACACTATCCACTGTATTATTATAATAGCATTTGATTTTGGACGTCATGGCACAAATTTTGTGTACAGCTCACTAGAGCTAATCGTGTATGTTTAGACACTTTGGCCCAGAACGTAACCATACAAGCACCCGAAAAACATAAAGCACAAAACCCTAGGGTCGTCACCTACGTTTGTTAGTTGGCTTGTGGAAATCATATCACTGTTCCGTTACACAATATAATTAATTAGTTCTGATGATATATGTATTGTATTAATATATTTATTCCTCTTTTTTTATTTGTCAAGCAAATCAGTTATTTGCATACAACCCCCATTAGCACTTTCCCATTGCGTCATTAAAAGCCCTATGTTTTAGTTTTTTTAGTTTATTTTTTCAAGTTTTGCCACACTAATATGTATTAACCAGTATAAGTTAATTTTGTACTTATCTGTCTGTTTTATGCCACCACAAGACTTTAGAAAAAATAGTTGTTGTTGAGAAACATAAGCCTACATCCTCACTGCCCACGGGTAGAATAGTGGCTCGTAGTGTGATAGTCAAACAGCGACTGTTTACCATGCCTTAGCATCCTTAGTGCTTACAGCATAATTTTCCATTCTCACCTCTATAAAAGAACTATTTTTTTTCTATCCAGTTCACCATGTGCAGATGCAGTCAGTTACAAAACCTCTGTGTTCCTAACATTTCAACAAACATTTGACATACATTTCAATTTGTGACATCATTTCAGTAACTGTAATTTTAAAGAGGAACTTACAAATTTAATTACATAAATGATGTTTAATGCATTATCATTTCCATGGTGGATGAAAGTATTATGAAGATTTGTATGTTTATTTTTTTACTAGTAAGCTCCCTGAGCTACAGGTGTCGCTCACTGTTTTGAATAAGTACATTTATTACTACATAAACTTAATAACAGATAATTTCTCAATTGTGAGAAAAATCCTGATTACTATTTCTTTAGTAATAACACAGTCATACAAGAAACACAAAAAATTTAAAACATTTGGATTTAGGTTACAATTCTTTTTAGTCTGACACCCTTCTGGATTTTAATAATTTTTTCAAATTTTTGATCTCGTTTTTGGACCAAGGGGAATTTAAATTTACAAAAATTAACACTACATTGAGTTATTAGTTATAATTCTCGTTAATTTGATACCTCACATGAATTTTTGTGATCTTACCAAAATTTTCACCAACTTTTTGGGCTCTGACTTCCAAAAATTTTGAAATTTTCAAAAATTAACACTATATTCAGACAGTAGTAAGAATTCTCTTTAATTTGATACTCCTCATGGGATTTGTGAATTTTTCAATTTTGCCTCACGCCCTCCTATTTTTGGTGGTATCAATCCAAATAACAATAGGGTTCTGTAGGGCAAAAGTATGGACATGCATGGCAAGTTTTACAAAATCAGTTGGTGCCTTTAAAAGCTGTCGGAGACATGCCCCAAACAAATATATAGACAGACAGACAAATGCCAAACGGTTGATTGAAACTGAGAACTCGATTTGCTTGTTCAAAAAATAAAGTGAAGATATTGTATTAAAATTTATTATGTAATGCAACTGATAATAATAAAAATTTCCAGTCACTAACAGATTAATTTATGAAAGATATTTGACGATTCATTCCTTTCCATAGAGATTGAAAGTGTGAGATGATTTTGGCTTTATTATTTTATATACAAGCATTCAAATTAATTGTAATTAAATAATTAGTAATGTGTGTATATACATTTGTTTACTTGAGAGATGAAGTTCAATTAAATCGTATGAATGATGCTGGTACTGGAATATGTTTATACAGCTGTATAGGTTATATTTTTCAAAATACCAGTGTATATTCACATGAACAATGAAGATTTCAGTAAAAAAAAAAAAAAAATTATCTATCTAGCCTTTTTCTGAAGAATTTAATAGTAGAAAAATAGGAATTTTTTTAACTTTAGTTGTTTAGTTGTAATCAAGTTGTTGTCTGTTTGAAAAAGAAAACTTTGACAGATGAAATAAATAATATTGAACGTTGTTTCATTTTGTTATAAGGGTGTTTGCTATGTGACGAATGCTGCTTATATAAGTGAAGCTCGTAGAGAATGGGAACGTAGAACAAACAACGCCATCATGGATTATGTAGTTGTACCACATTTACCTCGAGACGCGTTGATAGAGTGGCAGATTTGGGCTCACCGTGGGAATACAAGATTTGAATATGAGGAAACAGGTTGTGTTGTCGGTGATAATCGTGTATTAATCAGGCGTAGATGGAACTATGACAATACAGTGGCTGCTATCGTGTGTTATGTTTCCACAGGTACGTGTTTAATACATGTATTATACCACAGTCCAATGTGATAAGATTTTTCTGCTGTGTATCATTACTCTCAAGCAAGAAGCATATAAAAATTATAAATATCGAAGTGCATGCTTCATGTGGAATTGAATGTTAAATGACATTTCACATTAATAATGAAGCTTCATGTTTATGCTTTATTTTAAAGAAAACTATAGGATGGGTAATAGGTGTACATGGCAAAACATGAGTTGATTGGTTATTTTGCCATTAACCATACTCAGGGTCGGACTGGCATCCCTGGGGGCCTCTGCTGGAAGCAGTCAAGGGGCCCCCTGCAGCTACTACACACACAAACGTGCACGCACATATTTGTGTGTGTACACTTTTTTTAAATAATTTATTTACTCTTTATAGATACATGGTATGTGCAGTATTTACATAAGTGAACGTTTTAATACAAAACATACAGGACAGTTTATTTGATTATTTAGACTTTAAGATAACCAGCTTTAAAACCATAATTACCTACTATAAACGTTTCTACTGTAAAGAACATTTATACCCTTAAAATCTACATAAAATCCCAATTAAAAATATTCCAGTGTACGAGGGGGTACCCAAAAATAACCGGAATAGCGCTGCGATTGGCGGAGCTTACGTAGTACGCATTTCTCCTGCTAGGCGAGCGTAGCGCAACTCGTTCCGAGTTCAGTGCCGTCATTGTCGCCTGGGAAGGTTGTGTCCGGTCACAGTAATTCGTTTTGTAAAAGCAGTTTCGCTTGCTCCTCGTTTTTTGTCATGGCGGATTTAAGTGAACAGCGCGCTGCTGTGAAATTTTGCTTCCTGTTGGGAAAAACGCCGCAGAAACTGTTGTGATGTTGAAAACAGCTTACAAGGATAGGTGCTATGGGAAAAACTCAAGTGTACCAATGGTTTTCTCGTTTCAAAGAAGGTGAAATATCAATTGATGACAAACCTCGTTCTGGACGTCCGTCAACTTCCAGAATTGACGAAAATGTTGAAAAAGTTCATCCAGTTGTGCTTGAAAACCAACGACAGCCCATTGAAGAGATTAGTAAGTTATCTGGAATAACTTGGAGCTTGGTTCAGCGAATTTTGTCAGAAGATTTGGGGATGAGAGGGGTCACTGCAAAATTTGTGCCTTGGGTCCTGACTGAACAGCAAAAAGAGGATCGAGTTGAAACATGCCGTGCATTGAAAGACCAGCTCCAAACCGACCCAGATTTTTTTTCCAAGGTCATTACTGGTGACGAGTCATGGTGCTACGGTTACCATCCCGAAACTAAACAACAGTCAACCCAGTGGAAAACTTCATTGTTGCCTCGCCCAAAAAAAAGCTCGTCAAGTGAAATCAAACATCAAGACGATGCTCATTTGTTTTTTCGATGTGAGAGGGGTAGTGCATTCTGAATTCGTCCCACCAGGTCAGACTGTTAATCAGGCTTTCTATTTGGAGGTTGTAAAAAGATTGCGTAACAATGTGCGACAAAAAAGGCCCGATTTGTGGCAGACGAGGGACTGGTTTTTCCACCAAGGCAATGCACCTGCTCACGCAGCCATTTCAGTGCGACAGTTTTTAGTAAAAAAAACATGACTCCCTTGCCCCACGCCCCTTATTCACATGACCTCGCTCCGTGCGATTTCTTCTTGTTTCCGCGAATGAAGAGGGACATGAAAGGACAACGTTTTGACGACATGGAAGCGGTAAAGAAAAAAATGAGGCAGGAGCTGTCAGCCATCACAACAGACGAGTTTGAAAAATGTTTCCAGGAATGGGAGCGCAGATTGGACAAATGTATTAAGTGTAATGGAGAGTACTTTGAAGGTGATAAGGTTGTTTTGTAAAAAAAATTAAATACATAGCTTTAAAAAAAAATATTCCGGTTATTTTTGGATACCCCCTCGTACTACAGCGGTGGAGCCCCCTTGAGCTCAGCGCCCGGTCCATTGTCACTCCATCCCACCAATCCATAGCTCCAGTAGTGTAACTTTTTTAACTAGGACCTCCTGCAGGTTTATGCCATGGGCCCCCTTTTGAATCTTGACATAAGGCCCTGAGGCCCTCCCAGGGCTTCGGGGCCGCAGCCCTGAATGGTGCAATGACATTCAAACAAAAATGACAGTAGCCTGGTACTCGTCGCATCAGTCAGTTGCGGTGCGGTGCGCCTCTACAGTAACTTCCTTCACTTTCCCCTATTAGTAAATACTAAATAGGCTGTATATAAAGAAGGCTGAGAAGTGATCACTTCCCATCTGACCAAAATAAATCCTGAATATTTATTTCCAACAATATTTATACGAGAAAAGGTTTTTAATACCGATAAATATATATATATATATATATATTGTTTTTTACGTGAAATACAATTTTCATGGCTCAGGGCCCCCTGAGCCTCCTTGGGGCCTGGGGCCTTCGGCGATCACCAACCAGCCGACCTGGCCAGTCTGCCCCTGACCCTACTGCTATAATATACTCTCGTGACTACTTCCTGTTGTGACCTGCTGTAGCTCTTAACTAAAGATATGGTGCTGTTTAGTAGTTTTTTTTTTAAATTAAATTCAGTATGCATATCAAGACAGTGTATTACTGTATATTATGATTTCATTAAATTATCCTAAGACTACATTACAGGATATTGTTACAATAATCTTAAAACTTGTGATCTTATAACGATGGAGTTGTGATCGTCTATTTTGTTATCATATTTAATAGAATTTATTTTTAAAAACTGCTTACCTTCATCGGGTCCCAAGGTCGTCACGTGAACTCGCAACCTATAAGTGATGTAGGGTTTTATTTTGTAATAATTACTCTCTCATGGAATGTTTTAACTATCTCAGTTTTATTTAACATTTCTCTGTATACTCTTTTTTTAACTTTCTCACTTTTGCTTTTCTTTTTCAAGAACAATTACTAATTCTTATGTGACATTGCTAAAATTCATATATTTAGGTACTATGATTAAATTAGATACCTTTTTATTTTATAAGACAACCCAGTACTTTACCCCCTTAAAA
Organism: Magicicada septendecula; assembly: GCA_034769895.1. NCBI lineage: Eukaryota > Metazoa > Arthropoda > Insecta > Hemiptera > Cicadidae > Magicicada > Magicicada septendecula. Next base: position 786,755,251 of record CM068368.1, read on the forward strand.
TAAGAGATTTCTTCATTTATTATAACCGTTATTTTGAGTTGTTTTAATAGAAATTGTTGGTTTACATAATATTTACTTTCCTGTGGTCGCCTCAGGCACATGTCGAAATTAGTCCGGTTTTTATTCACTGTTGTTCCGAAATATGTTTTCACTGATTAGAATTTTACTCACTGTTCGTTGTTTATACTGTATTACACTTTTTCTTGTAGTTTAATCACACTAAATTAGAATTTTCGGCTCGCGAGCCTTTATGCCAAACCGGCCGGAGCCGCAGCTATAAGACGACAGACGCTGAACACCAGGCGTCCAAAATGGCCAAGGCATTCTTCATGCACACCAACTTGCTTTTTCATTGGCCCAAAAAGGAATCATGTGACACAATAATTAGTTACCATGATGTACAGTACATTCACTTTAACTGACCAGCGAGCCTCGTACGTGAAGATTCACATGTGTGGGCCAGCATCCGCGCACTTGTGCACATTCCAGAGCACCTGAAAACGGTGCTTGTTGACAGACTTCCTGTACAAATGTGCAACTGGGCGTTCCCTATGCGAACGTCTATTGTTTAAAACGTAGGCCCCAAATGGGTAACGTACTTCTACCATTAACTCTTAATAAAGGAAAACCCCTCAAATCTGTCCCGTTACAGAGTAAATAACTGAAACAACTTTAAGAACAGTTTTATTTAACAAATACACTTGTGTACAATAATATTTCAATGTTATAATTGTCCAATAAACACTACCACTATAATTAATAAATATCAGTTACAAATGTTTGCATACAATAATTAACAATTAACTTAAAACTAGTGAACAGGGTTAAGACCAAAGCATTCCAGACATTTTTTGAAACACTGGTGTAAGTGCTGATGGAATTGTTGAAGAGGATGTAACATAGACATAGATGAGTAAAGACATAACTTTTCAAATAAATAAAATTTGCATTAACTTATTTAGGAAACCACATTTGTTCATGTCCTTTAGCTAGAAAGTGTTATTTTGAAAAGTCCATGGTGAGTATAGTACAGCACTTATGCAGTTGTAAGATTTTTCCAATTTCAACATTTTAATATACAAAGCCATTATAATATATAAAGCCATCTCAGATTCATGTATGAAATATTGGCTCTGTACATACCAGTATCCATACTATCAGAAGAACAATAGTGGATACTCATTTTACTGTTAGGTCCTAAGTGTGTTTCTGTTAAATTATGGTAGCTCCATATTACTGTACACACAAAATTTGTTGTGGGGAGGGCTGATATCCATTCCTTAAATAATATTACTTTCTGTTTTTCTGCTGGTTGAGGGGTCCTATAGTGTTTTGTTTGTCATCAGACAAAAATACTGTAAAACAAGCTACATCATAAATGTAAATTAATAGAAAATTTAAACACACAGAAATCGCAACCTGTAACATATATTATGTGTTTGGTTTGTGTAAAGGTGGAATTGTATTGATGGATTTTTCAATATACATAACTGAAACATGAAAATGGTTTTGGAGTTCAAAGAAAGCGATCTATATAGTAACACTGATGCTGTCAAAAACTCCTATTATTGATTAATTTCACACTAGTTCCCATGTTGCCTGTTTGCTGTTTGTTAAGGGTATATCTATTTATTGGTGAATATACTCCCAAAAGCTCCAAGCAGTAGAAATTTATTTCTGGAGAAGGTCTTGGGTGGTTTTCAAGATCCAGTGCTTGATAGATATGATGATATCAGGCAACTTCATGTTGACTGGACAATTTAAGACACCATAAAACACAAAGCTTGTCGTATGGTGCAACTGCGTGAAGTGGATGCCTGATGATTTTAGACTCAAGAAAATATTGTTATGAGGGTACTCGATGTATAACAGAAGCCTCAGGCCCTGGTGTGCAGGTTGTGTGAGACGACAGTTATTATTATACGACTCACATTGGATGGATGGATGTACTTACATCTAATGCTGTACTGTTGAAATGTCATGTAATGTTGAGTTATGTGAACTACTTTAATGGGTCATTTGCACAACAGGACTAAGACATAAGTATAGTGCAAATTTTGTGGTAATGGTGGTAAACAACACAAAAAGGACAATAGTGGCACAAGTCGTGCTGTTTGTCTTTGCTAACGATCAGTACTGGATTCTAATGAAACGTGAACTGAAAATTTTTTAAAACAACAAGAAAATCATTTATATGGTGGTAACTGAAATTTTTTCAACTAAAGACAATATAAAAGCCTGAAATTGTATAATTATATGAATGACTTAAGACATCTTGACATCTCATCAAACTAAAATTGAGGCTGTTTCTGAAAGAAGGGCACATGGGCAGTTGTTTTACATAATCCACCATGGTGTTTTGTATTATCTCTCCAAATTTCAATTCAATATCTTTAACATTAGAAGTCAGTAGAATACTTTTCCTGAAACCATGTTCACCTTATTTTACTAACAGCTGATCATAGGTTTGTTGTTATTAGTGATCTGTAGGTTGTGTTGTACAGTATCTGATATTTTGTGTTAAAATGAAAGGTATTGAAACTGATTTGGAAAAAACCATGTAATATACAGCATCATGGCAAACCATCTGAGTAGTTAGCGTTGGAATTTGACTATAGTCAAAAATAGCCAGTACCTTGAATCAATGTCAATTCACAGTTTTATAAAAGATAATTGTGGCTGTAAAAGACCATTTTTGAGACACTAGCCACCAAGAACGGTAGTTTGCTTGTATTATTCTTGTAATGCTGTATTACCAAAAATCTTGATAATTTTCCTGGAATAAAACAGTTGTCTTGATGTCAGATGCTACAGGCGGTCAAAATAAAAACATTACTGTTACACAATTTTGGGTTTGCTTCGCTAAAGATCGTAAATTAAAGATTGTTCATTTGTACCCCCTCTGATTCCTTCAGCCAGTGCAACCAAAACTTGACACTTGTTTGCAGTAAAGTTAAGGAAAAAAGAAAAAAATTGTCAGCAAAACTATGTTAGAAGCAGTGATATCGTGTCAAGAGAATCCTTCTCCAGTTGAATGATACTAGATAGAAACGTGATCAAAGATCGGGAACCAGCACTGAATCCCTTTATCTTACAAGAACCACAGCCAGCAGTTAGAACGTACACTATTATGAAGTAACTTGAAGTAGTAGCTGTGTCCTGCGCTCTGAAAACTACCAACCAGTATATACACAATTCTCCTAGCTATCAACTTTTAATAGAGAGACTCTTAAAATATTCACATCATACTTTATTGGAAGACGTTGGGCATAGTGGTGGATATGTTCAGACATTGAGAGTGAGAGTCAACGAACAGTAAAGTTTCATTGTGTTTATATGTGTTAAAAAAGATTTAAAAAAACTGTATAACTGTGGATATTTAATATTATGGCAGTGTAACTATTGTTTGTAGTTATTGATCAAGTATTTGTATAGCAACACTAAGTAAAACAATGTAAAACACTGACAAAGTAATTTGTTCATTTTTCAAATTATTTTTCCACTTTGAATACCTCCCATATTTGAGTCATTTTATATTCAGAATTGACATACAATTCAGTAAATATTGTTTTTAAAATGAGCACTTGTTTTAGTAGGGTTATGTACTGTTGATTGCGTTGATATATTGAATGTTGATGGGCTCATCATATGGCTGTCTTGTGTATTCTTATTTATTTTTTAGTGGATGGTTAGTGAGGATCGGTCAATAATACAACTTTTAGTTATTTTGCGTCGACGTTTCAACAATATTTATTGTCATCTTCAGGACCTGTGTATGAATTACAATAGAAATATCAAACATAACGAAACAATTAAATATTGGGGTGAACGTGTTGGTGATGTGAGTGTGTGCGTGCGTATGTATGTATCATTTTTTATGTGAAGACTTATGATAGTTTGTTTACATCTTCAAATTATCTTTAAGAAAGCGAGCAAATTATAGTATGAGAGAACTTAATTTATACAGTATTACAATTTAAATTACTAAATATAATGTTATTTTAATTAATTAAACAAACAGTAATCAACAATTGGATATTAGATTGGTACATAAATTGTATATACCTACAACAGTCAACATATAGCAAAGTAATATATTACCTATAACTAAAACAGATTAGGGGATGTTCACTACGTAATTATTAAAAGTTATTTTTACCATGTTTCACTCCCTACTGGTGTTAACAAACAATCATAATTTAGAAACATATAATTTACACAATATTGTAAAACATTACGACTTAAATCAGATAGTTGACAAAGGTTACAAACAAAAGTTTCTGGTAAATTTTACTAACAGGTAAACTTGGATAATTGGATAATACGGTAATTGTAATCATATTGTAAAATATAGTCAAGAGTACTATAGAATAATGTAATTTATGTATGTGTCCACAATCACCCTTCTCTTTCACCCATGCTCCCCCCGCCAGTCCTCACAGCCTCTCACTCTAACCTGAAATCGATCTATCACTCACTATCACCCCACTCACTCACTCACTCTCTCTCTTCTACATCTCACTCACTGTCTCCCCTCTTCCCTCTCTCACTCTTCCACCCTTCGCTCTCACACTCTCTCTCTCTCTCTCTCCCTCTCATTATCTCTCTTCATTCACTCTCTCCCTTTCACTCTCTATCTCTCTCTCTCTCTCATTCACTCTCTCTCCCCCCCCCCCTCTCTCTCTCTCTCTCTCTCTCTCTCTCTCTCTCTCATTTGTCATTGTCCACGATTGGCACTCTAAAACACTCACCATTTTTATTACACTATCATCCTCATATAAATAGAGAATTATACACACGATAACAGAAATGATTTACCAACTTGTGTTAAAGGGTTACAGACATTATAACACAACATTATAGATAACAGATCTATTATATGAAAATGGTTATTACTTAATATTTACATTTTGGTCAATGTTATTTTCTTGGAACTTGGTCTATACAGAGTACCATAGTCAATGTAGTTCAAATATGTCGGTCATAATCTCTCTCACATGCTCCCTCAATCTCTCTCTCTCTCTCTCTCTCTCTCTCTCTCTCTCTCTCTCTCTCTCTCTCTCTCTCTCTCTCTCTCTCTCTCTCTCTCTCTCTCTCTCTCTCTCTCTCCCTTTAGCCCTTTAACATAAGTTGTAGAAAAGTACGAGCCAGCGCTAGGCTCAAGTGTATTAGATTGGGCAGATGTAAAATTGGGGCTCAGCTGATTTGCGCGATGTGTATGAATTACCTGTTTGATTATGTGGTCTGGGTAACCATTGTTTTTGAAAATCTTAAATACTAATTCGGTGTTTTTTTGATGAAATGATTGATCACTTAGACCGGTGGCTCTCTTATATACCGAGTGGATTAAGTTAGTTTTTAGATGTATGGGATGGTTGGAATTAAAATGCAGTTATCTACCGGAGTTGGTGGGTTTTATGATCCAATCAGTGACTATATCAATCATTTCATCAAAAAAACACCGAATTAGTATTTAAGATTTTCAAAAACAATGATAACCAAACCACATAATCAAACAGGTAATTCATAAACATCGCGCAAATCAGCTGAGCCCCAATTTTACAACTGCCCAATCTAATACACTTGAGTCTAGTGCTGGCTCGTACTTTTCTACAACTTATGTTAAAGGGCTTTCTGAAAAACTTAAAAAATGCCTATCAAAAATTCAAAAAACTTTAGCATTCAAAAACCAACATACTGTTCGATTTCTCTTCTCAAGCCTCAAAGACCCGACATCCAAAGATAAACGATCTAATGTCGTATACACTATCCAATGCAATGACTGTCCAGCCACATACACTGGTATTACGTCCCAATATTTACATAAGAGAATTTATCAACATAGGTATGATTGCCATAAAAAAACCCATAATGATAACGCTTTAGTATCTCACCATTTAAACACCGGTCATGAATTTGACTTCAACAACACCCAAATTAAATATTACGAAAATAATTATTTCAAAAGATGCGTACTGGAAATGATTCAAATTAAAAGTGACCCTCACTCCATTAATTTTCGCACTGATACTCAAAACCTCTTGTCCAGTTATGCTCAACTTATACACACCGTCAAAACATGAATTTGAAGAAATAATCAGTAGTCTCCCTACAGGATGTGTTGGTCATTAGTGGCCAGCTTGTCGTTAGATATTAATTAGTGTCACACTCCCCCCTAGTGCAAATCTTTCTCAACTGTCTTCCGAACACATGTTACTTAATTTCCTACAAATGTACAAGGGTCAGCTGTTCTGCTTTATAATAAGGTGTTGGTCAGGGAAAATTTACAGTTGTGTGTTTGGCGTCAGCAACAATTGTGTCTCACTGATCATATTATTTAGTATTAGCTAAGATACATATAACATTTCCTATAGACACATATTCGATCAGTTTTAAACACAGTACAGTGGCATCTCCGTTGTGCATAATTTACACTTAGATGATAAAAATAAGTGAATAAAATAGTGTTATATTTATGTATGGATTCTCGAATGTGTAGTTGACTTGTGAGGTTGTTTTGTTGTGTGTGTGTGTGTGTGTGCGTGTGTAGTTCTAGCGTGTGTGTATGTACACGTCTACGTGTTAGATTTGTGGTATATATCTGTTTATGAATAGAGTGAGAGAGAGAGAGAGAGAGATTGAGGGAGCATGTGAGAGAGATTATGACCGACATATTTGAACTACATTGACTGTGGTACTCTGTATAGACCAAGTTCCAGGAAAATAACATTGACCAAAATGTAAATATTAAGTAATAACCATTTTCATATAATAGATCTGTTATCTATAATGTTGTGTTATAATGTCTGTAATCCTTTAATACAAGTTGGTAAATCATTTCTGTTATCGTGTGCATCATTCTCTATTTATATGAGGATGATAGTGTAATAAAAATGGTGAGTGTTTTAGAGTGCCAATCGTGGACAATGACAAATGAGAGGGAGAGAGAGAGAGAGAGAGAGAGAGAGAGAGAGAGAGAGAGAGAGAGAGAGAGAGAGAGAGAGAGGGGGGGGGGGGAGAGAGTGAATGAGAGAGAGAGAGAGAGATAGAGAGTGAAAGGGAGAGAGTGAATGAAGAGAGATAATGAGAGGGAGAGAGAGAGAGAGAGTGTGAGAGCGAAGGGTGGAAGAGTGAGAGAGGAAAGAGGGGAGACAGTGAGTGAGATGTAGAAGAGAGAGAGAGAGTGAGTGAGTGAGTGGGGTGATAGTGAGTGATAGATCGATTTCAGGTTAGAGTGAGAGGCTGTGAGGACTGGCGGGGGGAGCATGGGTGAAAGAGAAGGGTGATTGTGGACACATACATAAATTACATTATTCTATAGTACTCTTGACTATATTTTACAATATGATTACAATTACCGTATTATCCAATTATCCAAGTTTACCTGTTAGTAAAATTTACCAGAAACTTTTGTTTGTAACCTTTGTCAACTATCTGATTTAAGTTGTAATGTTTTACAATATTGTGTAAATTATATGTTTCTAAATTATGATTGTTTGTTAACACCAGTAGGGAGTGAAACATGGTAAAAATAACTTTTAATAATTACGTAGTGAACATCCCCTAATCTGTTTTAGTTATAGGTAATATATTACTTTGCTATATGTTGACTGTTGTAGGTATATACAATTTATGTACCAATCTAATATCCAATTGTTGATTACTGTTTGTTTAATTAATTAAAATAACATTATATTTAGTAATTTAAATTGTAATACTGTATAAATTAAGTTCTCTCATACTATAATTTGCTCGCTTTCTTAAAGATAATTTGAAGATGTAAACAAACTATCATAAGTCTTCACATAAAAAATGATACATACATACGCACGCACACACTCACATCACCAACACGTTCACCCCAATATTTAATTGTTTCGTTATGTTTGATATTTCTATTGTAATTCATACACAGGTCCTGAAGATGACAATAAATATTGTTGAAACGGCGACGCAAAATAACTAAAAGTTGTATTATTGACCGATCCTCACTAACCATCCACTAAAACATTCACTGATTGACGGTCACTAAAAATTTAAGGACTTATTTATTTTGTAAACACCAGTTAAATTGGAACATGCTGTATAGTTGCTTATAAAAAGCTTGTTTTGTAGGACTATTATTTTTAATTTATGTTAAAGTTGACCTCTTATAGTAGGTGTATGTATGTCTCATACATGTGAAAACCGTCTTTTTTCTTTTGTAAATATCTTTATTTTTGATTTTAGGTAGTTCAACTTCAAACCCACAGGTGTGCGATGATGGGTGTAAAGTAGAAACACTCAGCGAATCTCAGTTAGAAGAAGTTTTCATTTATGCTCTGGGCCGTTTAATTAGAGGTGATCCACCTCCCAGTAACCCTGTATGTTCACTCCAAGTGTTGTACAGAGTTGGCCGAGCACCGACTCAGGAAACCCTCCACTCTGTTCTAGGAAAATTACAGCACTTTAATATTGTTCCAACAGTCCTGCCTGTATGTCAGCTCAATCATCCCAACACTTTCCTCTCACTTTGCGCTGTCAGACATGAATAGCATCTTTTTGTTGCCCTCAAAGCAAACTGTATACACTTAAATTGAGTAAATAATATAGAATAATGCTCATAGATTACACCTCTGTTGCTGTCTTATTTTATTGTTTTATTAACAAAGTATTTAATAAATAAATACTGTTATTAATGAAATACTGCCTTATATATACTGTTAAGTAATATATTTATTTTCTTACATATTAAAACTAATGGTTATAAATCAAATGCATTGAAGTGCACACATTTTCAAAATTCATGTACAGTGTTTTGTTAAGTCTTTATTTTGTTGATTATTTGAATTCTTGTGTGTTTATACACATACATTAGACACACACATAAGTTAGTGTACGTACACAAATATGTTGTGTACTAGAAAAGCATCTATTAACTGGAAGTCTTGTGACCCGAAAGATCAGTTATCTAGCATACGAATTATGGTAAAAAAGAATAACCAGATGTTTTTATAGCATGACATTTTTTGACAACATACTGTGAGCATTAGTCTTTTTGTTATATCCTGTGAAACGCATGTACAGAATGGCCACCACATTAGTGAAAATGAAGGATCTTAAAGAACTATTTGTGAAATTTTGTTGTAAACTTGGTAAACCAGTGTACAAGTATTATTTGGCAATAACAACATAAGTTTGAGCTCGTCAGTCTCATCCCTTGCAATACCAGAAAGCAAGATGTAATCACCTTGTGTAATCCTTTAGACAGAAAGTAAGATAGTCCCACTTAGCATTAAGCTGTTACAACTTGCAACTGAGTACATGTTTGTGGTGAGTGTTAAAAAAAAATGGAACAAAAGGCAATAACACTCTCATTTGGGGGCAAGAAACAAATATCTTTGAAAAACATCTTAACATTAACATATTTTTTTACCATTGTATATTAAATCTTATGAATTTAACAGTAAAAAAATTATTTCTGATATAGTGATTTTATATTTTTAATTCATAGGTTTCGAATCAACGTCTGTACCATTATTTTGACACTGGCTTATTAAACAACCTTTAATTATGTCCATTTGAGGTACTGATAATCCTGAATTTTTGCTAAATCAAAAGACCCGTGAAGTCATAAATATTGGATTACTTTAAAAAAAAAATGAAAATTTGTTTACTTCTGTGTATTTTTTAAATCATCACCACTTATTTCAACCATAAAGTCTTGCAACATGTTGGAAATTTATAGAATCTAACATTTCAGTCTATCATTTCCCAAGGATGTGCCCCACATTTCTAAAACCTATTAGTTAGCACCTGCTTTGCCACATCAGCTGGGCTGAAAACCTGGGACATGGGAATCCGTCAGGTGTGCGAGAGAGCGTAACTGTGGAAGCCATTCATCCTGGGGTGGCAATCCACCATTACGGCTGACTCCGCCTACAGGCAGTCAAGTCTATTGCCATACCAGTGCTTCTCTAAGCTCCCGCAGGTGATGCCCTAATTAACCGTGGAGTTACATCTCCAGTGTGGTGACAGGCTGAAGCAACATTTCTGAACCCTCCTCATACACGGCAATCATGTATAGGAGGTCCACATTCTAAGTCCTTGTGCTGAGCAAACAACCGTGGTGCATCATTAGAACTTGGTGCTCATCGGGCTCTGGCCTGGTCAGTGCACACAAACCAGGTCACAAGACACCCTGGGCATCTGTCTCTGCTAAGCCTATTTGTTATAAAGAATATTAGCAAAACAGTTATCAACATATCTATATGGTATTTCCATATGCACATGTATTGTGCAATTCTGTAATTTAAGTTATACAATTTCTAGTTCAAACCTCACATCCTTATTTTGAATTGTGTCTCTTCTAGTGAGTTTTGCAGCAGATCAAAGGAAACACATTTCTCCTGCTTCTAGTCTACTTATATCTACTAACAGGAGAATCACTTTTCCACTTCTGTACAACCTTGCAAGTTTTATGTAGTTTAATCATAGTTGTTCTCACCTTGTTTCATATGGTGTTTTAACTATACCACACATTTTCTTAAACTCAAAAGTTTTCCTTTTTAACATCTACTTCTTCAAACAAGGATATGTTGCAGCCCAAAAATATGAACTCATTTATGTGTTGGGTAACTTATATCTTACTAGGGTAGAGCCACAAAAGGCCATAGATATTGTTTATGAAGAGAGATTGTAAATTCAGATTCTCAGTAATATTATTGTCAATTTAAAACAATGTGCATTGAAGAGTTTCCCATTGCTCTTTTGTTATTACTTGAATAGGAGACATCAAATGCTTTTTTAAAAGCATAGCACTACTCTATGCTTTTTTAAAATTGTCATGTGAATTAATATTTTTTTAACATGCTTGTTCAATTATCTGAAAAATGTTATAGTATATGAGAGTGCTGTCAGTGATTATAACAGATAATAATCGATGGTCTGCTACACTGAAAGTATAAAATTGAGTTTTTTGCATAGTTGTTTGTACCGTACATAACATTACTTACAGGTACAGTATTCCCTCGCCAACTGCAAGGTGTTAACATTCTTACAAAACAGTGTGGTGACAAAATTAATTTTATATGGGAAAGTAAGGTTTTGGGATACCAGAAAAAGGCCAAAAATATAAAGTACAACCCTTTATTACAATTTACACTGTGCAGGGTGGCCACCGACCGGGAAAACTGAGAATTATGTGTGAATTTCATTGACCGGGAAAACTACGTGAATTATGCATGAATTTTCAGGGAATCCTGGAATTTTATAAAAGAAATAAAGTTAAGAGTACGACATTATTAATATCGAACGGCGCCGACAGCAACATAGAGCTATCTGACTCATGGATCCAGTAAACGTCTTTACAGCACAAAATTATCGTACAAAATATTGTGTTTAATCCCTACTCTAACAGAGTCAGTGAACGGAGCAGTGTTTTTCTCACGTAAAACTATGGTACTGGTATCTAACCTGCATAGTCAGACTAGCGTCTATGCAAAGACATACCGCGTCGGCAGCCGCAAATCTGGCATGATGAGGAGCTTAGCTGATTATGGTACAAATTCTAACGAAGACGTCCGAACATTTTACCGCGCTTATTACTAAGTACTGAGCGAAAGCACTGTAGGCGCTTAAAGGAAAGAATTGTTTTATTTTATTAGCACAAAATAAGTGATATTCAAACGTAGGTAGACTTTCTACATTTCTGTAGGTAAAGAACGGATCTTGAGTGTTTTACCGCAGCCAATACAATTCTGTATTTTTACTTCTTTAATATCAGGCGAAGCGATCCTTACAAAAATATGCATTAGAAATGCCTACTGAGATTTATTTATTACAGTGTTTATAAAAACATTATTGTGATCATCCCAAAAATCGATTTTGAAATTCCAGTAGATATAATTGTTTTGAGGATATTTATTTGATGTGTTGATATTATAGTTTTGTTTTTAGCTTATGTACGAGTACAAATGTGTAGCAAACGCGCGCTCGCCTCTCTCTCCCTCTCCCCCCTCTCTCTCACTCTCTTTCTCTCTCTCGCATGGGCACACACACTCTTGCATATGTGCGCGTGGACTATAATAAATGTAATTTAGTAAGTGGCTTAGCAGTATAGTAAAAATTAGTGAATTAAACATTAAATGTAATATAAAAATAAAAAACAAAACCATATTTATAACCAATGGACAACAAAATCCAGGAATTAAAATTACATTAAGGTACTACATGAAAATTGAATTTTTATTATTAAATAGAATAATACAATAAATATTAAAGTATGATTACGTTAAGGTAATATTTATTATTAAGAAAAATCGTACAAGAAATAGTTTATACTATACTAGCAACACTTGTGCGCTTGGCTGCACGTGCCAACCAACTAAATTTCTTACAAAACCGACAATATCTCGAAAACGAAAAAGCAGTTTTTATTGAAACAAAAACCAAAATAAAATTTAGAATTTTTTCTAAAATTCACTAGCGGACACGGTATAGCTATCTCTCATGAAACGAAAGTTTGTCGCATGGCGAAAATTTCACTACATGCAAATTAAAAATGAAACTTCATGATGTGGAACCGTGTGAAGACTCTGTTTTTGAACAATGTTAAAACTATCGGTTAAAATTTATGCCTAAAACCATCCTCAAACTTCAAGGAACACGGTGGTGAAAGAATTTTAAAAATCAGATCAGCAGTTACTGAGGTTATCTCGGGCAATGAAACACATTCGAATTCTCCGCGCTCTCCGCCCCACCATGCCAGATTTGTGGCTGCCCACGAGTCATGTCTTTGCGTAGATGCTTGTGTGTAGTCAGTCGTTCAATTCAAACACCGTTGTTTATTTTAAATGAGTTTGTGATTATTAACGAAAGCATGTGACTAAATAATTCATTTTAACCCTCCAGTGGGCGCGCAAAATTTGCACTCAATAGTGGGCGCACTGCGGCTTTTTTACCGCAATTGTAAATCCACTTTTTTACTCTAAGACAAGGTAGTATGAGAAGTAAATAGACTGGTTAAGGTGTTTTAAATTTTATTTATTATTATTAAACACAAAAACATAATGCTTAGGCATCGACGTCCATATCTTGGCCCTGGTCGTCGTCACACCTGACACATGTTGTCTCTTGATGTGAATGCCTCTTACAGACATTATTTCTGCATCTCTGGCACACAATTTTTGATCTGTTATTCTTATGCCATCCGCAAATATGACAGATTTCTGGTTTTGGTGCTTCTTGAACATCCTCCTCTTTTTTATATTTAGCTAAAAATGCTGTGATATCTTTTGGCAGGTTACGTAGTCTAGATCTTTCTTCCAGATGAGTTTCCATAAGGCTAAGTGCCAGATTCTTCAAAAACAGTCTTCTTCTTTCTCGGTTATCAGGATTGTTGTATTTGAAAATTATGTTGGCGTTGATTCCCGCGACATCAAGATGCCGATAAAACAGCGCGAGAGGCCATCTTTTACTTATTCTAGAAGTTGTGTAGGATGCGCACATCTGGTCAACCGTATCAACTCCTCCCTTTGTGGCATTGTAATCCAGGTTTATTGTGGATTTGCTGGTTGCTTCGTCTATCTCATTTGTATCATGCATCGATGAGAGAAATATCACCGCCTTATTTTTTTTAGGCGCCGAAGAAGACAAACAGAAATCATACTGAAAACCAGAGAGCATCGACTTGATTTCTCTTGTTTTGTTGGCTTGGAATTCTAGTGGTATTTCTCTTTTATTTTTTTTCATAGTTCCGAGTAAGGTCAGCCCCTTCTCAAGAAGATCTTTAGCCAGAGTGTAGCTTGTATAGTAGTTGTCAGTTGTGATATTTCGTTTGGAACCCTTTATTGGTTCAACAAGTCTTTTCACAATGTCATCTGGTTTGTTCGATTTGAGATAGGGACCAGGCATCTGCTTGCCACAATATATTTCTAAGTTGAGAGTATAAAAAGTTTTTGCGTCACAGAGTGCGTATATTTTCAGCCCATACTTGGCTGGCTTGTTTGGTATATATTGTATGAAGCCACATCGCCCCCTAAAAGCATGTAGCATCTCGTCAATAGTCACAAACTCGCTGGCATTGTAGTGAGTCAAACAGTTATTCACAAAATTTTGGTGAAAATCACGAATAGGTGCAAGTTTGTCCATAGCTCTTCGCTCGTTCCGTGTATCTAACCTAAGGGCTCGAAGCAGAAATCGGAAATGCTTATAACTGAAGAGCCCGCATAAAATTATCATTCCTGTGCCATCGGAATTCCACAGTTCAGCACAATTTGTATGTGATCCCTTTTTTATGCCTATCAAGTATAACGCACCAAAGAGAGCCTTGACCTCCATTTTTGTAGTTTCTCTACAGTCTCTATCTCTACCATAATTGACATCATTTCTTTTTTTCTGAATGTATCTGTTAGTGTGAGTTACAATATCATGTATCATGGCATCAGTAATGAACAGGTGAAATGTGTCTACTTCTTTCTGTGCAGTTGTAGCATTCATTTTTGGACCTGGCATTATTTTCATAATATTTTTGGCCTTCTGTTTAGTTGAAGATAGAGGGTTACTCATTCAAAGCGTATCTCCATCTTTCCCGATGTAAAAATGGTAATCATCTTCAGCGACTTCTGGCACAGTTAGTTGATCTTCATCCGCTGATTGCTCTGAGTCACTGCTGTGGTGTTCAGCTTGTATCATTTCATCCTCCATATCTGGGTCATCTGACTCATCCTCTTCATTTTCTCCTTCCGACAATTCTGATAATTCCATGAGTACTTTCTCAAAGTCTTCAGGGCGCACAAATCGACGAGACCTGAACGTAAACACAAACTCAGATAACATAGGAAAAACAGGCACCGGTATATAGAATAGGCGAAAACCAAAAGATTCAAAACAAAACCTAACCAAGCTCTAAGAAGACGTTTTATTCTATGGTAATGGTCAAAATATGCATGAAAAATTAAAAAAAAACATCACAAAACTAAAAAAAATTAACACTTACATGACTGGGCGTGCAGGCGGCATAATAGCCGCAGACACGTCACTCTCTTTTCAAAGCACAACAGCTACTGAAGCGTTATGCACATGATTTATCCGCATGTTGGAAATACTGCCATCTATCATGAAAATTGCATACTAGGCAGAACAGACAATAAACACTACCGGTACCTAGGGGACAGTTCAGAAACTAAAATTTGCGGCTTTCTGCCACGGGCGCGCCCACCGTAGGGTTAAGTTTTATAGGGGTAATAGTTCCGATAGACATCCTTGTCTGGGAAAGCCACAAAACCTGCAAAAACTGGTGTTTTGCAGGTTTTACGTAAACTACAGGCCAAAATTAGCCGCAGAAGCGAATAATCCGCAAAAATAATTTTTTGCGAAACATTCGCAAAAACTTATTTTGGGGCCTAAATAATGTAAAGTTGCATTATTTTGTATTTTACATGAAACCTACGTTATATTTAGCTCCACATGTGGCTAATACGGTAGACGTTCTTTGTTTGCAAAAATTCGCAAAACAATTTTTTTTTTCCAGAAAATCTTGCGGCAATCTGTCATTTTGTATTCGTACATATAACATAGGTGTACAGTAAGTGTGTTGCGATCGTAAACATCGTTCTACCAGCTACATACCAAAATCACGTTTGGATGTGAAAATTTTGCAAAAACTCGACTGTGTGAACCAGATAATGTTAAAACGCAGTTTTTTCTTGTCTACATGGAATTCACGCACAATTAAGTTGTTACGCGGCAATTACGGTATTTTTTTGTTTGTTTCCAACATAAATCATCCATAGGTCATATGACCTAGTTTTACGTAAACTACAGGCCAAAATTAGCCGCAGAAGCGAATAATCCGCAAAAATAATTTTTTGCAAAACATTCGCAAAAACTTATTTTGGGGCCTAAATAATGTAAAGTTGCATTATTTTGTATTTTACATGAAACCTACGTTATATTTAGCTCCACATGTGGCTAATACGGTAGACGTTCTTTGTTTGCAAAAATTCGCAAAACAATTTTTTTTTTCCAGAAAATCTTGCGGCAATCCGGCAATCTGTCATTTTGTATTCGTACATATAACATAGGTGTACAGTAAGTGTGTTGCGATCGTAAACATCGTTCTACCAGCTACATACCAAAATCACGTTTGGATGTGAAAATTTTGCAAAAACTCGACTGTGTGAACCAGATAATGTTAAAACGCAGTTTTTTCTTGTCTACATGGAATTCACGCACAATTAAGTTGTTACGCGGCAATTACGGTATTTTTTTGTTTGTTTCCAACATAAATCATCCATAGGTCATACTTTCCCGGCTTTTTTTTTTTTTTTGAGAAGAAAGTAGTTTCAGTTAGTAGTAGCAGTTATGTGCAAACTGCTTCTTTTAATTTCCAAAAATAGTTGCTGTAGGGTTACCATATAGAAACAAATTCACGGTATGGATATTGTCAGTAGTAACATATTCTAATAATTGCATCTAAACTGAGATGAAATATGGGTTAGATGTAGGCTTAGTGAAAAATTAAAAAATTGAGTTTTAAAATACCTTCCTGAATTTATCAAAGTGAACAAAAATAAAAATCTTTAGAAATTTTCTATACAGTCTTCTTTTATTTGGCATTTGTTATAATTTTAATATATATTTTTAATTAATTGTAAAACATTTGTGGTTCACATTCTAGGGCGTGTGTAGTCCCAGTCATAGGATTTTATCCTGAAAAATATTGGTGTTAATTTCATAAAGTATAAGGAATTTTTTAATTTGTTTTTGGTGTTTTTTTCCTTAGCCATAAATATATAAGAGAACATTATAGTTGGGCCAGAAACTCAGAAATTTTTCTGTGCCTGATTTTTAAAATATGTCAGGCAAGAAATAACACCATGGGAAGTCTTCATTTCAGCAAGAATGGTTCCAAGATCCTGAATTAAGAATCTGTTTAGAAAAAATTTCTGATGACCCCCATTTTGCCCATCAGGATTGATATCCTTATCTTCAATGGGGTGTCAAGCTCTTACAAGCCACATGAAAGGGAAGAAACACTTAAAGGCTGCAGCCACGGCAAAATCTCCCAATTTGGGAGCTTTTTTCAGAATGGAAGAAGCCATCAACATCTTCCACAGCCAGTATTCCAGACACATCCACAGAAAAAATGCTGGTATCTCCAGAAGCAACAAGTGAAACACTTTCCATGAGACCTGAACCTTCTCCTGCAACCGTGGCGTCTCCTCAGCTACCCTTGGGCAAACACGGAATAAAAAGATTTCTACTTAATGAACAAGTAACAAAAGTAGAAATAATTTGGTGTAAGCAGTAAAACCAATGAAGGCAATGTTCACAGACAGTGACAATGTACAAAAAAATGGAGTTACAAATAACGAAAGTCGGCTATTTAATTGGATTTGGCATAGCCCCCTACTTCAAAAATGAATTAGAAAATACAATTTCATAGACCAATTGTTTTGTCATTTGTTTTGATGAATCTCTTAACAAAGTGTCACAGTCCCACAAATGGACATTTTTCTGAAGTTCTGGGATCATGCCAGATACCTTACTTCGGCATTTTTACAGTCCTCTACTGCTGCCAACCTTCAGGCAGTCTTTATTGAGTCACTTTCTTTAGATCTTAAGAAAATATTGCAGGTGTCAATGGACAGCCCATTACTCTTAGTTTTTTTTAAAGAAAACTACGAGTATAAGACAAATTCCTACATGTAAATTTCTGCATATATTATTTAATAAGTTTTAGTCACTTTCTTCAGCCTTTTTTAATCATTGAAAGTAACCTTTTTTTTAATTAGCCATGTTTATCACTTTTTTGGACATCAAAACCTGCTTCAAGACCTGAAATATAATAGGCCTACTAAGATTATTTATATAACAACTGTGGGAAGAACCAATAATTCTTTTTTTTGTAGTTAGCATTTAATGTAAAATAAAATTTTTCAGTACTGGTTATACTAATCACAACTTAATTATTTCTATAAGTGTGTTATGAGCATACATAGTCTAAGCGCTGCTCAGTACACTTTGTAGAGTGACAGTTCTTTTGCGTGGAGTAATTTTTTAATCTGTATTAATACCATAAATATTTAATTTGATAACCTCTATGTGCTGATTATTTAGAATTAAGAGTAAGTGAAAGAACAAGACATATCGTAAATATGAATATGGTGTTCATTTTTTTTTTTTTAATGTTTTGTGTCATAATTTGATTTACGTTGATTGTGTAATCAGTAACCTGGAATTTTTTTGAAAATATCCTGGAAAACCTGGAATTATGCATGAATTTTCTGGCCTTGTTTTAATGGGCACCCTGCTGTTCAAATGTATAAAACCAATACAATTATTTCAAATAGATGACAGCAATTTAAAGTAAAGAGTGTTTACATTTTTAAAATTAAATTAAACACCTAAAACTGATTCATCGTGAGCTATTAAAATGCACTCTTCTGCTGCTGACAGCTCAAGCTGCAAATGATGCTGCTGACAGGTCAAGCTGCAACTCTTCATTCTACATAACACACCAATGTTAATTTACTATACACAACCTTGAATGCTGTGGTCTTGCTAATGTTGATAGATGCAAATTTCTAACCATCTTAAAATAGAACAGGTTTTTATAACAAACAAATGTGTATCTTGGGGAGTTTTTGATTATTATTCAATATCAGTGTGTTCATTCGTTAAACCACTTGTTTAGCAAATTGAAGCTATTATAGAATGTGAAAAGATACAGGTGTCAATCTGAGTGAAACCCTTGTGACATGAAAAACCAGTTGTCACAACCACTTATGATGTGATACCAAATATCTGAACATACTGTAGTGTTCATGATATCCAAATACGTTTTGACTTGCTAATGATGTGAACATGTCAGAACTGACTGTTGTCACCTCAAGTGGGTAATTTGATTCATGCTAGACGATGACTAAGATACTTGCACTGTCAAAAAGATAAGAAAGATAATGATTAAGATGCTTGTTTAAATGGAACAATTATTGTCTATTTGATAACAGGGAGATAGTTTGGTGGTGCTATTAACTAGGGGAGAACAGCTTATAACTAATTGTAATTTTCAACTTAGTATTTTGAAGCATAACTATAATGACACTAGATTTATATGAAAAATTTGTTTTAAAATACTTCAAAATCAAGGCATAGGAATTGGCACTTGTGGAAGGATATGAGCATTTGTCAGTTGACTTGCCAACAGATAGTTTAAGAAATTTTAAAGAAATTATTTTCTTCTTCATTTTATTTTGAAACTCCGTTTCAAGCTGTTTATATTGAAATAAATCCTTTAAAACCCTGAATGTTACCCTTCACTCAGTGATTGGATTGATTTTAAGAAAAATTCAGTGATATTCTTAGGCTAATTTGACTAGTTTCGAAGGTGTCATTTTACTGTGTTCTTTGTTCTCCATGGTAGAAAAATAAAAGTCTAGTGACTTCCACCAGACTAGAAGGGTTGTAATAATCTGTTCACAATACAAATACAAAAAATTATTTTTCACCTTCCACCTACCTTGTTTTGTCTTCTGCCAGAATCCGTCACACGAACATTAAGATGCAAGTATAATTATAGGGTTACACAACAAACGTATGCTACACTCATTTGTTTGATGGAATTAAAAAAAAATTTATTATTTCATTACTTTATTTTAAATAAAATTTCAATTAACTCAACTTTTCGCTCCTTTTTCAACAGATAAAACAGGCACATTTATTTAAACATTTTCTTATTCTAATATATATTTTATTAATCAAGGCGAACCCAGCTTGCCACACTCTCGCATTCAGACAATTTTTTAAAACCCCCACATTTACTTAATTTAGGCCTTTATAAGAAAATATTTGAATGGAGTACTGTAACTTGTTGCAGTAGCGTCCCCACCGACCTCATGGCGCGTCCTGTAACATTCTCGCACTATGTCCAAACGATTGATAGTTCACTTTTTGTTTTCTACACGCTCACTTGATTTTACATCGTTACATATTACTCTCAACTGTTGAATTGGTTTATAAACTCTGATACCAACTTGGTTAGTCGGCCGACTTAATAAAATGAAAATTTGCCCGGGTAGAAAGTTTAGATGACCGCGCGCGGTCTGTATTGGTAGTCGACTGGGAAGAAGGTTATCAATGCGCCTCCCTCCAAACGCTCGGACAGAGCGGAAGTCTCAATGCCTCATGGTCGAATCGTCCGTCACTGTTCATTCAACACATGGGTTTTTTGTGTTCTTTACGTGCATGATATTTGGTGAGCACTGGCCGACGTCACAATTATGGGCTGGGCTTAACTTATTTCCACCGTCTTAAGACCATGAGGCGAAAAAATAGAGTCTTCAAGCCATGTTTGTTTTACTAACTTGGCGTCAGTCCGCGCATCTGCTGGTGGTTGCGCGTTTGGGCGTTAGTGTTACACAGCCGCAAAGTTCTAGGAATCGTCGACAGCACAGTTCCTTTGTTCGAAACTACGCTTTAGATTCAACCGGGGACGGACCACACAGATGGAATGAATTTAAAATATTTTATAAAATGAAAACCAAAATTAATAAAATAAAAACCCCTCTCATTTCGTCCCGTTACAGGGTTATGTGTGCATGAAGTATCGCGAAAGTAACAGATCTGCATAAGCAAATTCCATGGTTGAAGATTTTGCAGTTGACAGGGATTACTGTACATATTTGTCAAGTAATAGTATAAATGAGAATAAATATATTTTCTAAACTTTACTGAGTTTAATCATTTTTATTTCATACTTTCAAAGAATAAATTGTTGTATCTGAACAAGAACATTATTATGGCATTTTCAATAGTGTGGAAAAACAATTTTGTGAAATACTAGTACCTATATTAAAATCTGTTACTACATGTAGGATATGTGTGCACACAGACATTTGTACCAGGCATACAATTTAAAACTTTTATTACTACATTCAATGATGCTATGCCATTATTTTAATAATTATATTTTTTTATAAACTTTGCTGTAAGAAAAAAATGTTACAGAAAATATTTGTGACCTTCAGTTTTTGTAAATATTGTAAATGAGTTTTTCATTCTTCACTGGATATTTTTCATTTTTTTTAATATACGTATAATTAATATTTTTCTGCTACTTTTGTTATTATATTTAAGAATATATATATATATATATATATATATATATATATACTTGATTTACAAAAAAATATTGTAAATATGCTTACAAAAAACTTTTTAAATAAAAAGTATGTACATAGAATATATGACTACATGAAACACTTGAGAACTTATATATTTTGATCGTGTACATTCTTAACTATGTAATTTTAAAATACATTCAGTTATGTGTCGATAAATTAATAGAGCTGAACCAGAGGCTGCTTTGGCTGTTGATTAAATCTTCACTATGCATAGATGTGTTTACTTATTATTCGCATGTCTGTCCATCACATTACTGTTTTAAGAATCAGTCTATATATACGTGAGTCATACAGTAAGCAAAGAGATAAATGGGTGCCTTCTTAATACAATTTATTTTAAAAATATGTAACAAGTTTATTGTTTTACAACTTAATCCACAGCCACAATTATTATAGTAAAACTTCTAAGGGCACCTATCAGAATCATATGTTTTTAAGTCAATGGCTTTTTCATGGTACAATGTAATGGTTAAAACACTTACCAGTAACAAACCCAGCTTTAAAAGTGTACTAAATTTTATGACATTTCTCCTTAACAGTCGATATTAGCGTGTTCGAAAGTTTATCAATGTTTAGGTCATGAAATTTGACACAGAAAGTGTTTCTCATTGTCTGCTTGTGGGAATGTGTTTTTCTGTGTAGCGGAATTACAGTACATTCACCACATACTTTCTATTAGAACAAGATGTACACTGTCTATCATTGTGCATTCAGAGTAATAGCGCAATGGCATTACAATAAACAGGGGGAATTTAATGTTAAAACTAGGAATTTAACCAATTTAAATTTGTTTATCTGCCTGTACAGCAAATGGTCATGCCTTTTCAGGTTGTTTCCTATTTTATAACACTATAATTTAATTTTGACAGTTTCATTTTTATCGCATTCAATATTCTGTAAGAAGCATATACTAAATTATTAGATACTTTTTTAATTGTGGAGTGTATTTCCTAATGAAATGTTTGTTGTTTTTAAATTGGTAATTACAATTGATTTGTTATATTTTGATTTCTGATGTGATAGGTATATGCAACACAGTTACTACACATTGTTTCATATAGTAGGAGAAATGAAGTAGTGTTTAAGTTTTTAACATTGAATTGTTTTTAGAACATTTTTATATTGTTTTGTACTATGTTTATCCCAATACTGGACACTAATGGAAAATTTTTTAAAATCAAACGAATCTTCATTTTAGAGAAGTTTCAGTGTGTACACTTATCCCATTTCAAGTTTTTTAGCCAGCAGCAAAGAATTCTTTGTCTTCAAAGTCTGGGTGGAGACTAGAAGCAAAAAGAAGTGATATGTGGAAACTCAAACTCATCTAGGAGAGGTGATGGGTGGGAGAATAGGATGTATACAAGTTGATGTGCAATTAATTATATATTTACTTAGTGGTTCATGACCAGAACTTGGCATAAGTGCCAGTAATGCTCATGGGAATGAAATTCATTAATCCGATGTATACACCACAAATTTAAACAACAAAAAATATTTAAAAACTTTTGTAAATACACATTGTCTCTTTACTTATTGAATACTCTTGTTTGTGTTTCTCCTATTTTTTTGTATTTGTGTTCTCTCTGTTTACTCCTTCTTAATATATTTAACAGCTGAACAACACCAGAAACCTTACACCTACCAAAAATCCAATCTCAATATGTACCTTATACAAGAATGCTATCTTCATATTATTTGCCCCAACAATATCACACAACAGATAAATGAAATAGCAACCAAGAACAGAACAAGGTGCTTAAAAGGAACATAAAAGATGTGGCTGAGGTCATAAACAAACCAGAAAGTATTGTAAAAAAAATTGTATTACTAAGTATTCTACAGCTGATCCTTCTAAAGCTATAAATTGTTTGGCATGCTCCAGAGCATGTTGGGAATATGCTGATGAACTGTTTTGTAGCTCCCTCATTATGTTCTCTTGATATTCTCAAATCACTCTCCTTTCAGTTTCAATTTGGAATCAAAAAGTAATCAGCTGGGTCCAAGTCTGCAGAGTACATAGGCATGGCAGGGGGGTGGGTAGCACTATAACATTTTTGTGTGCCAAAAACTAGTAAATTACAACTGTATCGTGAGTAGTTTATAGTGCACCAAGAACCAATTATTATTTGCGTGGAAATCCAGATGCATCTGTGCAATACACTTCAACAGTGAATCCACTCATTACACTGAGTAGAATGCTGCATTTACTGTTTGTCCAGGTGGCAAAAAAAAAAACATTGTCTTCACTCATGATGTTAAGCAAGTCAACTTTAGTCTACCCTCATTGAGTTTAGGCAAACCCACACTGAATTCTGCCTCTTATTTTCTGGATCTTAGGGAAAGCACCATGATTTTGTCACTGGTGATGATTGTGGTAAGAAGCTCGGAATCATTTTTTCACATTTGAAGAAAATCCTGACAAGCAGCCATACACTCCTTTTGTTTGGTTGTCAGAATGCACAGAACTAAATGCACACATAGCTTAATTTTCCAAATCCTTGTTGATGATCGTATGGGCAGTTTCTTTATCAATGTTTAATTGTTCTGTGAGCAGACTGACTGTTAACAGATGATCATCTTTCAACACAGTGCAGACACCATTGACTTCTTCTCAATTCAGCTGGTGCACAGATACCCCATTCTTTTTGTCGTCCTGAATGCTTTTTCTAGTGACTCAGAATTTACCAAACCATAAAAATAGAGGCAAATGACACAAGTCCTCATCATACACTATCTGCATCATTTGATAAATTTTGGGAGCAGTTTACCACTTTCAAAACACAATTTTATCGCACCAAAATTTGACCTCTGTTCCAAATACTGTTCAAGGGCAACACATGACATGAAAAATGTGTCTCTGTGACAACTCAATGAAAACTAATGAAACTTGGTACTTGTCTTCAGAAGGCTTTGGACTACATGTTTACTTTCATCAAAAGAAATTGCGCTACTTACACTGTTTCTATTACATCAGTCCTTGTAAGTATATGCATTGACAAAATGTGGTTGACAGTTTCATTTGTTATGTACACGAATTCTTAAAGGCATTACGAAGGAACAATACCTTTAATAATAGAGTCCATTTCCATAGTGCTTTTACTAAATTAATCGTGTTTTCAGTGTTAACTCCAACTAATGAACGTTGTATACATGCTTGAAAAATTTCTGTTATAAAATTATCAGCTGCTGTTCCATAAAGCATTCCCTGTTCCATATAGTAAGGTAGTGCTGATTTCTTTAATTGAATAAAGGCAACATGAAAATCCTAATAAAACTGTTTTGTTTTGGTATTGGTAGATCGGAATAACTTCAGTTTTGAGCGATTTTAAATAAGAAATAATTTCTTATAATTTAACAGATAGCCCCATGAAACTGTTAATGTTTAGTGAACTTTTAAAACCCTTGGCAAAAGGTATTCTTGAATTACAAATGTGAAACAATACATGCAGTGACAGTACTGTCACTATTTTGAAAGTTAGGGTCACCACCAGTTTGTAAATAGTCTATTGCATCTCGAACGCCACTACTCAGTGTTTGAACAGCTAAATTTAACATTCATTTTATAGTTTACATTACAAATTACACGCCATTCCACATGAAATTAAACTAAGCGACTGCTGTCAGAAAGGTAAAATGACCCTAGTCTAATGCGATCTTGCTCGAAAGGAAAGGGGGGGGCCTAGTTGCTGTCGAACTGGTTTCCTGTGCTAATGTAAGTTGTGAGTAGTTCCTGCAGTAGATATATTATACTCTATAACTGCGACACAATCGAACAAAACCTGGTCAGTTGTGACCGAGGTGGAAATTTAAACCCGGTCAATAAAATAGAAAACATCGCTCTATTAGCTATAGATACAGAGTGTGTCTATCACAGGCGTGTGAAGAGATAGAGATACACTGTTGTGACCAATGAACTTTCTCTGTACTATCGCAGTGTGAACTTTATGCTATCGTAGGGTTGTGGCGATTGTTACTGACATTTTCATGTTATTATAACAAACAAAATTTACAAATTACAATTCTGTTCATAACAGAATTACTTTTAGTTATTTAAATACTCCTAACATAATCTATCGTAACCTAATGAAAAGGTTACTTGCACAAATCTAAAAGTTACAAAATTGAAACCTCATTGAAGTTTTGAACAGGAGCATTTGTACTAGTTGCTACGGATTCGATCAGTTGTGACCAAGTGAAAGTGTGGGGCGCAATTGACCTGGTAAGAACAGTTAAAACAATTGTTTTGTCGCAATTGACCGGGACCGGCGTCTCAGCTGTTACTGAGATGGTGTTCTCCCCACTATGTACATCTGAGTGTTTCACATCCTGGATTAAACCGATCCGCTAAACGCTTTTCTGTCATCCAGGTTTGATTTTCCGAGAAGTGTTGAAATGCCTTCTTCTGGAAGACATAGACCACAACATCCCACAGAACACAACTGACGAATAGCGGTTGCAGCCTCGGAATGTATCATGAAACCTTTGCTTCAGACGCGGCATGTATACCTTTGCACATGCCTCCGAGAAGTGTATACAGAGCTGTCCTTAGGGTGGTGCGGCCGCACCAGGCCTCGCGCAAGGGTTTTTTTTTGCTGAGTTTACCGATTAAGAAGTTTATGACCGCATCTATTATATTTCAGACAAAATTTCAAGTTGGAGAAACCATTGGTTCAGATGCAATTGTAAATTAAACAAGAAAAAACGTCGCGCGCCGGCCAGAAAAGCATAGCGCCTCGTGCTTTTGTATATCTCCACGCGAGTCGTGAATATATATAGATATACAAAAGCACTCCATGCTTTTCTGGCCGGCACACGACATTTTTTCTGGTTCAATTTACAATAACATCCGAACCAATGGTTTCTCCAAATTGAAATTTCACACAGATGTTGTCAAAGAGTTGTACTTTTGATTGATATAATTTATTTTGATATAAAAAAGGGTATACTTTGCGAAAAACCACACTTAACTTTAAACTCGTTTTTCTCCAAGAAAACATTTTTTTCGTGACAAACTAATGAAAAGAGCAGGAAAAAATCTATCGAAATGTATGTGTCATTTAATTTTCCAAGTCCACGCATACCGTAGTTAGCGAGTTACAAAATACGTGTTTTAATGTAAAGATGCTCCGCGCGCGCAGTGTCTGAAATATGATGGACGCGGTCGTATTGTGACGGCAGCGGTATGCGAACATCTGCTCTCCGGTACCAGCGGTGGACACAGCGAGCCAATCCAACAACGTGCTCGGAGCGAGCCAACCAGCGACCCCGGTTAGTGCATAAAACCCGGGCCGGCAAAAAGTTTTGAGCACTCTTCATCGCCACGCCATCGGACGCACTTCATCTCCTCTCCTCTCTCGGACGACATCGGCGCGGAGTCAGCCGGAAGGAACGGCCGAAGAATAGAACCGGCGTTCTTGCGTCTTCACCCTCCAGTTCCGCGCCAGCGATGGATTTCGCTGGGCCGGCAGCCGACTCTACAACCAGTGCCGAAAGAAGAGGAGGACTGCAGTACGCCACGAACAGCGGGCGCAGCCACCGAACATCTCAGCGCGGCACTACCAACATCACCGTTCTCGCCACTCGGTCCTTTTTAGGGCCACCAAAATAACTAGAGTGTACGATTGGCGCCATTTGTCATGCGGCAAGCCTTTTGTCCGGTGACAAGTGGCGCCCAACGTGGGGCGATGATCATCTTGCGGATGCAAGATCCAGCCACGCCAACGAGCTACCAGCCGGCACACCAATCAACATGGCGCCCAACAGACACCTCCACAACATCTGTAGAAGAGCAGTAGGCTGGCTACCAGAGAGCATTCAAGACCCGGTGGAGTTGTGACAGCAGCGGTATGCGAACATCTGCTCTCCAGTACCAGCGGTGGACACAGCGAGCCAATCAAACAACGTGCTCGGAGCGAGCCAACCAGCGACCCCGGTTAGTGCATAAAACACGGGCCGGCAGAAAATTTTGAGCACTCTTCATCGCCACGCCATCGGACGCACTTCATCTCCTCTCCTCTCTCGGACGACATCGGTGCAGAGTCAGCCGGAAGGAACGGCCGAAGAATAGAACCGGCGTTCTTGCGTCTTCGCCCTCCAGTTCCGCGCCAGCGATCGATTTCGCTGGGCCAGCAGCCGACTCTACAACCGGTGCCGAAAGAAGAGGAAGACTCCAGTACGCCACGAACAGCGGGCGCAGCCGCCGAACATCTCAGCGCGGCACTACCAACATCACCGTTCTCGCCACTCGGTCCTTTTTAGGGCCACCAAAATAACTAGAGTGTATGATTGGCGCCATTTGTCATGCGGCAAGCCTTTTGTCCGGTGACAGTATACTTATCAAAACAGTGTAAAATGTGTCCACGCAATATCTGAATGTTATTCAAATAAATGCAGTGCAGCAAGCGTATTGCTTGTTCTTTGCTCAGAGCAATTATGTGCGTTTAATTAAAATTTAACATACTGTGAAGAAAAGGAAGAGAAGTAGCAGACTAGACTCCCGCGGCAACGCGTTGCGTTGTGTTGTGTGTGATGTGTGAGTAAGCATGCGACGAGCCTGTCACAACAGGAACTTGTCTTATCTGTGCGCGGGTTTATGATGTCGTTCTGAGTGTGGTGGAACTGTGGTCTTTTCTTTTGTTTATTTTGTGGCGTTAAGTACCGTAAATAAAATCATGTCGAGAGAACGTGACAAATACAGAAAGTTTGAAAGTGGATATGATAAATAGAAAAAAAGGGATAAACATGAAAGGTTTTTAAGGTCGCAACAGGGAGCATTTGAAAAGTTTTTAAAACAAGATGATCGTGAAAGTGACGTGAGTATGCAAACAGAAATCATTCCAAAGCAAAATGAAATAACTGAAAGTGACGTGAGTAAACAAACTGAAATCATTCCAATTCCAAGTACTAGTAAGAAAAACGAATTTTTAAAAGATCTCATGAGTGTTAATACCTTTGCTGACTCTGTCGAAACTCAACATACGTCATCAGATAATACTTCAAATAATTTAACTGAAGGGCTAGTTTTAGATGTTTATGATCCTGGCCTATGGCCACGTACTATTCCAACCTATCAGTTTGACGAAATTATACAAAAGAGCCCTTTGCAAGTTTCAAATTTTCGTTTTCCATAAAATGCAGATAAAAGGCATTTTTCTGCCGAGTTGTACAAACGTACCTTGGCCAACGGAGAACAGGTGCCCAGACAATGGCTAGTGTACAGCAAAAGCAGATACAAGGCATACTGTTTTTGCTGTAAATTATTCCGAAATGAGTCAGGAACAAAATTAGCTAGTGAAGGGTACAGTGATTGGGGACATATTAACAGCAGGCTTAACAATCACGAGACCTCACCAGGCATGCTGCGAATGTTAAAAAGTGGATAGAACGCGAGACGCGTTTAGGTAAAGCGTCAGCTATTGATGAAAAACATAGGAGTATGATAAGGAAAGAAAAAGAACACTGGCGTGAAGTTCACAAACGAATTATTAATGGCATTAAATATTTAGCAGAACACAATATTGCTTTTAGGGGATCAAACTGCAAATTGTACGAGCCAAACAATGGCAACGTTTTAGGCCTTATTGAAATGATGGCTACGTTTGATCCAGTTATGCAAGAACATGTGAGGCGAATTAGATCGTCCGAGATTCACGATCACTATTTGGGAGCCAATATCCAAAACGAGTTGATCAAATTGCTTTCTGAAAAGGTTAAAGAGAAGAATGTTATGGACATAAAGGCAGCTAAATATTTTTCTGTATTATTAGACTGCACTCCCGACCTCAGCCACCAAGAGCAGCTGTCTTTGGTGATACGGTTTGTAAAGTTTGAAAACAATGGAACTGCAACTGAGAATGAGGGTGTGAGCGTTGAAGAGCATTTTATTGAATTCCTAGACGTTAAATCGACAACCGGGAAGAATTTAACAGATGTCTTGCTAGAAGAGTTAGATAAAATTGGCTTAGAGATTAAAGACTGTAGGGGGAAAGGATGACAATGGCTCGAACATGAAAGGGGTCCAATCTGGAGTTCAAGCACGAATTTTGGAAATAAACCCAATGGCATTTTACATGCCCTGTGCAAGCCATAGCCTGAATCTCTTGATTTGTGATGCTGCAAAGTGTTCATCTAAAGCCATGACATTTTTTGGAGTTGTCCAAAGAGTTTATGAAGTTTTTTCAGCGTCAACAAAGCGGTGGAATGTTTTGAAAAAAACATGTACCAGACCTAACTGTTAAAAAATCCTGTGATACAAGATGGGAAAGCAAACTTGAAAGTGTAAAAGCTCTTCGTTATCAGATTAAGGAAGTACATGATGCTTTAGTCGAAGTGGTAGAGACGACTGATGACCCCAAAGCAAAAAGTGAAGCTAGATCGCTTGTTAATGAAATAAGTAGCTACGAGTTTTTAGTAGCTTTGGCTATTTGGCATGATGTGCTTTTTGCTGTAAACAGTGTAAGCAAAAACCTCCAGGCCGAAAAAATGCATCTCGGAGTGGCTTCACAGTTACTTCATGGACTGGTAAAGTTTTTTGATCAGTTTAGAATTGAAGGTTTTGCTGCAGCAACAATGGTTGCAAGAGAAATGAGCGAAGCATTGGGTACAGAGCCAAAGTTCCAAGAAGTTAGACAAAGAAAGAGAAGAAGACTGTTTGAGTACGAGGGGGATGATGAGCCTGTTTCAGAATCTGCTGAACAAAACTTTAGAGTGGAGTACTTTTACCGTATTGTAGATTGTACAGCACAGTCCCTTACAAAAAGGTTTGAACAAATGGCCCGTTGTGACACGATGTTTGGATTCCTGCACAATGTAGAAGAACTAAAAACAATAGAAAAATACAAACTGCAGAAAAAGTGCAAGGACTTGGAAGTCATTTTAAGTTTTGAAGAACAGATAGATATTAGTGGAGATGAACTGTTCACAGAACTAAAAGTTCTCCGCGAACTACTTCCTGTCGAAGTTGAAACAGCTGCTGGAGTTTTGAGATTTATGAATAGAATACAAAATCCATTTCCTAACACATTTATTGCTTACAGGATTCTGCTTACTATCCCTGTAACAGTTGCAAACGCAGAAAGGAGTTTTCCCGCGTAAAGTTGATTAAGACCTATTTAAGATCAAACATGAGCAACGAAAGGTTGACATCTTTGGCAACATTATCAATAGAAGCAGACACCACATCCAAAGTTAATTTTGATGATTTGATTGATGACTTCGCTGGATTGATAGCAAGAAAAGTTAAATTTGTATGAGGTGAGTTCCGATGACCAATATTATTTTTGCAACTTTAGTTTTAGAATCTTGAACAACTTTCAAATGATAACTTTGTACAGTAATAATGTTAAAATTAGAATTTTTTCATCTTTTGGATTTGAAGTGTATATGCTGTATTTATATTTATTTTTATAATCAAACATTAAAAAAGAAGTGGCCTACCCATTTTTTCAGCATTTTCATTATAAAGCTTAATAAATTTTTTAAGTTTTATGGTGACTTTTTGGATCGATGATGTTTTGTTTTGTTATCTTTTTAGTTGTCTTGACAGGAAGCGGAAGACTACATATATCTTTATTAACACCTCGTTATATAGCGCTTCATTTTTCAGGTATGAAGTCCGGAAGCACTCTTCACTCTCCAGAGTAATATAAGAGGAAGACAAAGGATAAAAGGAATTTTATTAATACCCTCTTATAATACCCTCTAAAAAGGAATTAATATTAACTCCCTCTTGTTGTCCTCGTTACAAAAGAACCTACAAGATATTCTGAACCATGGTTTTTGCGTTTGTGTAGTTTTAGTAATGAGCTTTGAATGAACACTTTTGAACTGTATACTTCAGACAACTTTGTCTGTAGACTGTAAGCCTACGTTATATTTTACCATTTATTATAATTAAAAAAGTACATATAAAACAAATTGTGTCACTTTCTTTCTCAATACAGATTTCCTTCTTTATTGAAAAAAACAAAAATGGTGTGTTCCTTAGTTTAAAATGTTCTTAGTATTTATTTATTGTTAATAATAATAAACATTATTATTAAATTAATGAACGCGATGTTGGTATCAATTTTTATTTAAAATTGCTACTGTTGTCGTAATTATAATATTTAAAAACCATTCAAGAGGCTGGAGTCAAAATATATATAATGTAATATAATGATGTGGTTTGGGCGTGGGAATGACAGTGTTGAAGGTTGGGGGTTTGTGGTTTTAGGGGGGGGGGAGATTCATCGGACTGGAAAGGCCTCGCAAAAGTTTTTTGCACCAGGCCTCACTTTCGCCAAGGACGGCTCTGAGTGTATACAAGTTCTTTCGAAAGGTGTAAATCTCAGCAGGGGTGCCCACAACAAGTCGCACCACTGGAATTGGGGGGGGGGTTCAAGGCTCAATTACCCCCTTATAAGTGTCGTAAATCAAACAAATCAATGAAGAATAAGAATGCAATTACAAAATCAAGTTGAATTATCTTGATAAGGCTGCCTAATGTACTATTAATTATGTTAGGCTAGGTTTGACCAGGTTTTACACTTTTCATAAGTTATTGATTGGGTATACTAGAAAACCTTTTGGTACTGATCAGAAGAATAACATTAGTTTTTTGACACCAACAATTGTTGTTTAAATGGATTTAGGTTTTCAAAAATTGTTGGATAAAGCCTCAAGATCCACCTTTAACTGGTGGTTATTCCATACACCCTTACTGTGATCCTCCCCTACCCATGAAATAAAATGAGGGGGGATTGCGATTGCACCAAATGGGATGGGGACCTTTGAATCTCAGAAGTGGTACGGGATGCTTGTGATGGAGATCTCCCATTAACAGTTCAATAGTTAATGCAGTATTATATTTGAACGGTTGAATAATATGGTGGTAAGGCAGATATCCTAATTTGTTTATAGTGCAACGACAGAAGTCTATCGAACAGTGAAGAGTGTTGCTCTACTCATTTCTCGGCTAGGCGAGCAGGTGCTACGTCTCGGTCAAGGCCATACAGAAGTATTCTCTAGATTCTTCGAGTGCTTGCTAAATACACATTATGCTGCCACGCCGCCGAAGTGATGGAAAGTTATTTTGAACACCTGCGATACCTATATAAGCCACAGCAGTTGGCTTACAGTGAGCGAGTTCTTTAGTGCGGATCGAGTCATCGTTGATGATTAGTGAAAAGTGATTGTTGTGTTATAATTAGTGTGAAACTCGTAATAGTTGACGTTATTATTGCATGTGCACAAATTTAACTCGAATTAATGATTAACAGCAGCTGGTAATTAGTGATTTCATTGGTGTCTGTATTTTGTTTTTCACTGTAGGGGAAGGTAGTACGCAGTGGTACAAAAAAAACTTTTTAATTTTTGCTGGTTCAATTTTTATAGGTACTGGCTGATTTGAATGTTAAAGAATAAAGCATTTACTTAGACACCATACAAAAAATCAGGTTGCTTATAAGTAGGCAAACTCAATTTAATTATTATTTTTTTAAAAAACCTTACATGTGTCCCACTGTGTACTGCGGGTAGTACACAGTGGGACAGTAGGTACAATAACAATTTCTTTGAATTTTCAAATAAAAAATTCACAAAAATATGTTTTATGTAACAATTCATTCTTATAAAAGGTTTAGAAAGCGAGGAAAATTAATTTTAAAAGAATAATGACCTCTTCGGATTTCTGGTTGCGGCAATATTTTCTTCACTCTTGAAATATGCACAACTGCTTCATCCCTGATGAAAGGAAAGGTATATTGTTTTTTTCCCTTTTTAAGAAAGTTGATAAGGAACTCTTCTTTTCCTGTGACATCAGACACCTGTCCTGCATAGAACAATTTGGACTTTTTCCTTCCTTCAAACTCCACTAGAACCCATGATTGAACAGTTGGACTTGGGTTTCCATCAAAAAAATCTTCCTCATGTTCTGATTCACTACTAGAAAAGATGAGGTCAGATATGTCGTCATTATCGTATTCTTCATCAATTCTGTCATTGTTCTCATCTTCAGATGTTTCCTGGTCTTCAAAAAGAGTTTTTCTTGGTCTTTTAATTTTTTTCTTGTCTTTTTCATTGCGTAGTCTTATTAAGTTTTCTTTTTCAGGAGTACTAGTAATGATTGATGATTTCTGTTTTCGAGTCTGTTTCCGT
Organism: Magicicada septendecula; assembly: GCA_034769895.1. NCBI lineage: Eukaryota > Metazoa > Arthropoda > Insecta > Hemiptera > Cicadidae > Magicicada > Magicicada septendecula. Next base: position 786,788,553 of record CM068368.1, read on the forward strand.
TTCAATTGTCTTGCAGCTGCTTTTGGATATCCGTGAAGTGCTTCAGGTGTGGCAATGCTGAAAGCTGAATCCTGATCCATTTTGTTTGAATGTGATGTGCCTGGTGAGACAAGTGGAACCTCTGTGAATGAGTTCTCAGTCATAGTCAGAGATGTATCATTTACTGCTGGAGGTGGCACCTCTTCTGTGGTAGGTAAAGGTCTATCTGTTACTGCTGACTCAATAAAATCCACATCTGTAAATACGTTTTCATTGAAGGGGTAAATCCCTGTCCTACCTGTTAGGAAGTTAGTGGTTTAAATGTATTTGCCAGGATGCAGAAAATAATGATGAGCGTGGACTGTATTTTAATACATTTATTAATGTTTTGTTACAATTTAATTTGAATTGTAAGATTGGCTAAGTCTGATAAGCATTTGAATTTTGAAAACCCACGTCGGGTAAAAAATGTTACATGATGAATTGAGGCGCGAGTACGCGACACTCAAAGCTACAGTAATGATAGGGCCTAAGGCCTACATAAATTTGTGTCGACAACAAATAAGAATGAAAAAATGACAGGACGAGGCAGCAAACGCGATTACGTCCGCTGCTCGCCGACGTACGTTGCACTGTGTTTTAGCCTGTTCGCGATAAGCGTGAGGCAGAGCATACAGATTAGCCAACCTTTAAATATGAAATTACCCCATTACTGTCCATAGCTGCCCACAAAAAATCAAAAGATTTTTTAATACATTTTAATAATTTATTATACGAAAACACAATGTGTGTTCTTAATAATAGATATCAACCTCAATAAATTGTATTGAACATTGAGATTGAAATGTTAGATAACAGTTATAACATTAAACTGTTCAGAGATAAAACCTGAATAATGATGATAACAGTTGAGCAGGCCACAGTTGGCTTGCAAACTGATTTATACATGAGTATAAACGCAAGAATTAGCAATGTATTGCTAATATATATTGTATGTATACAATATAAGACAATATAAAACATGAATAATAAATAGTTTAACAATGTTTGATGATGAATAATCGGTGACTCATCACATGATGGGCCCGATACAAATTGCAAATATTTTATGCAAGTCATGATTGACAACTTAAACCAGTCAAGGCCAGTTTACTTATACACAATAGTATTGAGTGTAAAATCAATAGACAAAAATTATACACGTAAAAACATAGATTTAGCATAACGCTGTAATATAATAATTAAATGGTGCATGCTATACCTGACAGTTGCAGGAATGCACAATAAATTGACATGTGAAAACAGATTATACATTGTTGAATAGTTGCAAGTACATAAGTGTAATGACATGTATGTCATAATTGAAAGCATGAATAATAATTGTGCAATACGTGATCGCAAAATACAAATACAAAATATAAAAATATGTGCGTGGCGCATGATTATAGACAGTAGATGCGGGTAAAATAATGTGTTTTACATAACTACAAGTTATACATAATAAAATACAATAGAAATCGGTTTGGATAATTACAAATACATGAATACAAGGCACAATAGCATAAGTGACAAGTACAGCAAATGTGTTTATACAAAATGTAATGCATGTGTTGAACAATTGCAAGTAACACATAAATTCATAGAGTAATAAAATGGCACACATATTAACAAAAAATGTGCAAGAAAGATGCATACATGGTTTGTATAGCTGCAGACCATGTGAATATTATATAACAAAATTATGACATAAGAACAAATACTAAGCAAAGACATGATGCATAAATCAAATGATGTATACACGAAAATACAAAAAATAATTGAAGCTTTGCATATTAAATAAACTGACACTCGCTTGAGTAAAACAAACAGTTTCTGAATTGAAAATATACAAATTAAAGCTTATGCTAAAAATAAAGGTGCTTATAACTAACAAAATCTTCTTAAAACATTTGATTTAACACATGTTTGACAAGTACATACATTTAATTTTAAAAGGAAAATAAACTCTTTTTTACTGTTCGTCCCTCGCTGGCACCAAACATAACTTATGAATTGGTCTGTGATAGGTGCCAGTAGGCATGCGAACGTCAACTACTCTAATTAGATTGTCTGGTCTGGGAAATGTGGCGGTAATTACCCCAAATTTCCATGCTAATGGAGGCAAGTTATCCTCGATCAGCAAAACCAGGTCACCAATGGAAACGTTTTCTTTTGCGAATTTCCATTTGTGATGTTGTTGCAATTGGTGTAAGTAGTCGCGAGACCAAGATTTCCAAATGACTTGGACAAACTTCTGGAGAAGTTGCCAACATCCAAGACGAGAGATGGGAACGTGAGATAAGTCAGGATCGGGTATTGCCGTTAATGGTACGGAAATTAAAAAATGGCCAGGGGTAAGTGGCACTGGATCGTTTACATCCGATGAAACGGCAAATAATGGACGTGAGTTTAGACAGGCCTCTACCTGTGACAAAACTGTAGTAAACTCCTCATAAGTGAGTATGGACTTGCCGACCACGCGGCGCAAATGATACTTTAAACTCTTTATACCGCTCTCCCAAAGACCACCAAAATGAGGTGACGAGGGCGGAATAAATGACCACCTAATACCATGAGAGGTCGTAAAGGATTGGATTGATGAGGTGGCATCCTTATTATGCCAAAGATTGTAAAGGTCATGCAAAACGTTGCGGGCCTTCCTAAAGTTCGTGCCATTATCAGAATATAACTGGCTGGGTATGCCCCTATGGGCCATGAAGCGACGTAAGGCAGCTATAAACGCGTTGGCCGTAAGGTCGGAAACCAATTCCAAATGAATGGCCCTGGTGGCTAAGCAAATGAACAAAGACACGTAGGATTTTGACAGAGTCCTAGAACTCTGCCCGCCATGACGAATCATGAAGGGACCACCATAATCAACTGCGCAGAATAGAAACGGCCGCGAAGGAGTAACCCTAGGAGATGGCAAAATACCAAGCCTTTGAACCTGATGTTTGGTGTTAAATCTGAGACACTTGACGCATCTACGAATGATGGAACGAATGACTATCTTGGCGTTAATGATCCACCAACGTTGACGAAGTGAATGATGGACAAGTTGAGCACCAGCGTGGAGTAGACGAATATGCTCGCACTCGATTATAAGGCGAGTGATGTGAGCCGATGGATGCAAGACAATAGGATGCTTATTGTCATAGGGTAGTTGCGACTGCTGTAAGCGTCCGCGACACGTATGACGCCAAACTCATCAAGAAACGGGTCCAGAGAAGACAACTTACTCCTAATAGAGACAGAAGACCCATTACGAAGGCAATTAAGCTCAACAGCGAAGTGGATGGACAGGGATTGCTTTATGAAGAAATTAAAGAGTAGAATGAATTTCGGCGGGGGTAAGAACACCCGAGATTTTCTCAGCCCTAGAGGGTCTAGTATTTTTGATGAATCGAAAGCAATAAGCGTATACGCGAGTCAGACGGTGCAATGAAGAAAAGTCCTTTGAAAGATCAATAGGTAGGGTAGAAATTAAAGAGAGTTTGGGGGTTTGTTTCTCCTCCGCAGAGCATTCAGGAAACGACAGATTAGAAGGTGAAAAAAGATTGGGCTCAGAAGATTGAGACAGACAAGCGGGACCATGCCACCAAAGCGAAAAATCGCGCAAAACGTCGGGGTGACATCCCCTAGAAATAATGTCAGCAGGATTATGTTGCGAATTGATATGATGCCATGTGTAGGTTTCAGCGAGACGCTGAATCTCGGCAACACGATTAGGGACGTAGGTCTTCCACCTAGAAGACTGGGCATGAATCCAGTAAAGGGATACCATGGAGTCAGAGTACAGGTGAACGCTATTGATAAAGGAATGAAGAGCAGGGGTGACTTTGAATAAAAGTCGCGATAACAACAAGCAAGCACAGAGTTCAATGCGGGGTAATGACACCTGTCGTCGTGGAGCCACGCGAGATTTAGAACACAAAAGGTGACAAGAGGCCGATGAATCTTGATAAATGACTCTAACGTAAACACAACACCCATAGCCCTTTTCAGAAGCATCCGCAAACCCATGTAATTCAACTATCTTTGCCTTGGACTTGCTGCGAATAGAGCGTGGGACAATAATTTTACCAATTAGATATAACTTATCGCATAATGAACGCCAATACAAATATAATTGCTCAGAAATTGGCTCATCCCAACCAAGATTGCACAGCCACAGTTGCTGCATAAACTGTTTATAAAGAAAAACAATTGGACCAACGAGTCCGAGTGGGTCGTAGATACCCGCGATAATCGACAGGATTTTCCTCTTAGAGATGCTTGACTCAACTGGAAATGACTTGATGTCAAACAAAAATGAATCTGTAGAGTTCTTCCAAAGAATGCCCAACGTACGCACATTGCCTTGTTTGTTTAATGGGAGTAATAAATTATTATGATCTGTGACCACATTGGGTTCATTTGATGCCCATTTATGCAGAGTAAGGCCATATTGACTCAACAACGTACCCAAGTCAGATTTCAACTTGGTCAGATTAGAAATGGTGTCTGCACCGGTTAACAAATCATCGACATAGAAATCATCGATATTAATTATAGCTGAAGCAGCGTCAGGAAAAGAAGCTTCATGATCCTTACCAATCTGAATAAGGCAACGAGTGGCCAAAAACGAGGCACTAGCAGTACCGTGTGTTACAGTTCGCAGTACAAAATGTTTAAACTGTTCAAGGGGAGAATTACGCCACAGAATACGTTGATAATGACAATCGTTATCAGACACTAGAATTTGTCGATACATCTTCCCGATGTCGGCGATCAGAACATAGTTGTGTATGCGAAATCGCAAGAGAATAGAAAAAAGATCTTGTTGGACATTTGGGCCTACCAACAAAATATCATTGAGAGAAAGACCATTGGTAGTTTTGGCCGAGCCATCAAAAACGACGCGAAGTTTTGTCGTGGAACTAGAATGTTTAAAAACGGCATGGTGAGGCAGATAGTAGGTATTTGAAACCCTGGAATTAACAGAACAATCGTCGACAAGCGCCAGGTGGCCAAGATCCCTATATTCTTGAATAAAGTTTGCGTATTCACGCGCAAGCTCAGAATCACGCTTGAACCGGCGTTCTAAACTTAGAAATCTCGCTTCAGCGGTAGCATAGGATTCACCCAACTGGGGATTGTCAGACTCGAATGGTAAGGAGACAACGAACCTACCCTCATCATTGCGATGAGTGGACTTAACAAAATGTTCCTCACAAACTGAATCGTTACTAATGGGTGCATTATCAAGGATGTTTTCGGTCTCCCAAAATTTCTCAAGAGACGCTAAAATTTGACTGTCGTTGTTTCTTGCCAAGAACGAAACAGCAGGACCCTTAGAACGGCAACGTTTGGGCAGATTGCCTGCTAGAATGTAGCCTAACTTTGTTTCTTGTATAATAGGAAAGTTAGGACCACGTACATATTTGATAGCTAAAATCAAGTCTAAATAAAATTGCGCTCCTAAAAGTATATCTATGTCAGCTGATACGTTGAAATGTGGGTCAGCGAGGAAAACGTTATCTGGGATATTAAAATGATTTATGTCGAAAGATTGTGGTGGCAGTTTATGAGTCAATGCAGATAAGACTGCGCACGTAGCGTCAAAGCTGAACCTTTGATAGCGAGAAATAATACGAATAGATGCCAAATTAGTGGCACAACATGTCGCATTATTAATACCTGTAATCGGTACATTAGATTCAGTCAAGTTAAGTTGCAATTTTTTAGCAAATGATTCAGTACAAAAGTTCACTTGTGACCCGGCATCTAATAAAATTCTTGCAAGCTGTCTGTTACCAGCCCGGTCGATGACGAACACGACTGCTGTCGACAAAAGAACATTGTTTGCTGACTGGAGCTTAAATGAACAATAATTGCTGCTGCTGGCAGAACCTTGTTTTGACACATTATTTATGTGCAGCAATGTATGGTGTCGTTTTGAACAGATCTTACATGATTGTCTGACCTTACAATTAGCTGAAAAATGATCTGGTCTTAAACAATTAGTACAACATTTATGCTTTAATATAAATTGCCCTCGTTCTGATATGCTTAATTCACGAAATTTGTCACACATATAAATTGGGTGACTGGCCTTGCAGCATGGGCATAAATAATTATTTGAAGTTGAATGATAACTCTTAAATGCAGTGCTGCCAGCAGAGTTTCGTAATTTATGTTTTTCAGACTTATTATTAAACCTTAAAGTCGGCTTGTCAAGCTGCTGTCCAGCGTCTATCGGTAATGTATTTTCTAATAATTGTCTACGTGCGTTTAAAAACTGTGTAAAGCTCTGAAAGTTAGGAAGATTATCAGGATCTATAGACTCCTTCCATAATTTAAACGTGGAATGGTCAAGTTTTGCTGACAATAGTTGTACAGTAATGAGTTCAAATGAATCCACTGACAATTGCATAGCTGCCAGCGAATTGACTGAAGACGTTATTGTATTTATAAATTCTGCTAAGCTCTGTACAGAGTCTTTGATTGTAGACTTTACTTCTAGCAAATTTTGAATATAATATTTCGCTAATATGAATTTGTTATCATATCTAGCGGACAGCAAACTTAACGCTATTGAATAAATATCACTATAGTATTGACGACTCGGAACACTAAGTTTTTTATAAGTAAAAACGTAAAGTTTTACCTTACAGCCTAAACCGGCTTTCACCTTTAGAATGCTTCATCAGAGGCTGCCATAGGTAGCGTTGTCCCTCTTGTTGTTGGCGACGGGATAGTTATTCGAAAGATTGAAGCTGTGTGTGTGTGTGTGGTGAGATGTGTTCGAATAATGCGTGCGATTTGGGTTGTGTCTGTTCGTTTAGGATGTCGTTTTTATTTGTTTTTGTGTGTTTGTATATTTCTAATTGTTCTAGAGTGTCTAGTTTTCGGCCTTTTGTGTGTACGTGTAGAATGTTCATGTTATTGTCGATGTTTTTATATGTGTGGTTTGCTTCAATGAGGTTGTTTGCAAAGGTAGATTCTGTAGTGGTGTGGAGTGCTTTTGTGTCTTCAATGTATCTCTGTTTGAAGCTACGTCCTGTCTGGCCTATGTAGAATTTATTGCAATTTGAGCAATTTAGCTTGTATACACCAGGTAGATCGAATTTGTTTTGTGCTTTGGGCATGCGTTTTGATAGTGTGTGTTCTGTTTTGTTAGTAGTTTTGTAAGCGATTCTGTATCCTGCTTTTTTGAATTTGTGGGCAATTTTTTCAGTTTGTTTGTTGATGTATGTTAGTGTTATGAATTTGTTGTTTTCTGTCTTTGTCTGTTGTTTGTTTTGTGTAGGAGTTTACTGACTATTGTTCTGTCATAACCGTTAGATTCTGCTAGATATTTTATCGTGTTTAGTTCGTCTTTGTAGTAAATTCATCTAAGGGGATGTTGTTAAGTCTATGTATCATGGTTCTAAAAGCAGCTAGTTTGTGTTGTATTGGGTGATTGGAGCTGTTGTGTATTAGTGTGTCAGTTGTAGTTGGTTTTCTGTATATACTGAATTTGTGCCTGTCTTCTAGTTTTGTGATGGAGAGGTCTAAGAAGTTTATGGTATTGTTGTGTTCGTATTCGGCAGTGAAGGTTATGTTTTTATGTATTTTGTTTATGTGCTTTAGTAACTGTTCGCATTGTCTTTTGTTTCCTCTGTATAGTATTAGAATGTCATGAACGTATCTGTGCCAATATAGTATTTTATGTGAGTGTCTGTCATTGTGACAAATCGCACGCATTATTCGAACACATCTCACCACACACACACACAGCTTCAATCTTTCGAATAACTATCCCGTCGCCAACAACAAGACGGACAACGCTACCTATGGCAGCCTCTGATGAAGCCTTCTAAAGGTGAAAGCCGGTTTAGGCTGTAAGGTAAAACTTTACGTTTTTACTTATAAAAAACTTAATGTTCCGAGTCGTCAATACTATAGTGATATTTAGTTAAGTAACGGACACGTCATGGACAACGAAATCCAAGCTATTGAATAGTTCTCATTACAAATAGGTAAGGCCTTAATTAGATCTAATGGCTCATTTTTGAGAGATGAATACAAATAATGTAGTTTTTGCACTGAAGTTAGATCAGATCTGGCATGTACCAAGTCCAGAAATATTGAATAAAAGTGCTGCCATTCTAAAATGTTGCCTGTGAAGCAGGGCAAACTTAGAGGTTGTAATTGCACATTGCTAGTTAATACTTGAGATCCAGTCTGAACGTTGAAAGTTTCTATTAATTGCAAGATGAATATAAATCGGTTGAATATAAAAGTTCTTCAACCTCAATTCTGTCTTCTTGAGCAGCGTTTATGTCCTTAGAAATTAATTCAATTTCAGACTGTACCTCATCATATTTTGTTGCTAAACTCTTTAGACTTTCCAATCTAACCGTTAAAAAATGTTTAGTGTTACTGTTTTTATCAAAATTAATTATAGCAGAATTGATTCGCACTATGGCAGAGTTTAAGCCGCCTCTCTTTCTAACCAACACTTTGAGGCCTTCTTCCGCCATTCTACGCACCTGTTAGTGATGTCGTTGACGTCGTACCTTGTGTGAGATGTCCTGGAGCGTCGAGGCCGTGGAATAGATGGCAGATACACACGGACTGGATAGATGACTGCTCAATCTGGTGTGTAGACGTTAACACATGGATGGTCTTGTAGTGGTGTTGTCACGAGGCTCAATGGCGACGAAAGAAATGCTGAATATCACTATAGTATTGACGACTCGGAACACTAAGTTTTTTATAAGTAAAAACGGAATTTTTACCTTACAGCCTAAACCGGCTTTCACCTTTAGAAGGCTTCATCAGAGGCTGCCATAGGTAGCGTTGTCCGTCTTGTTGTTGGCGACAGGATAGTTATTCGAAAGATTGAAGCTGTGTGTGTGTGTGTGTGTGTGTGTGGTGATCACCACAAATTTAAATAGTGTCCCACGGTGTACTACTATACCCTCCCCTACCATACGAGGATCAGTGAAACCGTCGTAACAATAGTTTATTTATCCTGAAGTATTTATTTCTTGTTTATTTGTCGTAATTAATTCTGTACGTAGCATGTTTGTCCTTGAATACGTTAAGTGATAAAAGTCTTTGCTGCCCAATATCGGCTAAAATGGTTTAAATATCTTAACCGAATAGAAGACTGCCACATTCCCAAACAGCTATTGAAATATAAGCCGAAAGGAACGGAAATGTGTTTGAATGACCAGATCGAATCTGTCTACTTGGGAGCGGAATAAACCATTTTTGGTCGAATGCTTGTTGAAGATAAGAAAAAAAAACTGATCTAGAGATCGAAAAAGATCCAAAAAAACTTCAGAATAATAGGGAAAATTCACACTGAAATTAATAATTTTGGTAGCCCTGCTGCTTTCGTTACCATGTCACCATGTGGCCAAAAGCTGTGGTTCATTCAACTTAAGGTTAGAGTGATGTTTACACTTTTGTAGAAAGAAGATGTGTGTGTTTGATTGATAGAATTCACTAACAATGGAGGAAGAAAATCAAGAAAAGAAGAAACCTCACAGGGACCGTAAATCAGGTACGTATTGATTTGTAGAATGTACGATGTTGTAAGGGGTTACGTTTCAGGAATACAGTTTAGGTTATACCATAGAAAAACATTTTGAATTTTTGCGATTGTGGTATGGGCGTAATTGTGGTATACCGAACATGACAATGTTATCAAGTCGAAGTGTTTTATTTCATTAACAAAGTCATGAGGCTCTTAATAATCAACGCGAAAAGAGTGCTCATCCTTTTTTTTTTCTACTTTTATGAATTTTCTGTAGTGACTAATATATTCAACATCAATCAAAGTTACTAGTCAAGTTACTTATTTGTTAAGGCGAGCGTACAATAGTTTCCTTCACTAACGTCCTTAAGTTTGTACACATAACCTGTCACTAATTTGTAAACATTTGTTTTTGCAAACTGCAATTTTATGTAATCCACTATAAATCAAAGTAACTAGTGTAATCAAGTGTACGAATACATTCTTGTTTCTGTACGCTTTTTTTTTAATGGACTTGGAAATTTTACTAGTCATACTAACGGCGCATAGCCTTTTTCATTTTCTGTACACATTTTATAAATTACTTTTTGTACTATTACAAAAACTTATTCGAACTATTATTTTGTCAATTTTAATTTTTTTCATATTGAAATATTTTTTAATTTTAGTGTAATAATGATAAGTTTTGTCGACAGTAAGGGTTGAAAAGTAAAGAATCACTGTACTTTATATACGGGCCTATAATAGAATACTGTGCGCATCACCAATTCACTTATTAGTTTGGTTGCCCTAATTGCATTGTGTAGTTCATATGAATGTGTTTTTTTCAGTTAGAAATGTGAACGTTCATTTACTGATTTTTTTTTTTTTTTTTTAATTATGCAAGACAAAGGAAAATTATTGAGTCTCTTAGTTGATCACCATTTGATCTTATCAAGGTGCAACTGTCTGGAGTGCAGGGATTTGATGGCTTGAAACCATGGACTTGACTCTGTTGGTAGATTTGTCACATTAAACAGTTTACAAGTTAGATAATGACTTAAGATAATGATACAAGTTACAAGTTAGATAGAACATTTTAGATAATGATACACCACCATATCAGAATTTCCTTTAACTCCTGCCTTCAAAAAGTTTGTGCCCACAACAGTGTAAAGAATATAATGAATCTTGGTGATCTCAGTATAATTCTTGAGACTGACAAGAAAAAAGTGGGCATCTGACACAATCATGGACATGTTATAGACCTGTAGAAGTAACACTTGAACATATTAATAGCGCCCTATAACTTGATTTTCCCTTTATGACCCCCAAATGATGATAAAATCAATGTTAGTACTAAAACTAAAACATATTTCAGTATGAAAGAAAAATGTGAAGTTGACCAAGTAATAGTGCAAAATAACTGGCTTTTTTATTTTTTTTTGAGAGGATGACCCCTTTTTAAAAAAATTTACTGGTCACTGTTAATGCACATTAGGCCTAAATTAGAATTTCCAGTAATACTGTAAGGTGGTTACAGAATAGCGAATAAATCAAACATGTATTTAAGATAACAAATGAACACCGTGTTTAAAATAGTGAATGCATGAATGATCAGTACTATATTCTATAGGACAAAGATCAGTCAGTTGAACAGGTTACCCCATTCTTGGATTTTATTGCCCATGACGTCCATTGATTAACTAAATATAAGTATATCACTACCAACTCGGAACACAAAGTTTTTTTATTGGTAAAAATAAAAAAATGACCAGTTTTCGCTCTGACGAAGCTTATAACAAGCGAAAACTGGTTCAGGCTATCAGGTAAAACTTTTACATTTTTACCAATAAAAAAATTTGTGTTCCAAGTTGGTAGTGATATACTTATATTTGGTTACCCCATTCCGTGCAATATTAATTTATAAAAGTATAAAAGTCAGGAGCACCTGTTAATAAAGAAGTTCCAAACTTAGCCAGTATGGGGGGACACTGAAGTATTTGTAATTTGTATAGTTCTACACCAGACTAGCATGAGGATGGAGGCATGGAATTAAACGGTGAAACTATGCATGCCTATTCCTAAAACTGTGTTAGTGTTCTAATATAGTATAATCTATGTAAATTAATTTTACAATGTGACTTAAATAATAATGATATATATTATATCAATCTGCTCGGGTCATGATAGTTTTAATTCGACTCCTTCTGGTGTTATATTAACGAAGTCCAAAACTTCGTAAATTTCCCACTATCTGTCGCTCTCGTGACCTCGCCAATACCTGTCTCTTCTTTCTTACCTGATTTAAATTAACTATTATTTTCCCGATTTTAGGCACCAAATTGTTTTTTTTTAAACAATTAAAAATTGTTTGTAGCTTTTCCTTCTTTCTCAATGAAACCGTATTACTTACCGCTCTGTATCGGCTGAATTCGAAATTCGCTCTCTCGCGGCAGTATTACCAACCTGTAATTCTGGTAAAAAATTTTCACTGTGGTATATTAAATAAATTAACACATAAATATTGTCACATGAAATAATAAACAGGTATAAATTCTTAGTATTGGTTTATTAGATAGCGGTTCTACCTTTTATATTGGTTATTACAGGAAATTATGAAAATATATAAAGTTATGCTCCGGCTTTGAATGATTTATAACTCAGCGGTTGGCTATGTTTGTTTGGGTCGCTGACTGAGCACCAAGTGTCTAATGTTGAATTTAATTTTACAATGGTTATTCAGTCAAAAGTTCTTTGGATTACAGCAAAAGTTAACAAAATGATTCGAGAAAGTACAATCCTTCACATAAACTCAATCAAATATTAAGTTTTTTCGTTAACAAAATGATTCGAGAAAGTACAATCCTTCACATAAACTCAATCAAATATTACGTTTTTTCGTTACACCACTACGGTACTCTTATTAACTAAAGTAATTGTGAGTTCAACTCATAACTAGAGGTTAAGTTTTATATCGTTGAAAAAATATTTAATTATTTAGATATTTAAATATTTAATTCCCCAACATTTCTTCCCAAAAAATATATTGATTCGGATTGACAGGGGGGGGGGTACTCTTGACTCCATTGCTCCGCCGTCAATTATATCATCTGAGTACAGAGGAACGTATCGTCTGCTCAGGCATATGATTGCTGGATTATCTACAGTCAATCATCAACAAAATTATATAAGTAGTGTAAGTACGACTATAAATAAACATTATTCTGGGATTCTTCACATTATTGTTATTTAGATTATACAATACATTATTTCCTTTTTTTTTCTTGACTCATACTCTTTAGCTCTTAGTGATACGATATTACTGATGGGTATTATTCACATGTTATTACTTTTCTTTTAACACTGATTGTTTATTAATTGGGTTCTCGGATGATTCTCTCACATTTGATAGTATTTTTTCATTGAAGACTGATTATATGTCCCCTTTCTTCTTTGCGTATTTGGGTCTATGATTTCATAGGTATTATTTTTATTATCCTTACTCACTACATAAGGTCAGGTATATAGTAACAGTAGCTTCTTGGCTATTCCTTCCATGGTACTAGGTAACTCTGTGTTCTGTATTTTGTTAAGTTCAATTACGTCGATCAACGAAATGTTGGATCCCGTGTCTATCATTATCCGCGTTGGTACTCAATTAACTTTAGTTGTGATATAAGCAATTTCGTTGTTGTTGTTGTTAGTAGATTGATTGTCTTCTTCGAGCAATTCTTCCCTTATATTTTGTAAATAATTTGTGCGTACGATGGTAATTGTTAGTTCATTGTTAACATGATTAATTTACGATTTAACCCAATAGAGTGGTTCAGTGAGGGTACTATTTGATTTTTCACTGCCGCGCTTAGTTTAAAGCCGGTTCGGGCTGTTCGTCCCACCTGTCTTGCTGACTCATAGGCTGACTTCCGCTTACTGACGGTCAGGGTTCAGGCTGGTTACAGTCTTTTTTTGTATTGATCGCGCCGGTACACCTCCTGACTGCGACTTCTGCCTCCGCTGGCTCTGGTATTACGTCCGTTGTTATTATTGCTGTATCGGTGTCCGTATGCATTACGGTCGAGACTTCGGCATCCTTGATAGTATGATCTGCCTCTCCCGTCATCTTCGGCTGTCACATAATTTACTCGGTGATAGTTCCGATTCTGATCGTTTTGGTTTCTGTTATTAAAATTCGTGTTATTGTAATATGGACGGTTGTAGCTTGGGTTGTTCGACCGGTTGAATTGATTTTGTGGATTATTTGGCCGATTATTGTTATTGTTATTATTGTTCGTGTGAGGCAAATTATTGTTATTCAGTCTATTATATGCCTCAGCGTGATTATTGTTATTATTACCGCGGTTGTTAAAGTTCGGTCGGTAATTATTGTTATTGTAATTGTTGTTACCGTTCTGGGAGTTTCTGTTGTCATATCGGTTGTTCCGTTGCCGACTTCTCCGATAATAGCTCTCCCGTTCGTAGTCTTCCAGCAGGGCTGCCATTGATTGTACCGGTACTGTCATTATTTGTCCGCCGAGTCACGTTCTGGAAACTCCTTCCTCATAGTGATATGCGAGTTTGGTAACCAGGCTCTCCTCTGGAATTTTCGGCTCAAGATTCCTCGCTAAGCAGACCTTCCCCAAGAAATAGGCTGTGAGCGTCGTCCCTCTGTTGGTATCATATTTACCGTGGCATATGTTATCCCGGACGATGTTTTGGGTGGCCTCCGACCAGTATTTCCCCTTGAATACCGCTTTAAATTCTTCATAACTAGTGAGGTCGTGTCTAGTTGCCGTCCACCAGTTGTCGTTAATATCTCGGAAGTGTTCATCCAGATATCCCCGTATGACTGGCCAGCGATTCTCCCGAGTCTTCGCCAATTGTTCGTCGACTCTTTCCAGGAATTCCATCGGATTACGTTTGGATAACTTGAAATTTATGGCCTCCCGGTTGTTCATATGTTGGAATTGTGAAATTATGGGTGGTCGGTTGTTAATAATCTCCAACTCTTCTCTGATCTTCGCTATTTCCCGGTTCTGGATTTCTTCGATTTTCTCCCGGTTATGCTGACCTTGTCCGCGTACCTCATTTACTGCGGTGTTGATGTCCCGGCATTTCTCTCCGAAGTCCGTTCGTACTTGCTGCAGGCCCTCTGCAGTCGTCGTTCGTATAGCCTCTATTTGGGTATGACTGACCTCGAATTTGGTCATTCTGGTAACGAAGTCCGTCTTTACCTGGTGTACTTCTTGGTTGGCGTTCTCCAATCTGCCGTTGACTTCTGAAATTTCTTGACGAACTACCGTCATCTGTTCTTCAATTTTTTTGTTCGTTTTTTCATAATTATCCTCGATTTTGCGGTTTATTTTCTCATTATTCTCATCTATCTTCTCGTTTAGAACCTCCATATTTTTCTGGCTGTCTTGCTTCAGTTTGTCTATTTTTTCTTCCATCTTCTTGCTGTTGTCGTCTATTTTCTGGCTTAATTTTTGGTTGTCCTCTTTTAATTCCTCCTTATTTTTGTTCAATTCTCCCTTAAAATCTTCTTTTAATGACGCTATATTTTTGTTGGTCTCTTCAGTTTTCTTATTTAACTCTTCCTTAAAATCGGTTCTTATTCCCGTGATCGTCTGGAATCTCTCCTCCTCAGTTTGTGTTGGTTTCTGTGGTTGGTTCTCTGACTGTACGGGCTTAGCACGTTCCGTGGGGGGTAATATTTGTTCTATGTCCTCGACCGGAGTAGCTTCCTTGTCATCCATGTCGATTTCCTGCTCAGCTTCCGCCGCACGTTTCTTCGAGGTCCCCCTTCATTGCATCTTGTCGTCGTATTGCAGCTGCCGCACGAAATTAGGTTAATTGATGATTTATAATTTATTTATTTATTTTTTGAAATTATTTCTAATTTCACGCCACTAACGTTGGTCACCAATTTGTAACCATTCAGTTTTAAGAAGTCTAACTGTTATTATTTAGTTTGTTGTTTAGTTATTGTTTTATAAGTTCGAGTACAAAATTATTTAACTTTGTGTTTCGTTTAATCACTTTTAATCTAAGTCAACGATAAATCCGCACTTCACTGACGAGGTACACCGGTGGACTATCTTGAAGGCGTTGATAATCACTGGGGTCGGTTAACAGCGGACCTGTAGCTGTAAAAATTAGCAAGTTAGGTGATATACTTACTGCTGCATTCAGTCTCTTCGACTAACTGGAATGTCAATCAGTTCTTTAATAACTCAGGTTATTAGTTTAGAGTTAGTCGGTGCCACCTGTAGAATGCTTAATAAGTACCTGTAATATTCGTCTAGTCTACTAATAGATGCTTATCAACTCGATTATGGTTTGTAACAAACAATGGTTTATTCACAATTTAGTTTAGTCGAAATATTCACAACTTAATTTGATTATTTGGCTGATGGCCTTTCTTTAACAAATTTTCATTTAAAATTAATGAGTTGTCTTAATCTCAGGGTATTTCAGACAGTTTAGTTTCATAAAACATTTTAACATAACATAATTAGTCATTTAACAATTCATATATTCAGGGTCCTTGTAGACTGCAAGATACAAAACAAATACATATGACAGGGCTACAAATTATACACAACACATTGTGATTCCTTAATAAGATAATAAACACTTAATGAATCATTAGAAAAAACTCGGGTTAAACAATATTAACCTTAGTTAACCTGAAATATTTAATTCACATTGAATAAAAATGGTTTAATGTTTGGTTAAAGAAGTGCATTTATTCTAGCACTGGGAATTTACATCCCTTATAAATCAAAAATAATTACTGTATTCATTAATTCGGACAATGTCCACAAACAAAAGATTTCTCATTTAACAAAATTAAAATATATCATTGGTCCTACTAAATTGATCGGACAGTTAACTAAGTTTTATAAACTTGGAGATCATAAAAAAAATTGATTACGATTCCTTAAAAAAGTATTTGAGGTATTGTAATTTTGGTTAAGGCCGAAATAAACCATATCTCCTTTTTAATCATTGAGAAAAAAACTTTCATTGAATTAAATTCGCTTGATCAGTTAAAATTATTAAAGTCAAGGTACTATGTCCCTTGCTATTCTTGTTCTGTGTTGTTAATCAACATTGATAAGCGTATTTGCCTTATTACACAAGTAGTTACACTTTTGAATAAAAATCTTAATAATATTTACAAAAGTAATATTCAATAATAGTTGCGAGGTTCGTTGCCTCTATTGTTTTTTGTTCATTTTGTGTTATGGCCACACATGGCAATATTATGTATCATTGTCTCATGCTTTACGATAATAACAAACACCATACTTCCCTTTGTTCACTTTCAGTTAATTCAAAAAAATAACTTCCCGAGATTATATGGGATTGTACACTATATAATCTGGTTCGCACTGGTGTATCACTGTTTATCCTTTGGATATAACGAACAATTCGCACTTAGAAAAATTTGAGGGTTACTTAACCTTAACTTATTGTTATCGAGAACAGCTGATGTCGCGAGTTCGATGTACTCCGCACAGCCTCGTCCGTAGTTATATCTCTCGCGGTCCAGACAATAATAATGAATTCCGCTCTGGCTTGGCTGTACCTTTTTTTCTCGAGCGATCTGCCTCCCCAATGGTTTGTGCAAATCTGATTGGATTAAAAAAAACGTGTTTTTAGGTTAGAAGTACAATAACTTTGTTAAATGACTAATAAATGCATAAAAGTTAAAAACAAAACTTGTAAAGAATTTAATTCTGAGAAAAATGGTGTAAATAGTCAATAAAAATCAACAAAAACTCCAATTGTTTCCAATTTTCCAAAATTTGTTTTTAGGCAAAGATTTTTCTGTTTTACGTCAGCTATCATGAAACTTATGGGAGATACAGTTCTGCGACCTGTTTTATTCGATTTTTCAGGTCAAAAACCATAAGAAACAACAGAATTCGCCCCTTCCCAGAATTTCAGAAAGTCTTCATTTACCCGGGGGAACCGAAACCCGGGCGAAACTTTCGCTAGCCGTAACTCGCTTACAAAGCGTTTCCGGACATATGTTTATATGAACTTTTCTTCTTCTTTTACACTATAGAACCATTTCTCAAATTATTTCCCTCTCCTCCCGGGACACCCTGTATATATACAGTAGAGTCTCGGTAATTCGAGTTAATTGGGGCTGAGGCAACCTCGAATTTGGAAAAACTCGGATTATACGGATGAAGAAAAAAACAAAGAGTAATGTATAAACAAACGTTTATTGCTTACGGATAAGAAAACACAAACAATGTAGTACATACCTGAACTAGTTTAAACTCAACAGATAAAAGGCACACAAATTTATTTTTTAAAGAAATTGTCCAGAGTCTTTTGTTTTAAAATAGAGCCTCGTTTTTTGGCAGCAATGTCACGCCATCTTCTAAGCAGCATCGTGTCGGTCGGTGTAGCTTCTGCTTGCTGTTCGACATAACGCAATGCAGTGTCTAGCGCTGCCAACCCCTCGGCGTGAGTCATCACGGGTACAGTCTCTGCAGTCACGTCTTCATCACTATTTTCTTCTGCCGCTTCATTCAGCATTTCAACGATTGAATCATCGGTCACTTCAAACTGTTCATCACTATTCAACCATTCTGAAACATCATTTTCATTTGACTGTTCACAACCAGGAAGTTTTTTTATCAGTCGTGCTAAGACTAAGTCATGTTCGTCTGTGGTGTTACAACTGTTATTTTCTTCTTTTAAAATCTTGTTCCAAGACTTCTTTAGTGTTTCTGTCTTTATGTCATCCCATGATTCCGCCACCCAGTAAACTACGTCTTTCATTGTAGTATTCTTTAGAAATTCCACTATGGTTCCCTCGCCTTCTGTAGTTTGTAGGAGCCTCTGCAGCAGACGACGACGATATTTCTTTTTCAAGCACTCAAAAACGCCTTGGTCCATCGGCTGTATTAAACTCGTCACGTTTGGGGGTAAGAACAATGCTCTAATTTCGCCACATTTCAGTTCTTCTTCGCCAGGGTGTGATCCAGCATTGTCAAGGGTTAATATTGCTTTGGGAGGCAAGTTCTTTTCCTTTAGGTACTTTTTGGTCTCAGGAACAAAACTTTCAAAAAACCACTTCTTAAAAATATTTTTATCCATCCAAGCAGATTTCTGGTTAATGTATGTAACAGGAAGCGCAGACGGAGTGATGTTTTTTAAAGCTCTAGGCTTTGCAGACTTGCCTATTAACATTAGCTTCAGTTTATGTTCTCCACTTGCATTCGATGCAGCAAGAACTGTCACCCTTTCTTTAGATTTTTTGTGGCCTGGCGCAGCATTTTCTTCCCTTGAAGCTAAAGTTTTAGTAGGCAACATTTTAAAATTTAGTCCTGTCTCATCACAGTTGTACAACTGATCAAGAGTAAGTTTTTCTTCTTCTATAATTTTTTTAAATCTCTCACAGAACTGTGTGACAGCCTCAGAATCCGCAGATAGCTTTTCACCACACATTTCAAGCTGCCTTACGCCGTATCGTTTTTTCCATCTATCCAACCATCCTGAACTTGCTGTAAAATCATCCTCGCCTTCCTTAAACTGGTTCCTGAAAAACATTGCTTTTTCTTGCAACATTGGGCCTGAAATAGGACTTCCTTTTTGCCTCTGTTGACTAAACCAAGTAAACAAAGCTGCACTCGTTTTTTCATAATCAGATTTCTTCATCGATTTGCGTTCACAGGTTAAAATCCCCATACACTTTTTAGAAGAATAGTTTTCAATCTTGTCTCTGTTCCTACGCCAGTCACCAACAGTCACTTCGCCGACTCCATAATCAGCAGCAAGTTTTTTTAGCGTTTCACCTTTGTCTAATCTTTTTAAGGCTTCCAATTTAACACTTAGCGGCACAAACTTCTTCTTAGGCCTACTCTTGTAACTCATTATATACAGTATAAATAACAATTTACTGTAGTGAAAAACTAAACGTTGAATATACTGTACAGTAAAATAACTAAAACAACAAGCAAACACTAGTAACGAAGCTTAGTAGTAACGCACAGGTACAACACTTGTATCAGCTGAGGCGGTCAGTCCGCTACTGATTTATTTACGTATTTATTTTTAGCGTTTCATGCTGTAGACACGTGGTCTGGCATGAGTCACGATATGGCGGGAATGTTGTTTACATTTATTGACTGTATTTATTATTTTTTTCCAGCTCGAATTACACGGAACCTCGAAATACCGGGGCTCGAATTACCGAGACTCTACTGTATATAAAACTGATTATATAACTGGTTATAAATACTGGTTAACTGGTTATATATACTAGTTATATAACTATATAACTTTATATATATTGTTACGATGGTCTATACGATCGTCGTAGGTACAGTGGAAACAAAATAACTACAAGACACCAATCAAGTCACTAATCACACCTTTAATTGTTATAGTAAAACAGTTCGTAATTAACAACACAGTGTCTACAACAAATCAAATGAAAATTGTTCATACGCAATAAAATGTCCACTAATATTAAAACTCAACTGTATTACAATTATACCGTCCGAATATATAACGCAACACTTCACTAATAACTACTTGAACGTACACCGTAATAACTCGAACCGCTCTGTAAATATATCGCACTAATACTCCCGAACCGCACAGTCAAAAATCTCGCATTGAACTGAAAACTAAGGCCGCGACGCGATGTATTTATAGTTACGCTCACACACCAGAAGCTTCCAAACTGCGTCTTATCTCTCGCGAACTACGTAATTGCTACGGCCTTGACACAGTCCGATCGCCCGAGCGAAGCCTGGCACAGTCGAGAAAATTCTCGCAAAATGCGTCTAGTAGCACGTACACCACACGCTTACATCGAGATCATTCTGGCGCATTCGATAACCGCGTAGATTGTTCTGTGCTGTCGTAGCACTGTCCCCTCCTTAAGCCTGTTCGTCCCGAACTGGCAAAGCGTCTCTAAATTTGTATTTAGCCAGGCGATCTAGGTGGACGACCTTGAACTTTCGCTGTCCTTCCTGTTGAAACCGATAAACAACATCGTTAATCCTTTTTTTTACAGTGTAGGGTCCTTCCCAGTTAGACTGAAGCTTAGGTGAGCGACCACGACGGCGCTTTGGATTGAACAACCAGACCTGATCTCCATCTTGGAAACCCACACTATTGCTGCGAATGTCATACCGAGTTTTCATTTTATCACTGGCAATCTTCAGCCGTCCTCTTACCAAACGATTCATTTCTCGCAGTTGGTTTTCTAATTGCGAGGAATAGTTCTTTGGCTCTTGGGACTGAGTCTCAGGTGATCCAAACATCAAGTCCCCAGGAAGACGAATCTCCCGCCCAAACACCAATTTTACTGGAGTCATGCCGGTTGTGTCATGTACTGATGACCTATACGCCATAAGGAATAGTGGTATACGTTGGTCCCAGTCTGTTTGGTTCTCGTCAACAACTTTCGAAAGATGCTGCTCAAGTGTCCTGTTGAATCTCTCAACCATCCCGTCCGACTGAGGATGCAGAGGCGTTGTCCTGGTCTTTCGAATTCCAAGTAGACGGCATAATTCTTTAAACACTCCTGATTCGAAATTTCTCCCTTGATCCGTATGGATTTCCATAGCGGCTCCATAACGGCAACAGAAGTTGTGAACTTGTGAACTAACTGCTTTGCCACAGTGGTAACCTCCTGATTTGGAATTGCGTAGGCTTCCACCCACTTAGTAAAGTAGTCACCTACAACCATGATGTACCGGTTTCCATCGTCAGTAACTGGGAATGGTCCAGCAATGTCTATGGCAATTCTCTCGAAAGGTTGTCCAACGTTATACTGTCTCATTTTTCCCCTGCTTCTGGTTTGTGGGCCCTTGCTTGCAGCACATATTTCACACGTCCGAACCCATTCCTCTACGTCGTGGCGAAGATGAAGCCAATAGAATCGCTTCCGTATTTTGTCAAGGGTTTTGTTAACGCCAAGATGGCCTCCAGATGTTCCATCATGCATCTCCTTCAAAACAGACTGGACTTTACTTCGGGGAACTATCAACTGCATGACCACGTCTCGTCCATCTGCACTTTCCCAAGCTCTTTTCAGCAATCCGTTTTCTAAGGTGAGAGATTCCCATTGTGCCTAGTAGCCCTTCAGCACTTCGGAACCATGGCAGATATCTTGCCAATCCGGGCGGCGACCTTCCTCTTTTGCTGTCAAGATCGGTCCAATGTCTTCATCAGTCATCTGTTCTTGTCGACAGTCTTGTGTTGTCCAGCCATCAGCCAGGAAATCTACAGTGATGGCTTGAACATGTTCGCTTGAGTTTTGTTCTTCCTTTCTGTGGCAATGTCGGCAGTCTTCCGGGCATGGTCTTCGTGATAAGCCATCTGCATTACCGTGCAGGCGCCCCCGCCGATGTTGTACCTTGAAGTTGTACTCTTGCAGACGTTCGAGCCACCTTGCCAACTGTCCTTCCGGATTTTTAAATCTCAAGAGCCATGCAAGTGCAGCATGGTCGGTACGTAGTGAAAACTCTCTCCCATAGAGGTATTTATGGAAGTGCTCCAAGGCTCTGACAATTGCCAACAACTCTCTTCTTGTAACACAATAATTTCTCTCTGGTTTAGAAAGCGTCTTGCTGTAATACGCTATTACTCGTTCTTCACCGTTCTGCACTTGAGACAAAACTGCTCCTAGACCAGTATTGCTTGCGTCTGTGTCTACGATGTACTTCCCTTCGGAAGCTGGAAAAGCGAGAATTAGCTGCGAACATAATACAATCTTCAACGTTCTAAATGCTTGTTCACACTCTCTCGACCATTGGAAGTTTCGTTTATTTTCCGTTAGCTCATGTAGTGGTTTAGCAATAGTAGCGAAGCCTTTCACAAAACGTCGGTAATATGAGCATAACCCCAGGAAACTCTGAACTTCGTGTTTATTCTTCGGAACTGGCCAGTCTCTTACGGTGTCTACTTTATTAGGATCCATGCTAACGCCCGCTGCCGAACCAGATGGCCCAAATACTGTACTTCCTTCTGGAATAGAGAACACTTCTTCGGGCTCAGCTTCAGTTGTGCACCGTGAATTCTAGTTAGAACTTCCTTAAGGTTTTCCAAATGATCTTCGAAAGTCTTCCCGATCACTATGACATCGTCTAAGTACACAAGGCAAATTTTCCACGTCAGGCCTCGGAGTATCAGGTCCATCAATCTCTCAAATGTTGCCGGTGCATTACAGAGTCCAAATGGCATGACGTTAAATTGGAATAAGCCACTTGGGGTCGAGAAAGCGGTCTTTTCCTTGTCTTCTTGATGAAGACCCACTTGCCAGTATCCACTCTTCAGGTCCAATGTGGAAAACCACTGTGCTCCGGACAACGTGTCGAGTGTATCGTCAACGCGAGGTAATGGATAGCAGTCTTTCTTTGTAACGTCATTTAACCTCCGGTAGTCTACGCAGAAACGCAATCCACCATCCGTCTTCGCTACCAGCACTACAGGGGAAGACCAAGCACTTGACAAAGGTTCGATTACTCCCTCTGTCAACATGTCCTGTACTAACTGAGACATGTCCTCTTGTTTAGATAATGGAGGCCTTCGAGGAGGTTGGCGTATCGGTGTTGTGTCCCCGGTATTGATGCGATGTTGCACAAGAGAGGTTCTTCCCAGTGACTGTCCCCGAACTGCAAAACAATCTTTGAATTCGTGTAAAAACTGTCCGAGTTCTTTTACCTCACCACTTGAGAGGTCGTTAGAAGATCTGTTCAATAATTCTTGCAGTTCCTCTGGTAATTTAGAAGTATCCGAAGAACTGGATCTTCGTTGCGTTATTCCGGCTACCCAGGCCACAGGAGTCAATTTGCCTAGGAGCGTATTGCTTTGTAAAGTGATAGCTTGATCCAAAATATTCGCCACTCTAATAGGTACGTTTCCGGTTTCGTCAGGTTTTACTAAACTTCTGGCAATTAGTATGCCCGGTGTGCTGACTACCTGGGGTTCGAATATAGAGCACTGATTGCCCTTAGTATCTACCGCAGTTCTAACCATGATGATCTTTTCGGAGTTTGGCGGAACAGTTACGGCCACTTGGTTTATGACGTCCATCGATTTTTCTGCTGTCGTCATTGTTGATAGCATTACCTCTTCGCCTCCGATTCTCAAGACATTGTTTTTGAAGTCGACTATAAATCCGTATGCGTTCATAACGTCCACACCAAGAATTGCTTCATCCACAATGTCTGCAACAAGTACTTGATGATTAAACTCAAGTCTACCGAGGCGTAGGTGTATCTCCACTTTTCCGTACACTTTTACAGGTCGTCCAGTAGCTGTTCGCAAGCTGCAAGAGCACCAGATTGGCTTGAGATCTTTCACCACGTCGGGGCGCACAATAGAAACTGTTGCGCCTGTGTCAACTGTAATCGAGGTTGGCCTTTCTTGAAAAAATCCGGTAACTACCAAGCTCCCGCTGTTTTTCTGAAGTGTAGAAATTGCGTATTGTCTAGGGGCTTCGTTCCTCCAGTTAGTCAGCACACGCCCCGTTGTACCGACTACTGCTCGTTTCCCTGCTGCTGAATTCTAACCCGACAATCTCGTTGTAGATGTCCAGGTTTCCCACATCTATAACACTTCGGTCTTCCATCCTTTCTTATTTTATTCTGTGGCGCCGACCGTCGAGCCTCTGTTCCCTGTTCTTCTTCCTCATCGTCTGTGCCGTCGCGATCTTTTAGCGTGCGCACTTTATGACTTGTCCAACCAGACGCTGATTTGGCGGCCTCAAATTGCAAAGCATGTACCAGGGCGTCCGCACTGTTCTGATGTCTTGCCATTCGTAACACTTGCTGTAGTTCGTTATCTCGGACACCGGCAGTAAATGTCTGCATCGCAAAACGCGTTCGAAAATCTTCTGGCGCTTCAGGATAGGCCAGTCTAATTAGTCTGTCGATACTTGCTTCAGACTCTTGAAGACTTTCCCCGGAATGCTGTCGCCTTGCTCTCAACTGGGTGCAGTACACATCTCGCAAATGTTTATCACAATACCGTAATTCCAGAGCTTTTATCAACTCGGCATAGGTGTTCTGGCCGTCAGGTGGCACTTTCTGTAGTAGTTCTGCCGCGGGTCCTTTTAATGAGAGAACGAGTGAAACAGCCTTGTCTTTTTCTGTCCAATTATTTGCGCATGCAGCAGCTTCAAATTGGCGGAGGTACGTTGCCCAGTGACTGGTTCCGTCAAAGGTTGGAGCTTTGACATGAACTGTCCCTACTGCAGGCAAAGTGACTTTCTCTATTAACTTATTTTCTGTGTCTTTTTCTGTCTTGATCACTGGTACAGTCTGTTCAGAAATTTGTTTTGGTTGAATCTTCATGCACTGTTCGACTTCACTTTTAATTTGTTCTCTTATGTTTGCCATTGAGTTTTCTACTGCAGATATTTTATTTGACACAGATTCTTCTATAACAGATATTTTTGTAGACATCGATTCTTCAACAATCAAGACAGATTTTTCTACTTCAGCTATTTTTAATGTAATTGATTCTTGTACCTCCGATATTTTAGTAACTTGTTTATTAAGCTCCCCTCGTAGGATACCCAATTCTGCGGTACTGTGTTATTGCAACTGTTTCTGCATAACTTCAAAGAGAGCTTCCGTTTTATCTGCTTCTTGCTTACGTTTTTCATCCTGTCGTCTTTCTGCTTCTTCCGCCTCCTGTCTGCGTCTTTCCTCTGTTTCCAGCAGGAGGGTTTTCTGTCTCTCTTCCGCTTTCTCTGCATCCTGTCGTCGTCGTTCTTCTGTCTGCAACAACAGCGCCTGGAAATTTTCCATCATCTGACTAGCATCCATTGTTTTTCGATTAATTACGAATTACACTCGTCTTGTACAAAGTATCCACTGTTTCCACTGTTAACCGTTCTATCCCACTTCTGACACCACTGTTACGACGGTCTATACGATCGTCGTAGGTACAGTGGAAACAAAATAAGTACAAGACACCAATCAAGTCACTAATCACACCTTTAATTGTTATAGTAAAACAGTTCGTAATTAACAACACAGTGTCTACAACAAATCAAATGAAAATTGTTCATACGCAATAAAATGTCCACTAATATTAAAACTCAACTGTATTACAATTATACCGTCCGAATATAAAACGCAACACTTCACTAATAACTACTTGAACGTACACCGTAATAACTCGAACCGCTCTGTAAATATATCGCACTAATACTCCCGAACCGCACAGTCAAAAATCTCGCATTGAACTGAAAACTAAGGCCGCGACGCGATGTATTTATAGTTACGCTCACACACCAGAAGCTTCCAAACTGCGTCTTATCTCTCGCGAACTACGTAATTGCTACGGCCTTGACACAGTCCGATCGCCCGAGCGAAGCCTGGCACAGTCGAGAGAATTCTCGCAAAATGCGTCTAGTAGCACGTACACCACACGCTTACATCGAGATCTTTCTGGCGCATTCGATAAACGCGTAGATTGTTCTGTGCTGTCGTAGCAATATATTGTAACGCGTAGATTATGTCGTCTCTGTAAAAGTGTCTACTCGATCGTCGTAGGTACAGTGGAAACAAAATAAGTACAAGACAACAATTAAGTCACTAATCAGACCTTTAATTGTTGCAGTAAAACAGTTCGTAATTAACAACACAGTGTCTACAACAAATCAAATGAAAATTGTTCATACGCAATAAAATGTCCACTAATATTAAAACTCAATTGTATTACAATATACCGTCCGAATATAAAACGCAACACTTCACTACTAACTACTTGAACGTACACAGTAATAACTCGAACCGCTCTGTAAATATATCGCACTAATACTCACGAACCGCACTACCCAATATCTCGCATGGAACTGAAAACTAAGGCCGCTACCCGATGTATTTATAGTCACGCTCACACACCAGAAGCTTCCAAACTGCGTCTTATCTCTCGTGAACTACGTAATTACTACGGCCTTGGCACAGTCCGAGCGCCCGAGCGAAGCCCGGCACAGTCGAGAAGGTTCTCGCAATATGCGTCAAGAAGCACGTACACCACACGCTTACATCGAGATCCTTCTGGCATATTCGATAAACGCGTAGATTGTTCTGTGCTGTCGTAGCACTGTCCCCTCCTTAAGCCTGTTCGTCCCGAACTGGCAAAGCGTCTCTAAATTTGTACTTAGCCAGGCGATCTAGGTGGACGACCTTGAACTTTCGCTGTCCTTCCTGTTGAATCCTATAAACAACATCGTTAATTCTTTTTTTCACAGTGTAGGGTCCTTCCCAGTTCGACTGAAGCTTAGGTGAGCGACCACGACGGCGCTTTGGATTGAACAACCAGACCTGATCTCTTTCTTGGAAACCACACTATTGCTGCGAATGTCATACCGAGTTTTCTTTTTATCACTGGCAATCTTCAGCCGTTCTCTTACCAAGCGATTCATTTCTCGCAGTTGATTTTCTAATTGCGAGGAATAGTTCTTTGGCTCTTGGGACTGAGTCTCAGGTGATCCAAACATCAAGTTCCCCGGAAGACGAATCTCCCGCCCAAACACCAATTTTACTGGAGTCATGCCGGTTGTGTCATGTACTGATGACCTATACGCCATAAGGAATAGTGGTATACGTTGGTCCCAGTCTGTTTAGTTCTCGTCAACAACTTTCGAAAGATGCTGCTCAAGTGTCCTGTTGAATCTCTCAACCATCCCGTCCGACTGAGGATGCAGAGGCGTTGTCCTGGTCTTTCGAATTCCGAGTAGACGGCATAATTCTTTAAACACTCCTGATTCGAAATTTCTCCCTTGATCCGTATGGATTTCCATAGCGGCTCCATAACGGCAACAGAAGTTGTGAACTTGTGAACTAACTGCTTTGCCACAGTGGTAACCTCCTGATTTGGAATTGCGTAGGCTTCCACCCACTTAGTAAAGTAGTCACCTACAACCATGATGTACCGGTTTCCATCGTCAGTAACTGGGAATGGTCCAGCAATGTCTATGGCAATTCTCTCGAAAGGTTGTCCAACGTTATACTGTCTCATTTTTCCCCTGCTTCTGGTTTGTGGGCCCTTGCTTGCAGCACATATTTCACACGTCCGAACCCATTCCTCTAAGTCGTGGCGAAGATGATGCCAATAGAATCGCTTCCGTATTTTGTCAAGGGTTTTGTTAACGCCAAGATGGCCTCCAGATGTTCCATCACGCATCTCCTTCAAAACAGACTGGACTTTACTTCGGGGAACTATCAACTGCATGACCACGTCTCGTCCATCTGCACTTTCCCAAGCCCTTTTCAGCAATCCGTTTTCTAAGGTGAGAGATTCCCATTGTGCCCAGTAGCCCTTCAGCACTTCGGAACCATGGCAGATATCTTGCCAATCCGGGCGGCGACCTTCCTCTTTTGCTGTCAAGATCGGTCCAATGTCTTCATCAGTCATCTGTTCTTGTCGACAGTCTTGTGTTGTCCAGCCATCAGTCAGGAAATCTACAGTGATGGCTTGAACATGTTCGCTTGAGTTTTGTTCTTCCTTTCTGTGGCAATGTCGGCAGTCTTCCGGGCATGGTCTTCGTGATAAGCCATCTGCATTACCGTGCAGGCGCCCCCGCCGATGTTGTACCTTGAAGTTGTACTCTTGCAGACGTTCGAGCCACCTTGCCAACTGTCCTTCCGGATTTTTAAATCTCAAGAGCCATGCAAGTGCAGCATGGTCGGTACGTAGTGAAAACTCTCTCCCATAGAGGTATTTATGGAAGTGCTCCAAGGCTCTGACAATTGCCAACAACTCTCTTCTTGTAACCCAATAATTTGTCTCTGGTTTAGAAAGCGTCTTGCTGTAATACGCTATTACTCGTTCTTCACCGTTCTGCACTTGAGACAAAACTGCTCCTAGACCAGTATTGCTTGCGTCTGTGTCTACGATGTACTTCCCTTCGGAAGCTGGAAAAGCGAGAATTGGCTGCGAACATAATACAATCTTCAACGTTCTAAATGCTTGTTCACACTCTCTCGACCATTGGAAGTTTCGTTTATTTTCCGTTAGCTCATGTAGTGGTTTAGCAATAGTAGCGAAACCTTTCACAAAACGTCGGTAATATGAGCATAACCCCAGGAAACTCTGAACTTCGTGTTTATTCTTCGGAACTGGCCAGTCTCTTACGGTGTCTACTTTATTAGGATCCATGCTAACGCCCGCTGCCGAAACCAGATGGCCTAAATACTGTACTTCCTTCTGGAATAGAGAACACTTCTTCGGGCTCAGCTTCAGTTGTGCACCGTGAATTCTAGTTAGAACTTCCTTAAGGTTTTCCAAATGATCTTCGAAAGTCTTCCCGATCACTATGACATCGTCTAAGTAAACAAGGCAAGTTTTCCACGTCAGACCTCGGAGTATCAGGTCCATCAGTCTCTCAAATGTTGCCGGTGCATTACAGAGTCCAAATGGCATGACGTTAAATTGGAATAAGCCACTTGGGGTCGAGAAAGCGGTCTTTTCCTTGTCTTCTTGATGAAGACCCACTTGCCAATCTTGCCACTCTTCAGGTCCAATGTGGAAAACCACTGTGCTCCGGACAACGTGTCGAGTGTATCGTCAACGCGAGGTAATGGATAGCAGTTTTTCTTTGTAACGTCATTTAATCTCCGGTAGTCTACGCAGAAACGCAATCCACCATCCATCTTCGCTACCAGCACTACAGGAGAAGACCAAGCACTTGACGAAGGTTCGATTACTCCCTCTGTCAACATGTCCTGTACTAACCGAGACATCTCCTCTTGTTTAGATAATGGAGGCCTTCGAGGAGGTTGGCGTATCGGTGTTGTGTCCCCGGTATTGATGCGATGTTGCACAAGAGAGGTTCTTCCCAGTGACTGTCCCCGAACTGCAAAACAATCTTTGAATTCGTGTAAAAATTGTCCGAGTTCTTTTACCTCACCACTTGAGAGGTCGTTAGAAGATCTGTTCAATAATTCTTGCAGTTCCTCTGGTAATTTAGAAGTATCCGAAGAACTGGGTCTTCGTTGCGTTATTCCGGCTACCCAGGCCACAGGAGTCAATTTGCCTAGGAGCGTATTGCTTTGTAAAGTGATAGCTTGATCCAAAATATTCGCCACTCTAATAGGTACGTTTCCGGTTTCGTCAGGTTTTACTAAACTTCTGGCAATTAGTATGCCCGGTGTGCTGACTACCTGGGGTTCGAATATAGAGCACTGATTGCCCTTAGTATCTACCGCAGTTCTAACCATGATGATCTTTTCGGAGTTTGGCGGAACAGTTACGGCCACTTGGTTTATGACGTCCATCGATTTTTCTGCTGTCGTCATTGTTGATAGCATTACCTCTTCGCCTCCGATTCTCAAGACATTGTTTTTGAAGTCGACTATAAATCCGTATGCGTTCATAACGTCCACACCAAGAATTGCTTCATCCACAATGTCTGCAACAAGTACTTGATGATTAAACTCAAGTCTACCGAGGCGTAGGTGTATCTCCACTTTTCCGTACACTTTTACAGGTCGTCCAGTAGCTGTTCGCAAGCTGCAAGAGCACCAGATTGGCTTGAGATCTTTCACCACGTCGGGGCGCACAATAGAAACTGTTGCGCCTGTGTCAACTGTAATCGAGGTTGGCCTTTCTTGAAAAAATCCGGTAACTACCAAGCTCCCGCTGTTTTTCTGAAGTGTAGAAATTGCGTATTGTCTAGGGGCTTCGTTCCTCCAGTTAGTCAGCACACGCCCCGTTGTACCGACTACTGCTCGTTTCCCTGCTGCTGAATTCTAACCCGACAATCTCGTTGTAGATGTCCAGGTTTCCCACATCTATAACACTTCGGTCTTCCATCCTTTCTTATTTTATTCTGTGGCGCCGACCGTCGAGCCTCTGTTCCCTGTTCTTCTTCCTCATCGTCTGTGCCGTCGCGATCTTTTAGCGTGCGCACTTTATGACTTGTCCAACCAGACGCTGATTTGGCGGCCTCAAATTGCAAAGCATGTACCAGGGCGTCCGCACTGTTCTGATGTCTTGCCATTCGTAACACTTGCTGTAGTTCGTTATCTCGGACACCGGCAGTAAATGTCTGCATCGCAAAACGCGTTCGAAAATCTTCTGGCGCTTCAGGATAGGCCAGTCTAATTAGTCTGTCGATACTTGCTTCAAACGCTTGAAGACTTTCCCCGGAATGCTGTCGCCTTGCTCTCAACTGGGTGCAGTACACATCTCGCAAATGTTTATCACAATACCGTAATTCCAGAGCTTTTATCAACTCGGCATAGGTGTTCTGGCCGTCAGGTGGCACTTTCTGTAGTAGTTCTGCCGCGGGTCCTTTTAATGAGAGAACGAGTGAAACAGCCTTGTCTTTTTCTGTCCAATTATTTGCGCATGCAGCAGCTTCAAATTGGCGGAGGTACGTTGCCCAGTGACTGGTTCCGTCAAAGGTTGGAGCTTTGACATGAACTGTCCCTACTGCAGGCAAAGTGACTTTCTCTATTAACTTATTTTCTGTGTCTTTTTCTGTCTTGATCACTGGTACAGTCTGTTCAGAAATTTGTTTTGGTTGAATCTTCATGCACTGTTCGACTTCACTTTTAATTTGTTCTCTTATGTTTGCCATTGAGTTTTCTACTGCAGATATTTTATTTGACACAGATTCTTCTATAACAGATATTTTTGTAGACATCGATTCTTCAACAATCAAGACAGATTTTTCTACTTCAGCTATTTTTAATGTAATTGATTCTTGTACCTCCGATATTTTAGTAACTTGTTTATTAAGCTCCCCTCGTAGGATACCCAATTCTGCGGTACTGTGTTCTTGCAACTGTTTCTGCATAACTTCAAAGAGAGCTTCCGTTTTATCTGCTTCTTGCTTACGTTTTTCATCCTGTCGACGTTTTTCTGCTTCTTCCCTTTCCTGTCTTCGTTCTTCTTTTTGTCGTATTTCTGCTTCTTCTTTTTCTTGTATTCGTTCTTCTTTTTGTCGTCTTTCTACTTCTTCTCTTTCTTGTATTCGTTCTTCTTTTTGTCGTCTTTCTGCTTCTTCCTGTGTCTGCCGCAGCAGTGTTTGTAAAGCTTCCATCATCTGACTGGGATCCATGTTTACTGATTAATTACGAATCACACTCGTCTTGTACAAAGCGTCCACTGTTTCCACTGTTAACCGTTCTATCCCAGTTCTGACACCACTGTTACAACGGTCTACTCGATCGTCGTAGGTACAGTGGAAACAAAATAAGTACAAGACAACAATTAAGTCACTAATCACACCTTTAATTGTTACAGTAAAACAGTTCGTAATTAACAACACAGTGTCTACAACAAATCAAATGAAAATTGTTCACACGCAATAAAACGTCCACTAATATTAAAACTCAATTGTATTACAATTATACTGTCCGAATATAAAACGCAACACTTCACTACTAACTACTTGAACGTACACAGTAATAACTCGAACCGCTCTGTAAATATATCGCACTAATACTCACGAACCGCACTATCCAATATCTCGCATGGAACTGAAAACTAAGGCCGCTACCCGATGTATTTACAGTCACGCTCACACACCAGAAGCTTCCAAACTGCGTCTTATCTCTCGTGAACTACGTAATTACTACGACCTTGACACAGTCCGAGCTCCCGAGCGAAGCCCGCCACAGTCGATAAGATTCTCGCAAAATGCGTCTAGTAGCACGTACACCACACGCTTACATCGAGATCCTTCTGGCATATTCGATAAACGCGTAGATTGTTCTGTGGTGTCGTAGCAATATGTTGTGTGCTCGCCTCACACTGGTGTCGTTACTTCTATGTTTTGCGCTAGCGATTTCCGTAGCGATCCTTCAATTACCAGTACAACGCGAGTGGGAATCTCACCTGTTGTTTCATAGGTGTTTAATAATCCCGGGTGGCGCCAAATTGTTTATTTAAAACAATTAAATTAATAAATAATATGGTTTAGCGATCTTAGTTATGACGGCCTGGAGCATTCAAATTTATTCCCGCCTTCGTTCGACCTACTTAATCAAGCAGGTAGTTCGTAGAGTTGGCGGCGTGAGCGCTCGCCGTCATTCTCGCTGGTCTCTGCTATACAATACACAATTAATATAATACACTTCCCTATGAAATAAAAACAATGGTTACACTCTGTACTAGTTTCTTTAATTATTGATTGGTAATTATTCAGTTTGACAATAAAATTATTCTTGGTTATTAACTATTTTGCACCGACAATTAATATGAGTCTAATATCTCTAGGGTTTTGGCGAAAATCGATTTTGAACGAGCGATTTAGTCAAGTATGGCGACTGTGTTGTCTGTTTACAGTTATTATCGTTCAAAATCTGGGTCCTTGTGATTACAAGAAAAATATTAATAATGATTACAATAAAAAGTACACTCCCTTGCATTATTTGTACTTAAATAATAAAATGTGTAGATACAATTTGTTCCTGCAGTGTAGTAAAGTGTGTTTCAAAAGTTCGCAATTTACCACTAGGTTATTGTCTTAGTTAATAAATTTTCAGTGTTTTATTGTTTTACTTAATCTTTGAAAGAAATTATATTCAGTTTATAGTGAGAGTTCAAATAACTGTGAGAAATATTTAAAGTGAGTTTATTTCTGGAATTTGGGTAATTTAATGATACTTATCAATTCACTAGGCTTGAGATAAACCGTTGTTCAAGTGAAATGGAATAGTCATCAATTTTGAATGATTTGGGCTTCTGGCATCTTTTTCATGTTAGTTGTGGTAATTTCTTCATTTAATTTTTATTTAAATTGGTCCTTGGTATTAGTTAAATGTTATTGTTCCTTGTCTGCTGCTTACTGGTTCTTCCTTTTGAATTTTGATTACTTTTTATACATTTTAAATTAAAATTTAGGTCATTCAAGATCTGGCGTCTAATCTGGATGAGCGTCACTTATTGAATACTATGATTTAATGGAGAAATCGTAACCAACGGTCTGTTGTCATGGTTACGAATAAATTCTGATTGGTTGATCATGACTTTATAACCATTGTTATCAATTTTGAATTATTATTCAAAATTCCTGTATATCTTCTGATTGCTTTTATTCTTCGGTCTTCCTTCCTATATATTAAATATTATCACTACTGTTTGTATTTCCTTTCAAAGATTATTTTGATATCCCATAAGGTTGGGTTCTTTAAAATATTAATGTTTGTACAATTATGTTAATATTTGGTAATTACATTTCTCTTTTAATTTAAGTCCTTATTCTAACATTTTTCTTTTAATATGATTCACAAATTATCCTTGGCTAATTACTCGCCTTGGATTTGATAAATTTCCTTGTTGAGTTTTTTTTATAATTTGTAGTTATTTGTTTTTGACAGTTAGGCATTTCATAGGCCTAAGTAGCCATTGATTATATTTACTTATTTTATACAAATCATATCTCATTTTACTCTAATGTGTTTTGTTTTGTTATTATAATTGGTTGGTTTATTGGTTGATGTGTTTTGGATCTGTTTTTATGCTATTTGTATGTTTCTATTATTTTCTACATTATGGATTGTTAATCATTTCCTAACTGATTTTACAGTGTAATTAGATCTGTATCGATTCACCTTCTTATTTATCTATTTTGCCCTTGTTAACAATATAGCTATTACTTACTATTCTTTATCACATAAAACATACCATCTAGACCTATGGTGTGTACAATTCCTTCAGCCTATTCATAAATTTAATTAAACAATTTTTTAACAGTTATTAGGTACAGTTTGTTTACAATTCATTTCATTCTTCCTTATATTTTGGGTGATAAACATCCTCACACCATTTAAACTTACTTAATTGATTATCCCTTATAACCTGGGGTGTTTATTGATTTCATTTTTAATTTCTTATTTCTTAAATGATCTCTATCTTCTATCCATGGTAACACTAACTGTTTACCTTCCATGGGATTCTCCCTTTTAAATACTATTGTATCCCTCTCTTACAATTAAACTTAATTTTATTAATAACAAGATTCTTTTTTAAATAATAATGTCACCATCAATCTTCAGTGTTCATTATAGATTATTAAGTGTTTATATCTAATTCTATTATTAACAACATTCTTAATTACTAATATGGTTCACCATTAATCATTGAGTGTTTATTACAGATTATTTAGTGTTTATTCCTATTAATAGGGTTTCTAATTATTTTGGGGTTTTACACTTTCACTTTTGCACTCCTTAACTGTTTATTTTAAGTGTTTATTAGTGGGTAATCCCTATAATTACTTTCTCTCTGTCACTTAGTTAATATTATTTTCTCACCATCTCACTATCTCTCTCTTTACAAATATTGTTTATACTATTAATAAGTTAGGTCTTTATAAGAGTTCTTTATTACATCTAGCTCTAATTCTTGGGTTAGTGTACTTTTATTTTTCATATTAAT
Source organism: Magicicada septendecula (assembly GCA_034769895.1). Taxonomy (NCBI): domain Eukaryota; kingdom Metazoa; phylum Arthropoda; class Insecta; order Hemiptera; family Cicadidae; genus Magicicada; species Magicicada septendecula. Next base: position 786,823,450 of record CM068368.1, read on the forward strand.
TTATTGTTTTTTATCAAATCATTTACATATATCTTTTAATCGATAATAATACTTATTTTATACATTGGTTAGTTATTGGTTTCATTTCCAATATTATATTTGAGTGTACCATTTCTCCTTCCCATATTCTATATTATTTGTCTGTGTTTTCTCATTCGGTTTCACTTTATTTCCTTTATACTTGGTTAGTTTCATGTTCATTTTCCTTCTTCTTCACCTTCGTCTTATTTTGTTTCATTTTATTTTGGTTTTCCCCTTCTCACTTGGTTTTATTTCATTTGGTTATATGGATTCTTATTTGGTTTCGTTTTTTCCCTTCTCCTTTTGTTTCTTTTTATTTGGTCAATCACTTTCTTATTTGGTTTCGTTTTCATTCTCCTTTTGTTTCTTTTTATTTGGTCAATCACTTGGGTTAGGTCATGTCGTCGTTTGTCACGTCATTGTCATTTTATTTTCATTATTTTACAGACTTCATTATACGAATTATTTTTTATATTATTGATTCATCTTTTTTATCCCTGGTATTGGGGTGGCTTATTTGTGTTGTAACTATATATTGTTACAACACAAATAAGCCACCCCAGTACCAGGGATAAAAAAGATGATAATAAATATAAATATACTTCATATTAAATAAAATGATTAAATATAAATAAAATATAAAGACGGTGACACGACAAACGACGACATGACCTAACCCAAGTGATTGACCAAACAAACAGGAAAACAACAAAGAAGGGAAAAAACCAAAACCAAAGAAGAATAAAGACAATTGAAGGAAGTGAACAAATTAATACGAACAAATAAAATAAAACCAAACGAGAAGGGGAGAACCGAACTAAAATGAAGCCAATTGAAAATGAAGGAGAAGAAGAAGAAGAAAAATGAAGAGGAAACGAAGTGAAACCAAGGGATAAGAAACACCACAAGTATAAAAGGGAGAAATGGTACACTCAAGTATAATATTGGGAATAAAACCAATAATTATCCAATACCAGAGATAAATATTGTTCTCAATTAAATAATTAATGTAACTGTTTTCCAAAACCCAGTAAAGTAATATTATAAAAAGAAAAAGTACACTAACCCAAAAATTAGAGTTAGCTATAGAAAAAATCTATAAAAAAATAACGTTAATAATACTGTGTATAATTTAGTAATGAAAGAAATAGTGAAAAAGTGAGAAAGTGACAAAGAGAAATAATTATAGGGATTACCCACTAAGAAACACTTAATGTAAACAGACGTTTAATGAAGAAATTTGTGTTAGTGGTTTAAATCACAATCAGAATGATCACAGTTGCACACCACTATGTAAAAATTATCCCAATTAGCGCTTTCAAGCTTCACAGCCCATCGTCAGATTGGAATAGACACAAAATAAGTGGAAACAACCCCTTATTTCCCTTGTGTGGAAACAGGGGAAGGGTCATTTATATTATAGCTTGTTGTGTGTGAGCATGGTGGTGGAGAGGGGTGAAGGGGTTGTTTCCACTTATTTTGTGTCTATTCCAATCTGACGATGGGCTGTGAAGCTTGAAAGCGCTAATTGGGATAATTTTTACATAGTGGTGTGCAACTGTGATCATTCTGATTAATGTAAACAGTTGAAAAGTGCAATAGTGAAAGTGTGAAGCCCCAAAATGGTTAGAAACCAAATCAATGATACTAAAACGCTCAATAATCAATAAGAAACAATAATTGATTAATAGTGAATCTAGTAATAATTAAGAGTAAGGTTTTAATGATAGCATTAGAGGTAAGCACTTCGTAATGTGGAATAAACACTGAAGAGTGATGAGAAAACACTATGTGAGTAAAAGTGATACAATTTAGTAATTAGAAATATAAAGTTTAATAATAATAGTGTGCCGGTGTTTGCATAACCCGGCAATCGAAGGTATAAAAAAAAAAACTTTTTTCGATAGTAAACTCGTGTATGAATGTCAGTTAGTGCCGTGATATTGAGATGGCCCTGTGAGACAGCGCGCGCGATCTCGCGTCGAAGTTTGGTGTTTGTTGCGTTGTGGCCGTACTAATCAGTTCAACGCCGGCTCTCACTGAAACAACAAGCTCTCTTCCTTGGACAGTCTAATTGGGCAATTTTTTTCTCGTCTTGATGGCAGGCTAATTTTTCGAGACTTCCCGGGTTCTCGCACCTAGACGGAGACGTGGCCCCAGCTGGTGTACTGCCGCCTTCACCAGTCATGAACCACCCGACACTCGTCTGTTCCGAGGAGGGAGCTTGCTAACCAACTGTAAAGATGTTACTCTGCGGCTGCCATTAAGGTGATATGAACTCTATTATTATTATTTTTCGCAGGCCTGGCCCGCAGTACATCCGTGTTACAAATTGTTTTTTGAACCATGTGCTTACGCTGCTAGACAGTCCGATCAAGGGTGTGTCAACAGGACAGTCACTATGAACATTATTATAACTATTATAAAATTATTCTATAACTATAACGTACTATTATTGTAATTGTGTGCTGCACTGGGGGAGCGTGCCAGAGCTTATTTTTTGCTTCTTTCATAGACTTTTATGCAAAGGCCATTAGAGTTATTATTTCTTTCAATCTAAGTTTAAGTCATGTGTTTCTTGATTCTGAACCGGCTGGTTCAGGACGGGGTTCATTTTATTATTTTTCTGCATTTAAGGGTTGGGGGTTTCGTTTTTCAGGCTGCTTTCGGGTGTAAAATTTACATAGTTTTTTTTTGACGCAAGTTTGGCACACGTTGGTACCGTTTCATGCAGGTCTGATACCTGTCTTACCTGGTCTGGCACGCTTCCACAGCTGCTAGAATACAACATGCTGTTACTTTGAATTTAATTATACACAGATGTGTGATATTAAAAATGTATTTTTTTTTGTGGGCATATACTAATAATTTTTGAGATTGTAAAATCATACTGGTGATGCTGATTATTGTAACTTAGGTTCTGACTTGCTTGCTGGACCTGTCTGTTTAATTAAATCATTATGATTAAGGAACGAATTCCTGATATATGGATACATCTATATTTGTAACACAAGATTTAATATTTTGTAAAATTATGCCAGTTGTTTAAACTTAAGTGATAAGGGTTTTTACCACTTGTATACAGTTCAAAGAAATTTAAAGATTTTGATATTCTTATAATATACAATTTCTTAGATGCTATAAAATCATATGGGCTGCCATGCCACTCTCATCTCGCAGTTTTTAGTCATCATTATCCTTTCGGTTTAAAAAAATTTTTTTTGGTTTTATTTTTAATGGAGTAAAGGGGTTGTGGTTTTTTAATGAATTAATTCCAACTGTGGCCGGAAGCTTAAAATTATGATTGCAGTTTTTGGGGGGGCTTTCTGGAATATACAGATTTTCCTCCCAGCTATATGCGGGTTGGCTAGAGTATACAGGCTGTCTGCCAGGTTGAACATGAGTTTTATTGTGATGTATATTATATGTATATGTGTCTCTATGTTCCAATATGTGATGTTAGTGTTAAGTGTTATCCAGGGGGGGGATTTATATAATTTATAGGATGTTGTTGATATATGTTGTTTATTTATATAATTTAAGGAACCAGATTGATATATATATATACATGGGACGAATTGAAATGGCCTTACTGAAACTGATTTGCTAATAGACTGAGATTATTTATTTATCAAGCTTATTGTTAGATTTGTATCCTAAGGGAATTGTAATTGATATATGCATGTAACGAATTATGGGGTAAGAATAAAAGATGGTTATTACTGTTTACCGACCGAAAAAAAAAAAAAAAAAAAAAAGGGGGTTTGTATTTTTTTTATAAAGCGTAAAAATGGAAAGAGGGGTTACAATAATAAATGTAAACAATTAGTAATATGAAACGAACACTAGAAAGTGATGATAACATTGTTAATTAAGAGATTTAAGATTATTATAAACGATTGTATTTAAAAGGGGAGTATCCCATGAAAAGATAAACAGCTAGTGTTAACATGGACTGAGAGTAGAGTTTAATTAGGAAATAAGCAATTAATAATAAATAAATAAACACCCCAGATTGTAAGGGGAAACCAATTATTCAAAGGGTGATGTTAGTTAACACCCAAAAAATAGTAATTAATGATTGAGTTGTAAACAAACTTTACTAAATAATGGTAAAATAATTGTATAATTATATTTATGAATAGGGTATGACTGAAGAATTTGTACAGAGTGTAAATAAACAAACTTAATCGAAATACATAAATAATAAAATACTGCCAGAAACTTACCTGCGATCTTTCTCACTTACTTACCTTTTTAAATTTCAATCAGAAGCCCAGAGTCGCCACGATATTTTTTGGTTACAATATCGAAACCTTTACACTTTACCTTAAATAAAACGAGACAATTTTGCAATCTGACTACCCCCCAATAATAATTCAGAAGAAATCCGGGAACGTTTAGACGAATCTTGCAGCACAGAAATGAGGAAGTGGTAATGGCGAAATGACTAAACTAACACATTTTATATTCTGGAATAAATATGTTTACTGTTCTTCTCTTTGAAAATTATATAACAATGGAAATACGATCAATCGTATGGTATAAACATGGTAATCGAATTATTAGGTTTTATTTATATAAATTTATAAGGACAGCCCAGCCTGCTCTCTCTCTCTCTCTCTCTCTCTCTCTCTCTCTCTCTCTCTCTCTCTCTCTCTCTCTCTCTCTCTCTCTCTCTCACACTATTTACACTACCTTATTTTTGAAAAAACCCCATTTGTTTTAAAATTTGTACATATATCGAGACACCGCCCGGACACGCGTTTTTTGTTCACCGGTTCACTGCCCTTAATTAACTTGTCTGTTGCCAACTTCGTTTCACCCGTCCTAAAATTGATAAGTCCACTGATTCCTTGGGTCCTGGTCGGTATGAAAGCGGTGTTATATTTGGTTGTTCATGCTTTATAAAGTTCGGCCGACCGGGCCCACACACACTATCTGCGTCTGTAAGCGAACTGGGAAGCGTGGATCTACGTTCACTGCCAACGAGATTGCGTTTTTTCAAAGTGGAAAACAATGCCTTGTAGTTCGTCGCTACGGCTGTGTCCCATTTAACCCATGCAGTTGATTGTGTGTTGGTCGTAGATGATATTTGTTCAGCACTGGTTGACGTCACAAAAAGGGTTTGGCTTAAGACTCACATCCGTCAGCCTGGACCATGTGCTCGTACAGTTTTCTGTCTCTAGCCATTTTTAGTTTTAGAAGTCGGCGTCGGTCCGCGCACCTGCTGATGTGACGCACTCGGACGTACTGCCACACACTCGCAAAGTTCTAGGAAATGACGCTGTGTACATTCCTTGGTAACGATTGCACAACTGTTAAAGCGTATTGTTCCTTTGTTAGAACACTGTTTCAATTCAACACGTGGCCTGGTCACAGATGGAAATTAAGTTTATGAATATTTTTAACAAAACCCAAAATTTTAATAAAATAAAAATCCCTCCCAATTCGTCACGTTACAATACCCCCCAATGAGAGATCTTCTGCCGAAACAGAAGAATCTCATTGCTAAAACCCCTAAGAGGACCGGTGAGGAACTGGTGCCAACAAACCCCCGTAACTCTTATACTTCATGGGTAAACAACCCCCCTGGCTCGGCGACTACGGCCGCATCTGAACGAGATCACTGGACTTCTCCGTATGAGATCCCAACACCGTAAGATCGAACAGACACGCACCACAGCGCACCTCACCTCCTAACATGCCACCCCAAAATCCAAATCCCTGGCTTATATCATGCCAGATCCTCAACCGATATGTTCCCCCTTACATGCACACTGGGCTGCCTTTAGCAGTTACTGGGCTCGCACACACACTTATTGCTACATCCTATCAAAATTGAAACATTCTTCAAAACTGTACTTAAGTTAAAAATCACCAGCTATTTTCTTTTAAGTCAAAACAGATCTTTTATCTAAACTGAATAATTCTCTTCATTATTTTTTATCATTAGAAAATAAACAAGTTGAACATTTATTAAAAACATGAACATCCTTATCCTAACATGTGGTTATACCTATATTCTAAACAATACAATTCAATAAAAAAAAAACGATTAGTACACATCAACAATAACATAATCAAAATCCAAAACATCCATTAGATGGCAGGCATAAACTCAAAAAAAAATTTTTTTTTTCAAATTCAAAAAAAAATTTAAATTTATTAAAATATATATTTTTTTCTCATTATCAAAACAATTTAAATTTATTCAAATCAATTAAAAGCAAAATCGGCATTACTTCATTGCCAGACGTGTCTAGTATAGAACATCACCCATCAGCTGATCAAAACTGGGTCAAGTCAAGAACCTTGACCTACATAAGTTATACACAAGTTACATCTGAAAATACATTGAACATCTTTAGAATTCTATCTTTACACACAAAACAATAAAATAAAACATTTAAAATAACAAAATATTATTATGATCAAGAATAAAATTAATATTTAAATTACACAGCATAAACACTTTATAACTTTACATTTTCAAATTTTATTAAAATTGTCACTTGTTTCAATCAAAATTTTATACTGTTACTATAACTCTCTTTTCTCTACTATTCTCAATCTCCATTAATTTGGGTGATTTAATTACTCATAATTACTCGACTTACAACTCGGCATTTATAGGCATATTCTTTATCCCTCCTGACTCTAATACTCATTAACAACTTTAACTATCAGGACACCCCTCTCTATCAAAGTATCTATCAAACAATCTCTAAACCCAAATTACTACTAAACTCAATCCACATCATTCTCTCGATATATAAAAAAAAATACTCTAACCCTTTGTACTTAGGATAAGTGTTTCCCCCCCCCCAAAAGCTCATTCCCTTAATCTGGTCCCTGGATTCTACCTAAGGCAACCCCTTCCCGCTAATCGGCCCCTTCCCATCCCAACCACTTTTGTTGCGGACTCCTACGCTACACTATCCCCTCTTACAAAATTGCCATCCCCAAATCACATTCTTATTACCTCACTTCAACTACAAAATAACATCATCATTTATAAACATCAATATATCAATCATTACTCTACATATATTCCCCATAACTACTGTGTCAACATCAATACTTCTCAAATTCTACATCATTACATTTATTCATAACAACATTTTCATCTCTATTACCACTTCAAATTCAACTTGGACTGATCTACATGTCCCAACAAAATATTAATCACCCAAAATCTATCTTTTATTATCTCTTACAAATCATTCAAAATCTTAACTTTATCAAATTACTTTCCTCAATATTTGAAATAACATCTTTAACACATTAACATCATATTGAACATGAATTACCTTGGAAATTAGTTAACAATTTATCAGTGACATTCTACTACTGATCAGCTGATTTGCTTAGCAAGGTGAATAACCTTACCACAAACACATTTCAAAATTAGCTATCTTTAAACACATTATATGAAATACATATTTTTCAATCCTTATACCTAACACAATAAATAATACATTCATGAAACAGAATAAACATAGTATAATAAACATATGAACACCTATTTATCAAATCATAATACAAGCTCTTGGATTTTGTTGTCCATGACGTGTCCGTTACTTAACTAAATATCACTATAATATTGACGACTCGGAACACTAAGTTTTTTATAAGTAAAAACGTAAAGTTTTACCTTACAGCCTAAACCGGCTTTCACCTATAGAAGGCTTCATCAGAGCCTCTGATGAAGCCTTCTATAGGTGAAAGCCGGTTTAGGCTGTAAGGTAAAACTTTACGTTTTTACTTATAAAAAACTTAGTGTTCCGAGTTGTCAATATTATAGTGATAATACAAGCATTGAATTAGAGCAAATTGAGTTATCATTTTTATGTCATGAAATTTAAATTCGTTGCTCGCCTGAGCAACCCCCCATCCACACACACTATTGTATTTTATGTTGGACTGTGACGCCCATTGGCCTACACAAGGACGGCATAGTTGGATGAATTGAACATCTCCTTGTCCTTGCTTCGGCTTTACATTTTAAAGTTTTTTTAGATATCGACATATCTGCGTTCTATAGTTACAAGCCCTTAAAACGGGTCTACCACCTGGCTATGCTGTCCCTACTCGGACAGAGTGGCAGCTGCTGTTCCATAGTTCCGGGATTTCCCTAGTTTCACCCCCCTATTAATTTCTAGTATCAACCAATTTCAAGCCAACTATGGTCAAGGGACTTGATTATGGCCATAGCTGACTGCTAGCCAAAACCACGATTAGTGCTGGTAAGGGAGTAATCGCCCGAAAAGTCGGGGAAATCAAACTTTACCTTCATGCATGTTACACATCATTATTTTGCACGGCACGAAAGTCTATCAGGGTACAATTATGTAATTGTACAAAAAAGGTGTGCCGTGCATTTTCGCCACTTTGGCCTCCGATGGAGGTAACACTCCCTGTTACCCCCTACCCATTCCACTATCTACTGGGGCACATGCCACCCCAGCAATAGTACACTAATAACTAACTAAAACTTTGTATAAAACATTATAATGTGAAATTTTCATTAACTCTTTTATCCATCAAAATTTAAATCATTCATCACTTTCTACAATTTGATTTCTTAAAATTTTCAAATTTATTATTAACATTTATTTTACCTCATCTTTGAGTTATTATTATTTTTTAATTATAATTTTTATTTAGCACAATTATTTCAAATTATTTTCATTATTGAAGTTAAAATCCTTTCATATCTGTAAACATTTTATTATATCTGACTGGTATCATAAAATTTATACTTACAGTACATTATCCACCTACTGACATAAACACAAAATATACACACCATACACACCAATAACTCCACGTCACTTCTGAAACATTTAACAAAACGTTATTTCATATTCAACAATTTAACATTTAATTACCAAATTCACATCTCGTAAAATAATTTAAATTCATTAGAAAAATTCAATTATATAACAGTGAAATCAACCAAAAATATTTAAACATTTCAAATTATTTTAATTAAATTAATTATTGAAAATACAAGTACCATTGCTATCAAAACAATTACAATTCGCTAATTACTGTCTTCAAAATTAATTTTGTTATTTATTTAGATTGCAAAATATTAATATTACTATTATCACAACAATTTCTACTACATACACACATTGATTCCATAACATTTACAATACACACAGTTAAATTCACTACATATTTATTTACAAATCTTCTTCATTATTTATTCAGTTATATCACACTTCAATGTCAAAATCAGCTAGGTCATTACCATAATTATATTAACATACTTAAACGGTTCCTTCCCTAATTTCTTAATTCAACCTCCATCGTCGTGTAGATATCTAACATATTTGTAGCATAAATCATTTTTATTTACCTCAAATTTATTATTATTATTATTATTATAATAAACCATTACCTCTATATCCTTCGTTATCCCATTTATTATGTCATAAAACTTGTCACTATCAATTATTTTTGTCCAGTCTCCGAAAGTAATTTTTCTCAACATTAAGTCAGTTATTTATCCTTTATAACAGTTTCATGTAAATATTCATCTCTCTCTATATCTAACCTCTGTACTAACCTTTCATAACCTCTATTTATCTTGAACCACTCTAACTCTTTCTCTCTCTCATCACAACACCATATCCCTTTCACTTTCTCTCTCTCTCACTCCATGCAGAGGGTACTAACTCATTTAAACATTTCCTGATTTCTCCAGGAACCATAAAAAACTTCAAAAAACAATTATCAATAGAACACTTATCTACCCAATACTCTCATGAAGACCTTTCTTCACCCCCCTTAACACCTCGGAAAAAATTTACCCTCTGTTTCATACTCACAATATAACTCTCTTTCCACTCATTATCTAATTCATCAATACTAATTGCTACTCCTGTACAATCTATTACTCTCTCTCTCTCACTCACTATCTCTATCTCCTCACTATCCAATATTTTATTCTCAACTATATCATTATTATTATTTAACATTATTTCATCATTAGAATTACTTGTATTACCACCACTTACCTCAGAATTGTAATCACCATCATTATCTTCACTAGTCAACACTACCTCTCCCACTATTTTGTCACTGTTATGTATTAATTCATTATTAGAATTGTCGTTATCACTCACCTGGTTAATTATTCTCTCACTATCATTAACAACATTACTATCACTTACCTGTTTTGATTCAACTTCTGTACTCTCTTTTAATTGATATCCATCTCCTTCCCATTTTTTGTCCCACTTGTCAAAACGTTTATTCATATTATCAAAATGTTTATTCATCATGTCAGAACCCTTATCCATTATTTCCTTTGTTGTGTCTAATTCTGTGTGTAACTCATCAAAACCCTTATTCATATTATCAAAATGTTTATTCATCATTTCCTCCCTCTCATCAAACCGTTCATTAATAACACCATTTATTTCATCATACATTGTTTTCAAAAGATTCATCACATCCTCCAATGAACGCTCCTTTTTTACTACCCCCACACTGTCGTGTTCATTAGGCCTATTCACTGTCTTATTTTCTACCACTGTTACTTCAACTATCTTACCTTTATCGTTCGTCATCTTACTACCAATACTAATATCATCACTATGCTTTTTAATTTCGGTAAATATTCCCTCTTCTTGTTCTTCCATTCATGTTAGATTATTATCTAAATCACCCCACTCCTCGTCTGTCATCTCACCTACAACCCCTCTAAATTCACTCTCCCACTCATCCCACGCGAAACCCATATCATTACCTTGTACTTCACCCATATTTAAAATTTATTTATATAACACTTTTCTGTATAAAAACCACTATTATTGTAAAACCAAAACACCTAACACAACTGTAAACTATAATAACCCAAACATAACCTATTCATACATACGTAATTATATACGATAAAATTTACACAAATACGTCATTACCACATCCTATTTTCTGTGCTTTAAAATAGGTCTACCTCGTATAAAATTATATCAGAATCCTGGCAGCGCGTCGCCAAATGTAAATAAACAAATTTAATCGAAATACATAAATAATAAAATACTGCCAGAAACTTACCTGCGATCTTTCTCACTTACTTACCTTTTTAAATTTCAATCAGAAGCCCAGAGTCGCCACGATATTTTTTGGTTATAATATCGAAACCTTTACACTTTACTTTAAATAAAACGGGACAATTTTGCAATCTGACTACCCCCCAATAATAATTCAGAAGAAATCCGGGAACGTTTAGACGAATCTTGCAGCACAGAAATGAGGAAGTGGTAATGGCGAAATGACTAAACTAACACATTTTATATTCTGAAATAAATATGTTTACTGTTCTTCTCTTTGAAAATTATATAACAATGGAAATACGATCAATCGTATGGTATAAACATGGTAATCGAATTATTAGGTTTTATTTATATAAATTTATAAGGACAGCCCAGCCTGCTCTCTCTCTCTCTCTCTCTCTCTCTCTCTCTCTCTCTCTCTCTCTCTCTCTCTATTTACAATACCTTATTTTTGAAAAAAACCCATTTGTTTTAAAATTTGTACATATATCGAGACACCGCCCGGACACACGTTTTTTGTTCACCGGTTCACTGCCCGTAATTAACTTGTCTGTTGCCAACTTCGTTTCACCCGTCCTAAAATTGATAAGTCCACTGATTCCTTGGGTCCCGGTCGGTATGAAAGCGGTGTTATATTTGGTTGTTCATACTTTATAAAGTTCGGCCGACCGGGCCCAGACAACACTATCTGCGTCTGTAAGCGAACTGGGAAGCGTGGATCTACGTTCACTGCCAACGAGATTGCGTTTTTTCAAAGTGGAAAACAATGCCTTGTAGTTCGTCGCTACGGCTGTGTCCCATTTAACCCATGCAGTTGATTGTGTGTTGGTCGTAGATGATATTTGTTCAGCACTGGTTGACGTCACAAAAAGGGTTTGGCTTAAGACTCACATCCGTCAGCCTGGACCATGTGCTCGTACAGTTTTCTGTCTCTAGCCATTTTTAGTTTTAGAAGTCAGCGTCGGTCCGCACACCTGCTGGTGTGACGCGCTCGGACGTACTGCTACACACTCGCAAAGTTCTAGGAAATGACGCTGTGTACATTCCTTGGTAACGATTGCACAGCTGTTAAGGCGTATTGTTCCTTTGTTAGAACACTGTTTCAATTCAACACGTGGCCTGGTCACAGATGGAAATTAAGTTTATGAATATTTTTAACAAAACCCAAAATTTTAATAAAATAAAAATCCCTCCCAATTCGTCACGTTACAAGAGCATACGCCTAGATTTTATGGTTTTTAATTGAGGAAGAATAGGGAGTGGTAGCCATATTATTAACAAAGGTAAAATAGATGATTAAGAAGTTAAGACAATACAAATCTAATTACAATAGAAAATCAATAAAGGTAGAAAATAACAGAACCATTAATAAAACAAAATACATTAGAATAAAATGAGACATAATTTGTATAAATTCAGTAAATATAGTCAATGGCTACTAGTGCATCTGAAATGCCTAACTGTCAAAACCAGTAATTACAAATTGTGTAAAATCCACAAGGAAATTAACAAATCTAAGGCAAGTGACTAGCCAAAAATAATGTATAAATCCTTTTAAAAGAAAAATGTTACAATAAGAGCTTAAATTAAAAGAAATATGTAATTATCAAATGTTAACATAATTAGACAAAAGTTAATATCTAATAGAACATGACCTTATGAGGTATTATTTTAATCTTTGAAAGGAAATAAATACAACAGTGATAATATTTAATACTCAGGAAGGAAGACAGAAGATTAAAATCAATCAGAAAATATATAGTAATTTTGAATAAAAATTCAAATATAATAAAAATGTAAATAATCTATGCCTTAGCCAATCAAAGGGTTGAGGTTACCATAGAAATGGGCCGTTGGTTACTAATTTTCCGTTAATTTGGAGTACTCGTATAATGACGCTTGGGTAGTAGGGACGCAAGATATTGTATGACAGAAATTTTACTTTAAAAAAAGTTTAAAAAATATTCAAAAGTCAAAAACATGTACCAGTGAGAAGGAGATGAAGAGGAATAACATTTAACTGATGTCTAGGAACAATATAAATAAAAATTAAAAGCAGAAATTCCCAAGACTAATTAGAAAAGGACGCCAGGAGCCTAAATCACTCAAAATTGATGAATTTTCCATGTCTCAAGAACAACGATCTATCACAAACCTTCTGAACTGATAAGTATCAATTAAATACCCTAATCCCAGGAATAAAAGCACTTTAAATATTTCTCATATCTATACAAAATCTCACTATGAATTAAAAATAATTTTCTTTCAAGGATTAAATAAAACAAACTTACGTAGAAAAACTTGTTAACTAAAAAATAACCTCGCACAAGGTAGTGAACTTTAGTAACACCTATTACTACACTGCAGAACAATTGTAGACACACTGTATATTATATAAGTACGGAGAATGTACGGTAGTGTATTTTTTATTGTAACCATATTTAATGTTTTCTTTATAATCTAAAGAACTCCAGATTTTGGATGAATTGACAAATAATGTACAGACAGTAGCCATGATGGTGTCAGAATAGCTCGTTCAAAACACCAATTTCGTCAGCTTGAGATAATGCGTTTCATGTTTTATGCCGGAGCAAATTTATTGAATACTAAATTATAATATTATTGTCGCATTGATGAATTACCAAACTATCATTAAAGAAACAGTACAGAGTGTAACCACTGTTTTATTTCATAGGAAATTGTATTATATATGTGTGTGTTAGCGAATTTACAGAACAGACAACTAGCACTTTTAATATCTGTGCAATACAGTAAGCTGTACAAAGGCGGGAACCGATTTGAACGCTCCAGCCGTCACCAATGAAAACACCATACTAACATATTAATTCATAAATTTAATTGTTTTCGCCTCACACGTTGTAGTCGTTACTTTACGTTTACTTCCTTCCGCTTTTGGTTATGCAGACGATGTCCGTCGCAATCTCATGAATTACCAGTACTTGCAAGTGTGAACCTTACCTGTCCTTTAATATTTAATTGTAATTCCTGGGTGGCGCCAAATTGTTTAAACAAAAACTATTAAAAATTATGACGATCGATCGATCGTTCTAGATGGTATGGTTGATTCGAATTACCCACGCAATTGGCGGGCTTATGAATCTCTCGATGTAGTTCGCCGTGTTGCTGACATCTCACGCTTGCCGTCAATTTCGCTTGTCGCTAAAGTACACAAATCTTATAATGCAATTTACCATGAAATAAAGAACGGTGGTTACAACTCTGTACTAGCTTATTAACTTGAAATTATCTGTTATTCAATAAAATACAAAATTATATATGGTTATTATACACAGTTGCTCTGGCAATAAAAAGACAATTATTCCCAGGTTGGCGAAAGCTGATTTAGAACGGTAGTTGACATGGCGTCGACAAATGTTTATTTTCTGTCGTTCGTTAAATCTGAGTTCTTTTGGTTACGAAAAAATATTAATATGATTATAATAAAGTACACTACCTTACATTGATGGCACTTATATACTATTAGGTGTAATTACAATTTGTTCCTGAAGTGTTAAAAAGTGTGTGTAAAAAGTTCGTAATTTATACCCAGGTTATTTTCTGGTTTCATACAAGTTCAGTGTTTTATTTTCAATTAATCCTTGAAAGAAATTTGATTATCAGTTCGTAGTGAGAGTTAATTGTGTTGTGAGAAAAAGTTAATAAGAATTTATTCCATAAATTCGGGTAATTCAGCAATACTTATCAAATCTGTTGAATTAGGGTGAAGAGTTACTCAGTTCGAAATAGGTTGGGTCCTTTTGATCATCAATCTTCCATCATTTATGAATTTGAGTACGCCTGGCTTCCTTTTCGGATAAGGTGGTTTAAATAATTAATTTAGAATTTAAAAATCTGGTCTGTGGTCTCGGTTGAATGGACTAGTTCTTCATCAGACTTCTTGCGTCTTCATTTTATAAAATTTTGATTGATTTTTTACTGTTTTAAATTAATATTGAGTTGACTATTGTTTGGCTTCTATAGGTCTTGAGCGTCAATAATGAACTAACAATTTTTAACGGAATAATAATAAATAACGTTCGGTTCTTATGGCAACTGTCTGTCTCTCATTGGCTATTCATATCTTATGCCCATTGTTATAATATTTGAATTGTAATTCAAAATGACTAAATATCTTCTGATTACTATTATTCTTCTGTCTTCTTATCTATGTATGAGATATTATCACAACTGTTTATACAGTGGAACTTGGTTATAACGTCATTGAAGGGACCAAAAAATAATGACGTTATGTCCGAGTGACGTTATAAAAGAGTCGTTATAAAAGACCCTTTTTAATCACTAGTAAGGAAGGAGAAATAAAAAAAAAGATCTTCGCATTATTAACATTATTCGTGATATTTATTCTAAAGTTTACAAACTGCATTTCTATACAAACAGCATGAAGAATATTTTAAAAGATCAAAAAGAAAGTACATGTAACTTACATTTAGGCTTAGTGTCGAAAGTAATCCGTAATTTTCTTTTGAACGCTCCTTTCTGAAAAATAAATTCTTTCTGTTGTGCTGTGGAGATGCTGCGCTGCATTGAACGTGTCGTCAGACGTCTCTCTAAAGCAGTAAAATCGTGAAAGAGTTTCGGCGGCTCTCATTGCTTCCTGTACTGTCGGACAAACGATGCCGGCATCCTCCTCTTGCTCAGCATCTTCTTCAACACTATCTTCTGCTTCTATGTTTTTTACTTCCGCGATAATTTCTGCGTCACTCAACACTTGGAATGTTTCTACTTGGTCATCCACTGATGCATAGGAATCAAGTTCATTTCCAAATTCATTTATGTCGAATTTCTTAATCCACTCCGAGAGCGGCAAGTCGTCGTCTTCGTCATCATCGGGTAAATTTTCATGTACGAGTTGTGTTTTACTAAAGCATTTTGCTATCGTCTTCTGTGTTACACTCTTCCAAGAGTTGTCTAGGAATTGTATTGCATCTAAGAGTGAAATTGTGGCAGGTTGCGCCGTGTCCATACAGAAAATAATTTTTTTTTTAAGTTGCTTGCGGTAGTGGCACTTTAGGCTTCTAATGACGCCTTGGTCCATAGGTTGTAGGACACTCGTACAGTTGGCCGGTAAGAAACCAGATTAATGTTTGTCAAATTTAACTTTGGATGGGCTGCACAGTTGTCAACTAGAAGTAGAATTTTTCTGTTTTTCGATGACAGTTCTTTATCCCACTTCCTTAGTTCATCTTCAAAAATACTAGAAGTCATCCACGCTTTTTTGTTGGCAGTGTAACTTACAGGAAGTTTTTTGATGTTTAGGATACAAACTTTTCCCGATAACTAAAAGTTTCCTTTTTTCGGTTCCCGTCATGTTCGCACAAACAAAAACTGTAACTCTTTGTTTAGAGAGCTTCCCACCAACGCACTTTTCATTTTTAAATTTGAAAGTCTTATCTGGAGTTAATTTATAAAAAATTCCGGCTTCATCTCCATTAAAGATGTCTTCATCTTTATATGATCGTCTAATTTCTGGCCAAGTGTTATGCACCCAATCGCCTGTAACGTTCAGATCTACGCATTTTGCCTCACCACAAATTTTTGTAAAGGAAATCGAGTGTTTGGCCTTAAATCGATCTAGCCATCCGTTGGAGCACGTAAAATCAATACCAAACAATTTTCCGAATTCTGTAGCTTTCTCTTTCAGAATTGGTCCACTCAAAGGAATATCTGAACATCGACACTGTTTGAACCTTTTCAATAATGCTGCATCCACATCACCATGTTCGCATTTCCAAATTTTTTAATATTTTCTCCATCTTCCTCGAATTTTTTTAAAATTTTGTCCTTGTTTTTTAAAATTGAACCTACAGTAGAATTCACTAAACCAAACTCACGGCATACATCAGCTATTTTACGTCCGCTTTCATATGATCTAATTACACGTACTTTCTCTTGAATAGACAGAACCTTCCTTTTTGTACTAGAATTTGCCATGATTACTGTATAAAAATGTAGACCTACGTATAAAATTCTATAAACAGTGGCAACCGAAACTTAAGTTATAAAACACACAAAAGAAACTGTCACAGTACAAGCAGATACAGAAACAATAACAACCAAAAACAGAGACGAGACTACGTGTAAACAATACTGTACAGTAAATACTGTAACAGCGTGGCGTGAACAATAGCCTTAAGACGCGCAGTGCTACTGACCCGGTGAGAGTGGTGGGGAGACATGTCAATCGCCAGACACCGACTGGCGCCGGCGGTCCTGTTACAGTGCTTATCGCTTGCATACAATGTATGCTGTATGTATGCACATATATACGTTTATATGAAATTTAGAGTAAAATATCTGAGAAATTTTTGACGCTATAACAGAGTAGTACAATATTTAGTGACGTTAAAACCGAGAATTTTTATAATGTTAAAGATATCAGTTTGACCGGACGTATGACAAAATAACGCTACACCCGAGTTGACATAACAGCCGAGGCCGTAATAACCAAGTTCCACTGTATTTTCTTTCAAAGATCATTTTGACATCCCACAAAGCTGGGTTTGTTTATGTATTAAAGTTTTGACAATAATGTTAATATTATGTAATTACGTTTTTAATTTAACTTTTACATCTTAATATGATTCACTAATTGTATTTAACTAGTTACTTGCCCTGGATTTTCTAATACAATAGTTAATTTCTTATAATTTGTTGATTTTGGATTTATACAGTTAGGCATTTTCTAGGCCTAAGTAGTAATTGGCTATATCTTCCTATTTTACACAAATTAAAGATTATTTTACATTTACATATGTGTTGCTTGGTGTCACTTATGACTTGTTTACTTTTTGAATTGATTTGGGCTGTTTTATAATAATTGTATGTTCTTATTACTTTACAAAATCATGGCCTGTCTATTATTCTCTAATTGCTTTTCCTGTATTATTATGTTTGGTAGGAATTTATCTCCTTACTTATCTCTATTGCCATTTTCTATAACTTGTCTATAATTGAATATTACTTATATAACATAACAGAAAATTTAGGTTTATGGTCTGTATACTTTTTTCAGCCATATTCCTTCTCATAAACTTAATTGAACAAATCTTTTAACAGTTACTATGCTAATCTTGTTAATATTTAGTTTATTCTTAACTATTTTGGTGACTAACGTTATAACACCATTTATTTTATCTTACTAATTATTCCTTTGAACATAGGATGTTTTACTTATTTTGCACTTATATTCTTTAGTATATTTTTCTTCTAAACTTTACTATATATTTTTCTCTACCTAACCATTGTAACACTAGTATTTTTAATGATTATGGGATGTTTACCATGAATACCACTGAATTCCTAATCTACAATCATTCTTAATTCTAATAACAATAATATTCTTATTCTCTGGCACTTTTCACCATTAAACTGTAGTGTTAATCACTGGTTTTAGGTGTCTATGACTATCTGTTGGGTTTTCTATTTATTTTGGGGTTTACACTGGCACTTTGCACTTTTTTATCGTAATTGAGTGTTACTAGTGGTTATTCCCTAATATTGATTTTTCTTTTCTCACTTAATCACCTTCACTCCCTACCTATCTCTCACTTCTGGATTTTTTATTGTTTTATTCACAATTATTAGTTATACTGTTAACAAGTTTCATGTTCTGATTCGCTTATCATTATATATTTATTCATAACATTTAATATCTGTTTCTTTGGTTAGTGTACTTTAGTTGTCATTACTTTATTTGGTTTTAATATTTATCATTTACATTTATTATTTATTTGATTCTTTTTCATTATCATTTGAGTTTAATATTTCTCATTCCTTTTCTTTATTATTTGTTTGTGTCTTTTTATATCTTCTCATTTTATTTCATTTATTTTTTGTTTGTTTCCTTTTCATTTACCTTCTCATTTTATTTTCTTTATTAAGTCAATCACTTGGGTTGGGTCATAGTCATTTGTCTCGTCATAGTCATTTTATTTTCATTCATTTAATATAGTTGATTCATAGTTTTTTCCCTGGTATTATGGTGGCTTTTTGTGTTGTAACAAAATATATATTGCGAAAACACAAATTACTAAACTATTGGCGCATAGGATATGGTAGCATGTGTATCTTAAATCAAAAGTCTATATTGGAGGGTTTAAGATTATTTATTGCACAAGACATATGTAATTGTTTATATGGTATATTTGATAAGTATAATAATGGTAGTGTTTGATATAGAGTCTTTTAAAATGTTAGATACTGTTCATACACGTGATGTGATACGTTACATAAGTGATGATTCCCAAGATGATGTTGCTGAAGAAAAAGGGGGGGGCTTTGCTGCGTTGTTGAGTCGTCAGGCGTGGCTTATAGATGATAGATGGTTCACCCTGGAAACGCTTTCAGCTGGGCTGGTGTCCTGTAGTTCCCACGATGACTCTGACGCTTCACACACCACAATGGTTCTATGGATCTTACTATTCGTTAAATTTCATATAGAGTTTATAACTTACAAGTATCTCAGGTAACAGTGAGTTTATATAACAACGGTATATTAAACTTATACCACTCCGGACTCTTCAAGTGTTCACACGAATCACAGGGTCTACCGCGATCAGCAGACCACCCTATGTGGAAATCTTCCACTAACGCGGAAACTTCTTGATGATACAACTTACTATTGCGTAATTATTAAATTTTACTGACACTGCAGAAAATCTCACACAGTGATACAGTTCACACTCACTTATTACACATGTAATGCTTTAGTAATAATGCCGTGTGTAAAGAGGTAATATTTTATTGTTCTGAGTCTTCGCACACGTTACTATCGCCGAATAGTCTTTACAGATTCTTGCAAGCGGAAAATTCTTGAACAAGAACTGCACGACCCGATCGTGATAGCTGGTAGAGAAGAACTCTCGTAATTATGCACACAATGCTTTAATAACAATACTGTGTGTAGATGTCAAACACGAACAGTTCTGAGTCTTCACACGCGCTACTACCGCCGAATAGTCTTTACAGATTCTTGCAAGCGGCAGAATCTTGAACAAGAACTGCGCGACCCGATCGTGATAGCTGGCTGAGAAGAACTGCCTGTGTAACAACAGGCTTAAGAAAATTTCCACCTACCTTGCAGCATTTTATTGGTGGAAGGAGGTCACATGGTTACATATAACATGACAAGCAACTTTTCATGCAGTAAAGTGCATTAACATTGTAAGAGCATGCGTAGCGGTAATCACAGAATACCCTTATCTCATGCATAACTGCATACTTTAATAATATCATATATGAATGTCAAATAATAGCCAGAAATATACAGGGATTGTAGCGAATACATTTGTCTATGTTCAGTTCAGTGTCACAACACAACGATAATTTATTGACACACAGCCGGGGAAACGTTTATCACTCTCGCACGCGCGCACATTTCCACAGACATAGTACATGAATAAACAACAAATAAATAATACACAGTTTTACTAAACTTAAATCCTTATCCTTACTAAAATACAACTGATATCACAACCAAATCTAACAAACTACCAATTTAAACATGAATGTTCATAGTCTGTGTATTATATGAGCTTGCCCTGCTTATCAGGATCCTGTGATTCATTGCAATATATTTATATATATTATAACTAATTTAATCTCTACGATCTTTGATTTGTATTTCACTTTGGTTTGTCTTGGAATTTAACATTGGTTCGTTAAATAATTTCTTAATTAATAATTAATTATTTAATTGGTTCGGTTTAAATAATTGTTGTTTATTTATATTTGATTAATTAATGTTTGTAATCCCCGTTAGTTGAATGTAAACAGCTTTGTAGATCTCTTGAAGTTCGTTCGCACTTCCGTTGAATTATATCGTCTGTGTAAGTTAATGTGTAGTTTTGACAAAGTTATTTATATAATTCAAGCCTTCATGTACCTTTAGTGTTGTACTAGAAGTTCAGTTGTCTCAGTTGGTTTGTAAACTGTTAAGTTTTCATAAAACAGTATGACTGCACTGTTTGTGTTTAAGTGAGCACATTTGAATTTTATCTGGGCGCCATTATGGAATTTCTGGTTAGTATTCCATAAAAATAAGTTATTTGAATAATCAAATAATTAATTTTGACTGAATTTAAATTATCTGTTGATTGTGTGATTAAAATAATATCAAGAATCAATTTCCTTTTTAACTATTTATTTGATTCTAACTGTTGGCGGTTCACTGGTCTGAATAGTAGCCAACTTAACTGGTTGCTTGCTTTGAATCAGCAACTCATTAACTGGTAAAAAAGAATTAATCACTTGTTTAAATAATTGCTGACAATGTTTGTTAGTTCACAATTCATTTGTTTATTACTAACTATGTACTTGGTTCAAATTAATACATTCAAATTAATACTGCTAACGGATTACACATCATCCGGCTTTCAACTTTTTTAACTCAGTTGGTTTGCAATGACAACTCTAACAGTAATCGATTGTTTATTTACAAATATTTGATACCTCAAGGGTGACTTCTTTAAAGTTACAGGATAAAACGCCAATGCCTTGCGATACAATGCTATTACAAGACTTTAATTTAATAGGTTAGACACCTTTAATCATTGAAATCAGTTGACGAAAAGTTCGTTTAACCTTGACACATTTGAGGTTAGTTACAGTAATGCTAATACATGAATTCTAATGTTCGGAATATTGTAATTCCTCTAAATAAAATTAAAACAGTGCTTAGTATTTATGATATTATTGTTTTTTGCATTAGTAAACAGGTGTATTATGTGTTATTCTTCTAACAACTTATTCATAAACAAGGTAAATATAAGGCACAGTACTCCGTGAATTATAATCTCGTGGATTATTCATTAACACACTTTACGATCTGGTACACTGATCGTGATTTCACTGCACTGTTTATGCGTATGAATGATTATATTTTCTTCTTGACTACTAAATTTACTTGGTTAGGTAATGTACCTAACCTCGTTCTCTTAAATCGCACTTCTAGTAAAGGTATCACTACTGTTTTCGATGCACTTTACTATATTTAAACTTCTTCCTTCTTGTTGATTATAAAATTTTGATGATAATTTTGGTCTGGATACGTAGTTGCTGGTTGAGTGGAAATCGACAAAATGTGTCTTGTTTACATGGGCGTTCGTACATATACTTTTTTAGATCCCCGCTAGGCGGTGTTGACGGTTTTCTAAGGTAGTTCCTGATTGGTTGAAAATGATGTCATTATGAAGTAAAGTAATTCTAATTATAGCCATTACATAATTGTATTGGAAGCATCAGTGTTGTTTTTGATATTATTTCTTGTATTAATTCGAAATTCACAAAATATATGATGCTAACGTTTATATCTCAGTTATTTTAAGTACAAATTAGTTTCTACTGTACTATTAGCATTGTATAGCTTGTTTCTTTCTCTTAATTTTGACATGACTTGATGCCAGTTTGGTTATAGTTTTCATTAACAATTTCTATTTTAATAATAGCCTAATCTAAATAATGCATTGTTTACAGGCGTCGTCTGCCAAACATTGCAGATGCGACTTTTAACTTTTTTCTTATTATTTATTTAGCTATTGTTAATTTCTATTCTGACACACTTAACATAATTATTTGATTTACATGAACACATTATTATTTATAATTGCTGTATCCAGCTGAACAATATTAATTATTAGTACATATTTGTTGATTATTGATTATAAACTTCCTTATTTGACTATTCTTATTTCAACATTTTTTTCTTATTTCTTATACTTATACTATTACTCATAGTAGGGTGATTTACACCTTTATTGTTATTAATTTTATTATATTTCACTATGTTTTGTAGGGTCTCTACATGATTCTTATTTTCATGATTTATTTGTGTCATAATTGGTTTGTTGTTTTTTCATTACAAGGTTTTGTTCCTTGATTAATAGTACTTCTCTTTACATATTTTATCTTCTTATAACATTATCTAGGTACATTTATTGGTTACATTGATTGTTACCTTTAGCTCATTTCATTATTATAACTTATACAATTGGTTCTCTTATTATTTTTTATAGTTCATGGTTAACAATAATTTCTTTCTTTATATTTGTCTTTCACATCAGTACTTTGACATTATTCAGCTAATGTGCTGTTTCTAATAATAATACATGTTACAGATATCATTCTTGTCATCTTTTATCTTATTTATTTTATTTGGCTTGGTTTATTTAAGGTTTTGTGGTACAGTCTATGTGGGAAACTTGTCTTGTCAATTCGTCTCTGTCAATTTGTCTGTTTATGTTGTAGTGTCATATTGTGCAGATAGTGGATTTACCACTGTTCACTTGAAGGTCTTATCTCCTTTCATTCTTTAATGATTTATAATTTTAACTATTACATTCTTCCTTGTTACTCATACTTGGTTCTTACTTATATTTATTTAGCATCATTCACTCTTCTGGTGTTTTTAATATTATGGAACGTTTTGTGACGTTCAAAATAACGGTTACATAAAAAATATATAATACGTCAAATGAAAGAGTACCATAAGCATATTTCATCAAGCATGGAAGAAGGAACAGAAGTATGAAAATCAAAAGTGTATCTATAAATAAATAATATTAAAGCAACCCAACGAAGAAGAAAGAAGAGTCATAAGAATATATCATCGAGTAGAAAGAAGAAAGAGAGAATACAGTGAATCGATATAATACGTTAGCATCTAGGCCCAATAGATCAAAATAGTGAGGGGATATGCTGAAAGTGACTATCATCATAAGGAAGAGACATATCAAATGCAATCATCATAGTGAGAAAACAGACTAATTTGTCATAATAGTGAGATAAATATAAGACAATGATTATCATAATAGTGAGTGAAAATGTGGAAGAATATAACTATGTTAAATGAACATGAGTTATCACAAATAGTGAGTAACCAAGAAAAGCATAACAAATGACAAACAATTAACATGAAGAAGAAACAGTTGAATAACCAGAAGAAGAAGAAGAAGAAGAAGAAATGTACCATGAAGAATGAAGATTATGTATGACCAGAACAAGACATCAACATTCCCAAAATATGGAAAGCACCACAGTTAATATAATAACCAGAATAAGAGTAATGATTATAAGGTTAGTAGTAATAAAAAACTACCTATCAAAGAAGGACATAGTGAAACCAGTATAATAAAAAACCAAGTGTTGAACCTTAATAAGTGATCACAAACAATAACAGTGAATACTTTATATAAGTGCAACAATAAATAATGTAATAACACTAACCCCAAATAAGCAACACAGACAATATTAGTGAAGCATTTATAACTGAGGGAAGTGAATAAAGATTAATAAGTGAAAAGATCAACGGTTATCAAGTGAAATACACAAACAATTAGTGTACCAATTGTAATCCAAGATTGTAAAACCACAAATATACTCAGTAAGACCACCAATTTAATGATACTGACAAGAGAAATAATTGCTCAAAGAGATCAATGATAAAAGCTTTATAATCCTTGATATGGAATGTGCCTGAATGTCATAGTAACACAGGACAAAATGTAGATAAATGTTAAAGCCAATAAGTAGTAAACAAACTAAGTTGTTGAAAAGAAACAAATCAATGCATACAAGCCAAGATACAACCCACCAAAATGTGTAACATAGTTAGATAAAAACCAAGTATTATTGTATAAGCATATAGTGTAAAATGTGTACAACATGTGCAAAACATAGTAATAAACGATTATAGTAACATGCCATAATGACATGACAGTATTTAAGATGAATACTGAATAAAGTAAGAAGCATATTGTTGCCAACTAAGTGACACATAACCTCACCTGAACTGGACCTACAACATAAAATCATACACAATAATTAGACAAAGTAGTTATCAATAATTGTTTCATACAGAGACCAAATAAGAATAAATGTGTAAGACAATGAATACCATATGAACTGAAAGACACAACTATATGAGTCAGATTATGTATAATAACAATAAACCAATTAGACAGAATCCCATGTGACCACAGAGTTAATCAAAAAACCTTAACAAAACTTGTAAAGAGAGAGTAAGAAAGTTTACCAATAGTTAGAGGAATGTTCAATACAACTATGAGAATACCTCACAATCATTGTACAAGTAATTTAATAACTGGAATTTAATAAACTAACTAACTGTAATCATAGGACTAGGTGTAAACAACCATGATACAGTAACTTAAAGGAATTTCAGCTAACAAAAAGTTAGTAAGTCTTCTAAACAGACCATGTACAACATTTGTACACAATTTAATTATCAACAATGCATATAATATGTGGTAAAAATAACTAAATAAGAGTGACAGAATGGCGATATAAGAGCATAATGTATTCTAAACAATGCTGTATATGTAAATAAGATAACATTTGCCGAAATGAAGTATTAGCAAATGTAGGTAAGTGTATCAAATAACATTATAGTACCAAAGATATGTAGTAGCATAAGAAATAATGGTGATGTAAGCAAATATAAACATTTGGACATAGATGGCTTGTACGCCATTAGCACATTTTGCTTAAATCACAAATATGTTAATATTATGTATAAGAGAAATGGACTCCAGACGTTTAATCATAAGCATTAAGATATAATTACACCAAAATATAGTGGAAAAAACTTATTTTTATTAAGAGCCACTATATGAATTTTGGATAAAGTGAAGTGAGTTATTAATGGACGGAATTATTACTTGTTTGGACTTAAATTAAAGACACAAGTTTCCGCAAAACAATGCAACTATCCAAATGACAGACTATTAATAAGAAACTTATGAATATTATAAGATTTTCTGTCATTTCCGATTGGAAAGGAACGCGTCATAGCCGAGTCTCGAACCCAAAGCATAGACGCTAAAAATTAAAATTTTAATTTAACAAAGGCATTTGGGGTAGAGAGTACCGCATTCTAAGCCAATAGGATGATCTGATTTTACCAGACGAGAGCAGAAGCTTTGATGAGAGGAGCTAATTGTCTTCCAGCCACCGATGCGAGCGGAGCCTGTGACAGTCCTCTAGGAAAATATTTTAAAATGTGCGCGTATAAGAGTATATAGTCATAACTAACCTCAACTGAACACCAATTTTTTATCGTGTGACAGTGTTGTGAGTGATACAGTGAACTATTAAAAACATGGCCAGTGTATAATAAAGGCCATGTTAAGTGAAAAGATGCAGGGAGTATTATACGTTAACAATTTTTAAAATAAAATGACAAAATAATATTTGTTGGTTAACGAAAATTATAGTCGACTACGCTAGCCAAGCAAACACACTATGCATGGTTAGCTAGCAAACGATGAATTATTATCAGGTTAAATGAATAAAACTTCTCGTCTGATTTAATGACGATATTTAATTAAAATATTTTAATATTCATGTTAGAAAAATAATAATAGAAGCGGAATTAATAATTTATACCGCAAACCTTACTTGTAAAATATAGTCGCTTGCTTGACTACGATTTCAGCAGTACTTAACAAATAATAATTTAATATGCGAGAACAATCATTACCGCTAATTATACATCTTATTACAATAAATAATGTGTTTGTGAAGATAGTATTAAGATTTTTTTGATATTAATTATTCTATTTTGTTAACTTACTCTCATATATAGGTAAACTAACCTATAACCAACACGTATTTGTTTACCAACAGAGAGTCACTTCTGTCATGAATAATAAGCTTGTGAATAGACTCGATAATAAGTTTTCGTTTTTTATCAATTCCAGTTCATAATAATAATAATTAAACCAGTAACATTGTTTTAATAGTGTAACGTTAATAGCACGTGTACACAGCTTTTAGCATCAGAATGCAGCACACCTGCCGTACGATAGTACGATAATTTGAATATCGTATTGAGGTTAATGTTTTTAATTTTTTTGTCTTTTTAATCATAATATATGAATAAATATTGTTGTTAAATAAAACATCTTTGTATCTTGCATCATGTACATTCAAAGGATTCATGAAATTTGGTAATGCTTATAACCAAAACAAACATAACCTAAATTCCCATATTATTGTACATTGTACCAGTGTTACCAGCCCTGAGCTGAAGAAGTTTCAGAAATTAATTAACTTTGTTGTTTTTTAAAAATTATTAGTAATTGTTTTTAAAGGGATTTTACTGAATTTCACTAATGTTAATAAACACCTCAATTTGTTACCAGTGAACAGAGAGTCTTTATTTCTATTAAATAGGTACAAATAATTTACATTTTTAGAAGCAATTGTTTCACAAGGTGGCGGCAATTCCAAGCGGCCAATATTTAATATTCAATTCACAATTGAATATCATTGTCATTTTGTTTAATGTGTATATGCCAGGCAAAGTATTTTGTGTGTTATTAATGTATTTTCAGTGAGATAGAACAACCCATTAAGAAGATCGAAGACGTTCACGGATGGTAAGTGGGGAGGTGAATACAGCAAGATATCAGTGATTATAATCCTTTTTCAAACATAAACATTAATTTAAATTTTAACATTACTAATTCTATCAAATACTAAACAACACTAGTCATCGATGTTTACATTACAACGTGAGGAGTGAAGAAGAATCGACTACTAAATAAAATTTTAATTAAAAATAAAAAAACACAACACTCAATAACTCACTCGTTGTAAGTTACATTACAACGTGGCGCCCAACGTGGGGCTTGACTTGATTATCTATCCACCCAAAAAGTTGTTTTGTAACAACGTGGCGCCCAACGTCTGAGCGCGAATTAGGACGACGATACTCAATAAAACAAATAAATAAATAAATAGTTATTAAACCTAATTCGGCGGCAATTACATTGCAAAGATATAAAGATGTACCGAAGATCAACGTCGAAGAGGCGAGCGGCGGAAGCCGAAAAAGAAGCTAGAATGGAGGAGAAGGAAGCGACGTCGGCAGAAGACGTGGAAGAAATATTACTTGCAATAGAAGACAGACAACCTGAACCGGCGGAGGAGGTCCAGCAACCAGAAGGTGAACCGGAGATTACACAACAGGAAACCCAACCAGAAGTAAGCCGACCTGAAAACCGATATTACCAGGAGGCATAGACTTCATGGAAATGATGAAGGCGACAATGGAAGAAGTTCTAAAAGAGACCAACAAGAAAATAGAAGAAAATCAAGCCGGAAGAAAATGGAAGAAGGCCAGAAAGACAGCCAGAAAAATATAGAATCATTGAAGGAAGATTACCGGTCGTTGAATAAGAAAATAGAAGACGGACAGAAGAAGACGGAAGAGTTATTGGAGAAAAATATATAAATAATCAAAGAAAATCTGTCTGAAGAATTGGGAGTCAAAATCGGTGAAACAAATAAAAAGATAGATGAACTGAACGAGAAAATCAATAAGGAAATTGAAGCAGTGAAAAGCGATAACGAGAAGATATGGCAACAGATGGCTAATAATAGCGACAGAACTGAAGAAATCGCAAGAACGACCATAGAAACAATAGATAAGAAGTTTGAAGAAAACCTAGAAGCAACGGAAGAGAGGATAGCAGTGATGGCGACAGAAATCCAGGGAGAGATGTCTGACGTACGACGAGAATGTGAAATTAACAAACAGGAGATTGTGCAAACTAAAACAGATCTCAGCAACCGTATTGACATCCTCGAAGAAACCCGTAATAAACAAATAGAGGTAGTAGAGCGCAGACAAGCAGAAATGGTAGTCGCACACACCACACTAGGGGAGAAGTGTGAAGAGATGAAAACGACAGTAAACGCGGTAAAGAACCAGGTGGATAACGACAGAGAACAATTAACGGAACGGCAACAACGAGAATTCAACGACCTCAGGGACGAGATGAACCGTCTGAGAACATACCCAAGTGTAATAGCAGGTTTACCACACCTGGATGGACGGGAGAACATAGACTTCAGAGCATATAAGAAAAATCCGCTCGAATTCTTGGAGAGAGTGGACGAGGTACTGAACCGCAATAAAGAGAACCGATGGACGATAATAAAAGGAATGCTAGACGAGTACTTCAGAAATGTTTTTGACAATTGGAGGACGGCAACCAGACATGGAGTAAATAGCTACGCAGCGTTCAAGGTGGCGTTTAAAATGAAATACTGGTCAGAATCCACCCAAAACATAATAAGAGACGATATAAGTAATGGCAGGTACGACCCCAACGGCGGACAATCTATGACAACATATTTTTTAGGAAAAATTTGCCTAGCGAGGAATTTGGAGCCAGCAATACCGGAGGAGTGCCTGGTAACTAAACTGGCATACCACTTCAATCAAGGTGTATCCCAGGGAAGATTAAATGCACAAATAAAAACGGTACAAGGGATGTCCGCGCTCCTGGAAAACCACGAGAGGGAGCGGTACTACCAAAGGAACCGTCAGGGACAAGGACAACAGTATGACCGGGGAGGACCGGGTAATAATAATCCTCATAACAACAATGATGGGCCCAACTATAGAGGGAACTTCAATAACCCGACGCGGTTCAATAATAATCAAAATCCCAGACAAGATAACAGTGGTAATAATACCAACCATAACGACCGGGGAAATCAAAATAACCCTAGGCCAAATAGTTACCAGGGAAATAATAATTATCGACCAAATAACAATTATTACCGGCCGTATAATAACAACCCACATAATAATAATAATTATAGACAAAACAATGGAAATAACGGTGGGAATAACTTCAGAAGGGTACACTACGCTAATGCCAGTAGAGGTGGCAGTAGTAGACCGTACTACCAGGGTCGCCGGAGTTACCACAGTAATAACAGCCGGAGCAACAGCGAGGGAGAAGATCACGAATCTGGATGTCGCACTAACAGAAGTCACAGTAGCGAAGATAATCGGCGAGTACCAGGAAATGCGGAAGTTTATCATAACGGGAATGGACCAGGATCCCAAGAACAGAGTGCATCCAACTCATCAGACAGGCACCCAGATAATGGTGACCTGTCTTTAAATGGGCAACGGCAGTGAAAACCGCGACATCACCCTCACTGAACCGGTCTATTGGGCCTAACGTATCAGGAAACACAACGGAATCAATTGTAATTCTCCAAAATAATTACTTAAAAATATTCGCCAAGATTTAATGGAAGAAAAAGAAAATCACGTCGATGACACCGTTAATAGCGAAATCGCCTATATATCAGTTAATGTCAACGGGATCAAAGCGACGGCCATGATAGACACAGGGGCCAATGTATCATTAATTGATAGAGTTGAATTAAACCGGATACAAACAGGGAATAAAACAATAATACCGACGTTGCCGATAAATAATATTATCCTAATTGGAGCAACGGGTCGGCAGAATAAAACTATCCGGAACCAAGTCCAATTAGAGATATCAAGCAACGGCGAAACCATCCCAATGATTTTCTTAGTAGCGAGTGGGCTACCCTTTGCCTTGTTAATCGGCTGCGACATATTAAGGAAATATGCAGCCATTATCGATATGAACAGAGCCAAGGTATCCTTAAAATCAGGTGAAATTAGATGGACAGCAGGGTTGATCGAAAACAGGAAGGCACCTCCTGAACACATCCGGGAAGGCCACGACCAGAGAGAGAAAATGTCGATCAATGGAGAGATTCGCCATAGCCAAGGAGACACGTTGTGGATGGAAAAGCTAGAAGAAATTAAGAAATTCCAAACAGCTAGAGTTGACAGGATTCTAACAGATGGACAGATAGCGAAATTAATCCAAATTTACAACAAATACAGGCATGTATTTTCAGATACGCCAGGGAAAGTGAAAAATTTCCAGTGCGAAATAAAATTCAAGGAACAAGCTGAATTCAAGAGGAAATCTTACCCTACAGATTTTTCGTTAAAAGAAGCAGTCCGTTTAGAAATACAACGTTTAATCGAAAACGATATCATTGAACTAAGTAACTCCCCGTACACCAATCCAGTTGTAGCAGTACCAAAGAAGAATGGCGCAGTAAGGATTTGTTTAGACGCCAGGGAGATAAACAATACCATAATAAATGACAGGACGTCGCCTGGAGAAATCGACGAAATACTTAAGAAATTCCATGGCATAAGGTACATCAGTATATGGGACACCATGTGTGGGTATTGGCAGGTGGAATTACACCCCAACAGCAGAAAGTATACGGCCTTTATATTTGAGTCAGCTTCCACGTAGATATTACACCAACGCCTCTGCTCCTTGAGGCTTGACCACTCACATGTAATCTACGGCTAAGGGGTTTGTATGACATACAGGCATAGTGTTTGAAAATAAAAACATCAGTGATCTGTATGACTGAGAAAATTAGAAGGCTGAATAAGACAAAAAGTGTAGTATAAAATAGACATCTAAAGTAACAATGCAGATAAAGCTCAGAATAAGTTCATGTAAAACAATGTGTTGCTAATACTAATACTGGTTGTTTCCTGACCTCAGAAAATCACAGTAATTATAAAGAAGAGCATAGACTTGGAAATACTCGTCTCATTGAAATTCTACTCAGTGAAATGGGAAACTAATCTTTTATAGAATGAAAACGTAACTTCTTTAGAAAATTTAACTTGTTTTGTAGTTATGCTGTCAGAGAAGAATCGACAACTTGTCTTGACAATTTTGTTATAATAATATTAAACTAGTGGTCGCCCAGTGGTCGAAATTCGACCGTAATTCATTAAATTTTTAAGTTTGAACGTTATTGAGGTTCTTTTGTCAAAGAGTATACCTCTATAATCATTGCATATAATTTTTTTGAATTTTGTTCTATTACGTCAGCTGCGAGCGTGTACAATACGTCATTAGCGTGTGTTGTTTGCCTTAATTCCCTGCAATACCTATGAAATTTAAAATTTAATGTTAGTAACACTTGAAAAAATATCGGTATGGAGAACCATACATGACTTCCATATTCTAAGATTTAAATTTAAAATCATTTTCGAAATGAAATATTACCATAGAAACTACTTCTTTCTACCTACTGCTTCAGCCTTAACCACAGTACTGTGGTCACTAACATATACCACCTCACGTTATCGCACTCGATTTTCACTGATGATGGAAGTCGATGGCATTGCCGAAACGTCTGGTTTTGTAGAAAACATTGGACTACGGCCAAATATCCCGGGAAGGAATTTTAACAAAAACTACTTCTTTGTTGCCGATAACGTTGTACACACATATATAAAAAATATGCATAAAATTAATGGCTTGTATAAGTTAATGATTGATCTCCATTAAGTAGTGCTCAAGTTTCCAAAGTTTTAATATTATGATGTCCGTAATTAAAACATCAGAGCAGGTTTGTTGTGAATGAGGGTACACCGTGGACTAAAATTTTCAACATTTCCTATTGAGCGTTGCTTAGAGTAAAGCTGCGAATCTACAGTGTATGTTTCACAGAACAAACACGCGAAAAAGAAGGAGCGCTCCGAAGTCACTCATGGACCCTCAGCATCTTGCAGAGGGTTCATTCCCTAAAGACGAAAAGTCTATCTATGAATCGTTCCTCTGTAAACACGTGCAGTTACACTGCCCAGCGATCCACAGGAAGCAAATTGATGTCCATTTTTTCGGCTTGCACGCGTTATGTTGGTATGGGTTTCGGCACTTTCCATTTAAAAAGCGTGCAAATGTAAGAAAATCAACATGAGTGAGGCCAGAAATAACGCGAATTGTGTGTGTGTGTGTGTGTGTGTGTCTTCCCTGCCTTTTTATTGCTGTAGTCATAATAATAAAATGGAAACGTAAACATTAATATAACTGAGATATGCTTACATGCCACGAACGATATATTATTTTATACATGTACGAGGTGTGTTCAAAAAAAGACCGAACTATTTGTGTAGCACGTCAACTAGCGCATAGAGCGAGCTGCAGAATTAAGTGCTGCTAGCAACAGGTTTTGACGCCTGAATGCCGTTTTCTCTGTTCCGTCACGATCTTCAGTCTTCGTGCTACACGCGCTGTAGTGGGCACGGGCACACACCGTCCGGCGGATTTATAACGAAGTGAGAATGAAGATCTTAACACAACGTGTGTGTATACAATTTTGCTGCTGACTTCGTAAAATCTTTACAGAGCTTTTTCCATTGTCTTCCAAAGTTTTCATTACCATTTGTATTGGTACGCAGTTGTTGACCGATTTCAAAACGGGTCTCTTTCTAATCGTCGTCAACAAACACAGTAAGAATTTTTCAGTGATACGATACATTTAAATTTTTCTATCAAAATTTAATTTTACGATCTTAAATGGATTCTGTCAGAAAGTATCGGCATTTAAACGATGATTTACAATTACCACATCACGAGCTCTCTTCCCATGATCTTCGATATCGCTTTGATTTGCACTGACCATTGTTTTTCCCTCTTTAAAAATTCTTAAACTAATCGTTCGCCTCACGCAGGCTTCCGCGTATGCTTAATTGAAAACCAGAATGTCTCTGAAAAGTTTTAACCTAGTTTTGCTGCAAAATTTCATACGCACACGTTGTTCTCGCGGTCTTTCTTAATCGCTTTGTCACTAATTCGCCGGCCAGCGTGTGCACGTCCCCACTCATTGTGATATACCTCAAAGACTACTGCTAATAGCGGAACACAATAAGTGGTAGTTTGTTGTCAAAAACTATCGCTAGGTGCGCGCAAAGTCGCGGCGCGTCGTTTGTGCGGATTGATGTGTTACTCAAAACGTTTGGTCTTTTTATGAACACACCTCGTATATTAACTCATACATAATTTACATTAAAATGAAAAAATTATAATTTTATTGCCTGGCAACAAAATTATTTTATTTTTACTTCCATATTCCTTAAGGAATGGAAGTATGGTGATGGCAAAAAAAATCGTGTTCGAGATTATTGCAGATTCTGATTCTACTACACTCAAAACATGAAAAAAAGCCGTTTTCCGAAAAGTGTCTGTGTGTGTGTCTGTCTGTGTGTCTGTAGATTTTTTTTCTATGGCAAACGATAACTGCCGCAAATTCAAACAGAATCAAATAATTTTTTGCATATAGCCCTGATTTGTAGAGTACTCACGACCTATTGTTTTTGGTGAAGATCGGTTGAGGGAAAGGGGTAGTTTACCTGCAACGGTTTTTTTTTTATCAAGGGAAAATTTTTTTTTGGCAAACGATAACAGCCGCAAATTCAAGCAGAATCAAATAATGTTTCGCATACAGCCCTGAATTGTAGAGTTCTCAAGACCTATTGTTTTTGGTGAAGATCGGTTAAGGGAAAGGGGTAGTTTACCTGTAACGTTTTATGTTTTAACAAGGGTATTTCCTATGGCAAACGATAACAGCCGCAAATTCAAACAGAATCATAAGATTATTTGCATACAGCCCTAAATTTTAGAGTTCTCAAGACCTATTGTTTTTGGTGAAGATCGGTTAAGGGAAAGGGGTAGTTTACCTACAACGTTTTTTTAACAAGGGTATTTTCTATGGCAAACGATAACAGCCGCAAATTCAAACAGAATCAAATAATTTTTTGCATACGTCCCTGAATTGTAGAGGTCTCAAGGACTTTCGATTTTGGTGAAGATCGGTTAAGGGGAAGGGGTAGTTTACCTGCAACCTTTTACGTTTTAACAAGAGTAAAGTACTTGAAAATTCATTTAAACTTTTTCAAACAATGGTAATTGTTAAAAATAAAATAATTTTGTTGCCAGGCAATAAAATTATAGTTTTTCATTTTAATGTAAATTATGTTTGAGTTAATATCTTTATATATACAGTGGAACTTGGTTATTACGGCCTCGGCTGTTACGTCAACTCTGGTGTAGCGTTATTTTGTCATAAGTCCGGTCAAACTGATATCTTTAACATTATAAAATTCCCGGTTTTAACGTCACTAAATATTGTACTACTCTGTTGTAGCGTCAAATATTTCTCAGATATTTTACTCTAAATTTCATATAAACGTATATATGTGCGCGCGCGCGCGCTAGCCCATGGCTACAGACATACATTGTATGCAAGCGATAAGCACTGTAACAGGACTGCCGGCGCCAGCCATTTTGCGTGCTCCAACGGATGGCTAGATCGATTTAAGGCCCGACACTCGATTTCCTTTGCAAAAATTTGTGGTGAGGCAAAATGCGTACATCTGAACGTTACAGGTGATTGGGTGCATAACACTTGGCCAGAAATTAGACGATCATATAAAGATGAAGACATCTTTAATGGACATGAAGCCGGAATTTTTTATAAATTAACTCCAGATAAGACTTTCAAATTTACAAATGAAAAGTGCGTTGGTGGGAAGCTCTCTAAACAAAGAGTTACAGTTTTTGTTTGTGCGAACATGACGGGAACCGAAAAAAGGAAACTTTTAGTTATCGGGAAAAGTTTGCATCCTAGATGTTTTAAAAACATCAAAAAACTTCCTGTAAGTTACACTGCCAACATAAAAGCGTGGACGACTTCTAGTATTTTTGAAGATGACTTCTGTACGTGTGTATGTCACTGAACTCCTCCATGTATAAAATAATATATCGTTCGTGGCAGGTAAGCAAATCTCAGTTATGTAATATTTACGTTTCCATTTTATTATTATGCCTACAGCAATAAAAAGGCAGGTAAGACACACACACACAATTCACGTTATTTCTGGCCTCACTCATGTTTATTTTCTTACATTTGCACGCTTTTTAAATGGAAAGTGCCGAAACCCATACCAACATAACACGTGCAAGCCGAAAAAATGGACATCAATTTGCTTCCTGTGGATCGCTGGGCAATGTAACTGCACGTGTTTACAGAGGAACGATTCATAGACAGACTTTTCGTCTTTAGGGAATGAACCCTCTGCAAGATGCTGAGGGTCCATGAGTGACTTCGGAGCGCTCCTTCTTTTTTGCGAGTTTGTTCTGTGAAACATACACTGTAGATTCGCAGCTTTACTCTAAGCAACGCTCAATAGGAAATGTTGAAAATTTGTGTCCACAGTGTACCCTCATTCACACTAAACCTGCTCGGATGTTTTAATTACGGACATCATAATATTAAAACTTTGGAAACTTGAGCACTACTTAATGGAGATCAATCATTAACTTATACAAGCCATTAATTTTATGCATATATTTTATATATATATGTACAACGTTATCGGCAACAAAGAAGTAGTTTTTGTTAAAATTCCTTCCCGGGATATTTGGCCGTAGTCCAATGTTTTCTACAAAACCAGACGTTTCGGCAATGCCATTGACTTCCATCATCAGTGAAAATCGAGTGCGATAACGTGAGGTGGTATATGTTAGTGACCACAGTACTGTGGTTAAGGCTGAAGCAGTAAGTAGAAAGAAGTAGTTTCTATGGTAATATTACATTTCGAAAATGATTTGAAATATAAATCTTAGAATATGGAAGTCATGTATGGTTCTCCATACCGATATTTAACAATTACCATTGTTTGAAAAAGTTTAAATGCATTTTCAAGTACTTTACTGTTGTTAAAACGTAAAAGGTTAGAGGTAAACTACCCCTTCCCCTTAACCGATCTTCACCAAAATCGAAAATCCTTGAGATCTCTACAATTCAGGGACGTATGCAAAAAATTATTTGATTCTGTTTGAATTTGCGGCTGTTATCGTTTGCCATAGAAAATACGCTTGATAAAAAAACGTTGCAGGTAAACTACCCCTTCCCCTTAACCGATCTTCACCAAAAACAATAGGTCTTGAGTACTCTACAAATCAGGGCTGTATGCAAAAAATTATTTGATTCTGTTTGAATTTGCGGCTGTTATCGTTTGCCATACAAATTACCCTTGAAAAAACAAAAAACGTGGCAGGTAAACTACCCCTTTCCCTTAAACGATCTTCACCAAAAACAATAGGTCTTTAGTACTCAAGAAAGCAGGGGTGTATGCAAAAACTTAATTGATTCTGTTTGAATTTGCGGCTGTTATCGTTTGCCATAGAAAATACCCTTGTTAAAACATAAAACGTTGCAGGTAAACTACCCCTTTCCCTTAACCGATCTTCACCAAAAACAATAGATCTTGAGAACTACAATTCAGGGCTGTATGCGAAACATTATTTGATTCTGTTTGAATTTGCGGCTGTTATCGTTTGCCAAAAAAAAAAAATTCCCTTGATAAAAAAAAACCGTTGCAGGTAAACTACCCCTTTCCCTCAACCGATCTTCACCAAAAACAATAGGTCGTGAGTACTTACAAATCAGGGCTGTATGCAAAAAAGTATTTGATTCTGTTTGAATTTGCGGCTGTTATCGTTTGCCATAGAAAAAAATCTACACACAGACAGACACACAGACACACACACAGATACTTTTCGAAAAACGACTTTTTTCATGTTTTGAGTGTAGTACAATCAGAATCTGCAATAATCTCGAACACGATTTTTTTTGCCATCACCATACTTCCATTTCCTTAAGGAATATGGAAGTAAATATCGGTATGGAGAACCATACATGACTTCCATATTCTGAGATTTATTTTTAAAATCATTTTCTAAATGAAATATTACCATAGAAACTACTTCTTTCTACTTACTGCTTCAACCTTAACCGCAGTACTGTGGTCACTAACATATACCACCTCACGTTATCACACTCGAT
The DNA here is from genome assembly GCA_034769895.1 of Magicicada septendecula. Lineage (NCBI taxonomy): Eukaryota > Metazoa > Arthropoda > Insecta > Hemiptera > Cicadidae > Magicicada > Magicicada septendecula. The sequence goes on from CM068368.1 coordinate 786,861,120, forward strand.
TTTCACTGATGATGGAATTCAATGGCATTGCCGAAACGACTGGTTTTGTAGAAAACATTGGACTACGGCCAAATATCCCGGGAAGGAATTGTAACAAAAACTACTTCTTTGTTGCCGATAACGTTGTACATATATATATAAAAAATATGCATAAAATTAATGGCTTGTATAAGTTAATGATTGATCTCCATTAAGTAGTGCTCAAGTTTCCAAAGTTTTAATATTATGATGTCCGTAATTAAAACATCAGAGCAGATTTAGTGTGTATGAGGGTTCACCGTGGACAAAAATTTTCAACATTTCCTATTGAGCGTTGCTTAGAATAAATCTGCGAATCTACAGTGTACGTTTCACAGAACAAACACGCGGAAAAGAAGGAGCGCTCCGAAGTCACTCATGGACCCTCAGCATCTTGCAGAGGGTTCATTCCCTAAAGACGAAAAGTCTGTCTATGAATCGTTCCTCTGTAAACACGTGCAGTTACACTGCCCAGCGATCCACAGGAAGCAAATCGCTATCCACGCTGGACACTTTTTCGGCTTGCATGCGTTATGTTGGTATGGGTTCGGCACTTTCCATTTAAAAACCGTGCAAATGTAAGAAAATAAACATGAATGAGGCCAGAAATAATGCGAATTGTGTGTGTGTGTGTGTGTGTGTGTGTGTGTGTGTGTGTGTCTTCCCTGCCTTTTTATTGCGGTAGTGATAATAATAAAATGGAAACGTAAACCAGTATATAACTGAGATATGCTTGCCTGCCACGCACGATATATTTTCTCTTATACATGACTAGCAGAATGCTCGTGCTTCGCTAAGGAGTTTCACGTTGTACGTAATGAAAATGTTAGTTTAATTAATAAAGTTTAATTAAAGTAGGCTTCTTAAAAATAAATAGCTGTTGCCCACAACTTCGTTCGCGTGGTCTTCAATTTAATGCGATAATATATTTAGAACAGAATCTATTCTATTGGGTTGCCATAGTAACCAGATCTAATAGTTTTTTAAGACCGCAAAGGACCCCCCAGAGGATCGTATCGAAAAAAACGCCTGTCCTATGTTGGTTCTCCCGTTGCGTAAAATATTTGTGCCAAGTTTGGTTGAAATCGGTCCAATGGTTTAGGTGGAGACGTGTAAGACCCCAAAGGACCCCCCAAAGGATCGTATCGAAAAAAAACACTTGTCCTATGTTGGTTCTCCCTTTGCGTAAAATATTTGTGCCAAGTTTGGTTGAAATCGGTCCAGTGGTTTAGGAGGCGATGTGGAAGACCCCAAAGAACCCCCAAAAGGACCCCACCGAAAAAACACCTATCCTATGTTGGTTCTCCCGTTGCGTAAAATATTTGTGCCAAGTTTGGTTGAAATCGGTACAGTGGTTTAGGAGGAGATGTGGAAGAAACCTTCGCGGACGTGAGCACAACAACTCACCGAAGTTTCATCGCAATTGGATGAATGGTATAGGAACGCATATGGGACAAACAAAGAAACATTCATTTTTATATATAAGATGTAAACTATACCACTTACTTGACATAAACCGTGATAGCTAAGCTAATGTACAACATATATGTATTAATTATACACATAAATGTTCCTCGATAGACACTCTATCTATTGGCGAAAACTTGAATAAAATCCGTTCAGTACTTCCTGAGATTAGCGATTTCAAACACAGAGAGAAAACGGACCGACTTTACTTTATACTATGTACAGATTTACATTAAAATGAAAAAATTATAATTTTATTGCCTGGCAACAAAATTATTTTATTTTTAACAATTACCATTGTTCGAAAAAGTTTAAATGAATTTTCAAGTACTTTACTCTTGTTAAAACGTAAAAGGTTGCAGGTAAACTACCCCTTCCCCTTAACCGATCTTCACCAAAATCAAAAGGCCTCGAGTCCTCTACAATTCAGTGACGTATGCAAAAAATTATTTGATTCTGTTTGAATTTGCGGCAGTTATCGTTTGCCATAGAAAATACGCTTGATAAAAAACGTTGCAGGTAAACTACCCCTTCCCCTTAACGGATCTTCACCAAAAACAATGGGTCTTGAGTACTCTACAAATCACAGCTGTATGCAAAAAATTATTTGATTCTGTTTGAATTTGCGGCTGTTATCGTTTGCCATAGAAAATACCCTTGATAAAAAAACGCTGCAGGTAAACTACCCCTTTCCCTTAACCGATCTTCACCAAAAACAATAGGTCTTGAGAACTCTGCAATTTAGGGCTGTATGCAAATAATCTTTTGATTCTGTTTGAATTTGCGGCTGTTATCATTTGCCATAGGAAATACCCTTGTTAAAACATAAAACGTTACAGGTAAACTACCCCTTTCCCTTAACCGATCTTCACCAAAAACAATAGGTCTTGAGAACTCTACAATTCAGGGCTGTATGCGAAACATTATTTGATTCTGTTTGAATTTGCGGCTGTTATCGTTTGCCAAAAAAAAAAAAAAAAAATTTCCCTTGATAAAAAAAACCGTTGCAGGTAAACTACCCCTTTCCCTCAACCGATCTTCACCAAAAACAATAGGTCGTGAGTACTCTACAAATCAGGGCTTTATGCAAAAAATTATTTGATTCTGTTTCAATTTGCGGCAGTTATCGTTTGCCATAGAAAAAAAATCTACACACAGACACACAGACAGACCGACACACACACAGACACTTTTCGGAAAACGACTTTTTTTCATGTTTTGAGTGTAGTAGAATCAGAATCTGCAATAATCTCGAACACGATTTTTTTTGCCATCACCATACTTCCATTCCTTAAGGAATATGGAAGTAAAATATCGGTATGGAGAACCATACATGACTTCCATATTCTAAGATTTATATTTAAAATCATTTTCAGCCAAACAGCCAGGCTGTGTCTTACCTGCCTTTTTATTGCTGTATTAAATGAAAAATATTATATTACATTAAAATGAAAAAATTATAATTTTATTGCCTGGCAACAAAATTATTTTATTTTTAACCATTGTTTCAAAAAGTTTAAATAAATTTTCAAGTACTTTACTCTTGTTAAAACGTAAAAGGTTGCAGGTAAACTACCCCTTCCCCTTAACCGATCTTCACCAAAATCGAAAGTCATTGAGACCTCTACAATTCATGGACGTATGCAAAAAATTATTTGATTCTGTTTGAATTTGCGGCTGTTATCGTTTGCCATAGAAAATACGCTTGATAAAAAAACGTTGCAGGTAAACTACCCCTTCCCCTTAACCGATCTTCACCAAAAACAAAAGGTCTTGAGTACTCTACAAATCAGGGCTGTATGCAAAACATTATTAGATTCTGTTTGAATTTGTGGCTGTTATCGTTTGCCATAGAAAATACCCTTGTTAAAAAAACGTTGCAGGTAAACTACCCCTTTCCCTCAACCGATCTTCACCAAAAACAATAGGTCTTGAGAACTCTACAATTTAGGGCTGTATGCAAATAATCTTTTGATTCTGTTTAAATTTGCGGCTGTTATCGTTTGCCATAGGAAATACCCTTGTTAAAACATAAAACGTTACAGGTAAACTACCCCTTTCCCTTAACCGATCTTCACCAAAAACAATAGGTCTTGAGTACTCTACAAATCAGGGCTGTATGCAAAACATTATTTGATTCTGTTTGAATTTGCGGCTGTTATCGTTTGCCATAGAAAATACCCTTGTTAAAAAAACGTTGCAGGTAAACTACCCCTTTCCCTCAACCGAACTTCACCAAAAACAATAGGTCTTGAGAACTCTACAATTTAGGGCTGTATGCAAATAATCTTTTGATTCTGTTTGAATTTGCGGCTGTTATCGTTTGCCATAGGAAATACCCTTGTTAAAACATAAAACGTTACAGGTAAACTACCCCTTTCCCTTAACCGATCTTCATCAAAATCAACAGATCTTGAGAACTCTACAATCCAGGGCTGTATGCGAAACATTATTTGATTCTGTTTGAATTTGCGGCTGTTATCGTTTGCCAAACAAACAAAATTACCCTTGCTAAAAAAAAAACCGTTGCAGGTAAACTACCCCTTTCCCTCAACCGATCTTCACCAAAAACAATAGGTCGCGAGTACTCTGCAAATCAGGGCTGCATGCAAAAAATTATTTGATTCTGTTTGAATTTGCGGCAGTTATCGTTTGCCATAGAAAAAAAATCTACACACAGACACACAGACAGACAGACAGACACACAGACACTTTTCGGAAAACGACTGTTTTTCATGTTTTGAGTGTAGTAGAATCAGAATCTGCAATAATCTCGAACACGATTTTTTTTGCCATCACCATACTTCCATTCCTTAAGGAATATGGAAGTAAAAACACAATTACAGCTTGTATTCGTATTTATTTTTTGATATAATTCATTGTCAGTTTTAATTTTTTCATGTTATTATTGAATCAAATAAACGCTAATAAAAATGAGACTTCACATTCATAGAAGTATAAGATACATTGTTTTCAATTCCAGTGGATTACATTTCATTTTTGGTAAGGCAAAAAATTCGAAAACAGTTTGAAGATTATCTGCTACAAAGCTTTTTTACTTCCATATTCCTTAAGGAATGGAAGTATGGTGATGGCAAAAAAAATCGTGTTCGAGATTATTGCAGATTCTGATTCTACTACACTCAAAACATGAAAAAAAGTCGTTTTCCGAAAAGTGTCTGTGTGTCTGTCTGTCTGTCTGTAGATTTTTTTTCTATGGCAAACGATAACTGCCGCAAATTCAAACAGAATCAAATAATTTTTTGCATGCAGCCCTGATTTGCAGAGTACTCGCGACCTATTGTTTTTGGTGAAGATCGGTTGAGGGAAAGGGGTAGTTTACCTGCAACGGTTTTTTTTTAGCAAGGGTAATTTTGTTTGTTTGGCAAACGATAACAGCCGCAAATTCAAACAGAATCAAATAATGTTTCGCATACAGCCCTGAATAGTAGATTTCTCAATATCTGTTGATTTTGGTGAAGATCGGTTAAGGGAAAGGGGTAGTTTACCTGTAACGTTTTATGTTGTAACAAGGGTATTTCCTATGGCAAACGATAACAGCCGCAAATTCAAACAGAATCAAAAGATTATTTGCATACAGCCCTAAATTGTAGAGTTCTCAAGACCTATTGTTTTTGGTGAAGTTCGGTTGAGGTAAAGGGGTAGTTTACCTGCAACGGTTTTTTAACAAGGGTATTTTCTATGGCAAACGATAACAGCCGCAAATTCAAACAGAATCAAATAATGTTTTGCATACAGCCCTGACTTGTAGAGTACTCAAGACCTATTGTTTTTGGTGAAGATCGGTTAAGGGAAAGGGGTAGTTTACCTGTAACGTTTTATGTTTTAACAAGGGTATTTCCTATGGCAAACGATAACAGCCGCAAATTCAAACAGAATCAAAAGATTATTTGCATACAGCCCTAAATTGTAGAGTTCTCAAGACCTATTGTTTTTGGTGAAGATCGGTCGAGGGAAAGGGGTAGTTTACCAACAACGTTTTTTTAACAAGGGTATTTTCTATGGCAAACGATAACAGCCGCAAATTCAAACAGAATCAAATAATGTTTTGCATACAGCCCTGATTTTTAGAGTACTCAAGACCTATTGTTTTTGGTGAAGATCGGTTAAGGGGAAGGGGTAGTTTACCTGCAACGTTTTTTTATCAAGCGTATTTTCTATGGCAAACGATAACAGCTGCAAATTCAAACAGAATCAAATAATTTTTTGCATACGTCTCTGAATTGTAGAGGTCTCAATGACTTTCGATTTTGGTGAAGATCGGTTAAGGGGAAGGGGTAGTTTACCTGCAACCTTTTACGTTTTAACAAGAGTAAAGTACTTGAAAATTTATTTAAACTTTTTGAAACAATGGTAATTGTTAAAAATAAAATAATTTTGTTGCCAGGCAATAAAATTATAATTTTTTCATTTTAATGTAATATAATATTTTTCATTTAATACAGCAATAAAAAGACAGGTAAGACACAGCCTGGCTGTTTGGCTGAAAATGATTTTAACTATAAATCTTAGAATATGGAAGTCATGTATGGTTCTCCATACCGATATTTTAATTTTTTAATTAAAATTTTTTTAATTTTTTAATAATTTTTTAATTTTTGTTCTGTGCATTAATTTACGAGTTATTTGAAAAATATGAAAGATAGGAAAAATGAGGTTTAGCTTGGCTAAGCCATATTTAAATATCGGTATGGAGAACCATACATGACTTCCATATTCTAAGATTTATATTTAAAATCATTTTCAGCCAAACAGCCAGGCTGTGTCTTACCTTCCTTTTTATTGCTGTATTAAATGAAAAATATTATATTACATTAAAATGAAAAAATTATAATTTTATTGCCTGGCAACAAAATTATTTTATTTTTAACAATTACCATTGTTTCAAAAAGTTTAAATAAATTTTCAAGTACTTTACTCTTGTTAAAACGTAAAAGGTTGCAGGTAAACTACCCCTTCCCCTTAACCGATCTTCACCAAAATCGAAAGTCACTGAGACCTCTACAATTCAGGGACGTATGCAAAAAACTATTTGATTCTGTTTGAATTTGCGGCTGTTATCGTTTGCCATAGAAAATACGCTTGATAAAAAAACGTTGCAGGTAAACTACCCCTTCCCCTTAAACGATCTTCACCAAAAACAATAGGTCTTGAGTACTCTACAAATCAGGGCAGTATGCAAAACATTATTTGATTCTGTTTGAATTTGCGACTGTTATCGTTTGCCATAGAAAATACCCTTGTTAAAAAAACGTTGCAGGTAAACTACCCCTTTCCCTCAACCGATCTTCACCAAAAACAATAGGTCTTGAGAACTCTACAATTTAGGGCTGTATGCAAATAATCTTTTGATTCTGTTTGAATTTGCGGCTGTTATCGTTTGCCATAGGAAATACCCTTGTTAAAACATAAAACGTTACAGGTAAACTACCCCTTTCCCTTAACCGATCTTCACCAAAAACAATAGGTCTTGAGTACTCTACAAATCAGTGCTGTATGCAAAACATTATTTGATTCTGTTTGAATTTGCGGCTGTTATCGTTTGCCATAGAAAATACCCTTGTTAAAAAAACGTTGCAGGTAAACTACCCCTTTCCCTCAACCGATCTTCACCAAAAACAATAGGTCTTGAGAACTCTACAATTTAGGGCTGTATGCAAATAATCTTTTGATTCTGTTTGAATTTGCGGCTGTTATCGTTTGCTATAGGAAATACCCTTGTTAAAACATAAAACGTTACAGGTAAACTACCCCTTTCCCTTAACCGATCTTCACCAAAATCAACAGATCTTGAGAACTCTACAATTCAGGGCGGTATGCGAAACATTATTTGATTCTGTTTGAATTTGCGGCTGTTATCGTTTGCCAAACAAACAAAATTACCCTTGCTAAAAAAAAAACCGTTGCAGGTAAACTACCCCTTTCCCTCAACCGATCTTCACCAAAAACAATAGGTCGCGAGTACTCTGCAAATCAGGGCTGTATGCAAAAAATTGTTTGATTCTGTTTGAATTTGCGGCAGTTATCGTTTGCCATAGAAAAATATCGGTATGGAGAACCATACATGACTTCCATGTTCTAAGATTTATATTTAAAATCATATTCGAAATGAAATATTTCCATAGAAACTACGTCTTTCTACTTATTGCTTCAGCATTAACCACAGTACTGTGGTCACTAACGTATACCACCTCACGTTTTCGCACTCGATTTTCACCGATGATGGCAGTCGATAGCACTGCCGAAAAGTCTGGTTTTGCAGAAAACATTGGACTACGGCTAAAGAGCCCGGGAAGCAATTTTAACAAAAAACTACTTCTTTGTTGCCGATAACGTAGTACACATATAAAAAATTCTCCCCTCCACCTTCAACTATAATTTTTAATAATAGAAAATTACCCCCACCCCGTTCACCTAACCTCTTCATTTATAGATATTTCATCTACGTTTCTACAGTGGATTACTATGAGCTTCTTATCAGGATACTTTATTTATAAAAATTAAGTACTTTACTCTTGCTAAATCATAAAATGTTTCAGGTAAACTACCCCTTTCTCTTAACCGATCTTCTCCAAAATCAACACACCTTCCGTCCTCTACAATTCAGGGAAGCATGCAAAAAAATATTTGATTCTGTTTGAATGTGCGGCAGTTATCGTTCGTCATGGAAACATTTCTCTTGTTACAACATAAAATGTTGCAGGTAAACTACCCCTTTCCCTTAACTGATCTTCACCAAAATCAATAGACTTTGAGCTCTCTGCAACTCAGGAAAGAGTGCAAAAAATTATTTGATTTTCATTGAATTTTCGGCAGTTATCGTTCGTCATAAAAAAAACCCTTTTTAAAACATAAAACGTTGCTGATAAACTACCCCTTCCCTTAACCGATCTTCAACAAAATCAACAGACCTTGAGTTCTCTTTAGTTCAAAAAGGTATGCAAAAACCTAGTTGATTCTGTTTGAATTTACGGCAGTTATCGTTCGTCATATAAAAAATTACCCTTGTTAAAACATAAAATGTTGCTGGTAAACTACCCCTTTCCCTTAACCGATCTTCACCAACACCAATAGGTATTGAGAACTCTACAATACAAAGCTGTATGCAAAACATCATTTGATTCTGTTTGAATTTGCGGCTGTTATCGTTTGCCATAGAAAATACCCTTGTTAAAAAAACGTAGCAGGTAAACTACCCCTTTCCCTCAACCGATCTTCACCAAAAACAATAGGTCTTGAGAACTCTACAATTTAGGGCTGTATGCAAATAATCTTTTGATTCTGTTTGAATTTGCGGCTGTTATCGTTTGTTTCAAAAAGTTTAAATAAATTTTCAAGTACTTTACTCTTGTTAAAACGTAAAAGGTTGCAGGTAAACTACCCCTTCCCCTTAACCGATCTTCACCAAAATCGAAAGTCATTGAGACCTCAACAATTCAGGTACATATGCAAAAAATTATTTGATTCTGTTTGAATTTGCGGCTGTTATCGTTTGCCATAGAAAATACGCTTGATAAAAAAACGTTACAGGTAAACTACCCCTTCCCCTTAACCGATCTTCACCAAAAACAATAGGTCTTGAGTACACTAAAACTCAGGGCTGTATGCAAAACATTATTTGATTCTGTTTGAATTTGCGGCTGTTATCGTTTGCCATAAAAAATACCCTTGTTAAAAAAACGTTGCAGGTAAACTACCCCTTTCCCTCAACCGATCTTCACCAAAAACAATAGGTCTTGAGAACTCTACAATTTAGGGCTGTATGCAAGTAATCTTTTGATTCTGTTTGAATTTGCGGCTGTTATCGTTTGCCAAACAAACAAAATTACCCTTGCTAAAAAAAAACCGTTGCCGGTAAACTACCCCTTTCCCTCAACCGATCTTCACCAAAAACAATAGGTTGTGAATACTCTACAAATCAGGGCTGTATGCAAAAAATTATTTGATTCTGTTTGAATTTGCGGCAGTTATCGTTTGCCATAGAAAAAAAATCTACAGACCGACAGACAGACACACAGACAGACAGACAGACAGACAGACAGACAGACAGACAGATAGACACACAGACACTTTTCGGAAAACGACTTTTTTTCATGTTTTGAGTGTAGTAGAATCAGAATCTGCAATAATCTCGAACACGATTTTTTTTGCCATCACCATACTTCCATTCCTTAAGGAATATGGAAGTAAAAGCAATAACGCGTTTTTTGACATTTCCTTGGTTTTTTTTTATTGCCATACTGACCAGGTTTCGCCAAGGCTACACAGTTATTTTGCCTATCTTTTTCGAAGTATATAAAATTTAAATAAAAAATTAATACAAAATAAAATATCGGTATGGAGAACCATACATGACTTGCATGTTCTAAGATTAATATTTAAAATCATATTCGAAATGAAATATTTCCATAGAAACTATGCCTTTCTACTTATTGCTTCAGCATTAACCACAGTACTGTGGTCACTAACGTATACCACCTCACGTTTTCGCACTCGATTTTCACCGATGATGGCAGTCGATGGCACTGCCGGAAAGTCTGATTTTGCAGAAAACATTGGACTACGGCTAAAGAGCCCGGGAAGCAATTTTAACAAAAAACTACTTCTTTGTTGCCGAAAACGTAGTACACATATAAAAAATTCTCCCCTCCACCTTCAACTATAATTTTTAATAATAGAAAATTACCCCCACCCCGTTCACCTAACCTCTTCATTTATAGATATTTCATCTATTTTTCTACAGTGGATTACTATGAGCTTCTGATCAGGATACTTTATTTATAAAAATTAAGTACTTTACTCTAGTTAAATCATAAAATGTTTCAGGTAAACTACCCCTTTCTCTTAACCGATCTTCTCCAAAATCAACAGACCTTCCGTCCTCTACAATTCAGGGAAGCATGCAAAAAAATATTTGATTCTGTTTGAATGTGCGGCAGTTATTGTTCGTCATGGAAACATTTCTCTTGTTACAACATAAAATGTTGCAGGTAAACTACCCCTTTCCCTTAACTGATCTTCACGAAAATCAATAGACCTTGAGCTGTCTGCAACTCAGGGGGTGCAAAAAATTATTTGATTCTCATTGAATTTTCGGCAGTTATCGTTCGTCATAAAAAAATTACCCTTTTTAAAACATAAAACGTTGCTGATAAACTACCCCTTCCGTTACCAATCTTCAACAAAATCAACAGACCTTGAGTTCTCTTTAGTTCAAAAAGGTATGCAAAAACCTAGTTGATTCTCTTTGAATTTACGGCAGTTATCGTTCGTCATATAAAAAATTACCCTTGTTAAAACATAAAATGTTGCTGGTAAACTACCCCTTTCTCTTAACCGATCTTCACCAACACCAATACGTATTGAGAACTCTACAATACAGGGCTGTATGCAAAACATCATTTGATTCTGTTTGAATTTGCGGCTGTTATCGTTTACTATAGAAAAAAATTACCCTTGATAAAAAACCGTTGCAGGTAAACTACCCCTTTCCCTCAACCGATCTTCACCAAATACGACATGTCTCAGGTACTCTACAATTCAGGCCTGTATGCAAAACATCATTTGATTCTGTTTGAATTTGTGGCTGTTATCGTTTGCCATAGAAAACACCCTTGATAAAACATAAAACGTTGCTGGTAAACTACCCTATTCCATTAACCGATCTTCACCAAAAACAATAGGTCTTGAGAACTCTACAATTCAGGGCTGTATGCAAAACATTAGTTGATTCTCTTTGAATTTACGGCAGTTATCGTTCGTCATAGAAAAAATACCCTTGTTAAAACATAAAACGTTGCAGGTAAACTACCCCTTTCCCTTAACCGATCTTCAACAAAATCAACAGACCTTGAGTTCTGTATAATTCAAAAAGGTATGCAGAAGAGTAGTTGATTCTGTTTTAATGTACGGCAGTTATCGTTCGTCATAAAAAAACTACCCTTGATAAAACATAACATGTTGCTGGTAAACAACCCTATTCCCTTAACCGATCTTCACCAAAACCAACAGGTCGTGAGAACTGTACATTTCAGGGCTGTATGCAAAATATTATATGATTCTGTTTGAATTTGTGGCTGTTATCGTTTGCCATATAAAATACCCTTGATAAAACAAAAAACGTGTCTGGTAAACTACCCCTTTCCCTTAACCGATCTTCACCAAAAACAATAGGTCTTTAGTACTCAACAAAACAGGGCTGTATGCAAAAACATATTTGATTCTGTTTGAATTTGCGGCTCTTATCGTTTGCCATAGAAAATACCCTTTTAAAACATAAAACGTTGCAGGTAAACTACCCCTTTCCCTTAACCGATCTTCACCAACACCAACAGGTATTGAGAACTCTACAATACAGGGCTGTATGCAAAACATCATTTTATTCTGTTTGAATTTGCGGCTGTTGTCGTTTACCATAGAAAAATATCGGTATGGAGAACCATACATGACTACCATATTCTAAGATTTATTTTTAAAATCATTTTTGAAATGAAATATTATCATAGAAACTACTTCTTTCTACTTACTGCTTCAACCTTAACCGCAGTACTGTGGTCACTAACATATACCACCTCACGTTATCACACTCGATTTTCACTGATGATGGAATTCAATGGCATTGCCGAAACGACTGGTTTTGTAGAAAACATTGGACTACGGCCAAATATCCCGGGAAGGAATTTTAACAAAAACTACTTCTTTGTTGCCGATAACGTTGTACACATATATATAAAAAATATGCATAAAATTAATGGCTTGTATAAGTTAATGATTGATCTCCATTAAGTAGTGCTCAAGTTTCCAAAGTTTTAATATTATGATGTCCGTAATTAAAACATCAGAGCAGGTTTAGTGTGTATGAGGGTTCACCGTGGACAAAAATTTTCAACATTTCCTATTGAGCGTTGCTTAGAATAAATCTGCGAATCTACAGTGTACGTTTCACAGAACAAACACGCGGAAAAGAAGGAGCGCTCCGAAGTCACTCATGGACCCTCAGCATCTTGCAGAGGGTTCATTCCCTAAAGACGAAAAGTCTGTCTATGAATCGTTCCTCTGTAAACACGTGCAGTTACACTGCCCAGCGATCGACCGGAAGCAAATCTCTATCCACACTGGACACTTTTTCGGCTTGCATGCGTTAGTATGTGTTGGTATGGGTTCGGCACTTTCCATTTAAAAACCGTGCAAATGTAAGAAAATAAACATGAATGAGGCCAGAAATAACGCGAATTGTGTGTGTGTGTGTGTGTGTGTGTGTGTGTGTGTGTGTGTGTCTTCCCTGCCTTTTTATTGCGGTAGTGATAATAATAAAATGGAAACGTAAACAGTACATAACTGAGATATGCTTGCCTGCCACGCACGATATTTTTTCTCTTATACATGACTAGCAGAATGCCCGTGCTTCACTAAGGAGTTTCACGTTGTACGTAATGAAAATGTTAGTTTAATTAATAAAGTTTAATTACCGTAGGCTTCTTAAAAATAAATAGCTGTTGCCCACAACTTCGTTCGCGTGGTCTTCAATTTAATGCGATAATATATTTAGAACAGTATCTATTCTATTGGGTTGCCATAGTAACTAGATCTAATAATTTTTTAAGACCGCAAAGGACCCCCCCAGAGGATCGTATCGAAAAAAACACCTGTCCTATGTTGGTTCTCCCGTTGCGTAAAATATTTGTGCCAAGTTTGGTTGAAATCGGTCCAATGGTTTAGGTGGAGACGTGGAAGACCCCAAAGGACCCCCCAAAGGATCGTATCGAAAAAAACACTTGTCCTATGTTGGTTCTCCCTTTGCGTAAAATATTTGTGCCAAGTTTGGTTGAAATCGGTACAGTGGTTTAGGAGGAGATGTGGAAGAAACCTTCGCGGACGTGCGGACAACAACTCACCGAAGTTTCATTGCAGTCGGATGAATGGTATAGGAACGCATATGGGACAAACAAAGAAACATTCATTTTTATATATAAGATGTAAACTGTACCACCTACTTGACATAATCCGTGATAGCTAAGCTAATGTACAACATATATGTATTAATTATACACTTAAATGTTCCTCGATAGACACTCTATCTATTGGCGAAAACTTGAATAAAATCTGTTCAGTACTTCCTGAGATTAGCGATTTCAAACACAGAGAGAAAACACAGAGAGAAAACACAGAGACTTTACTTTATACTATGTACAGATTTACATTAAAATGAAAAAATTATAATTTTTTTGCCTGGCAACAAAATTATTTTATTTTTAACAATTACCATTGTTTGAAAAAGTTTAAATGAATTTTCAAGTACTTTACTCTTGTTAAAACGTAAAAGGTTGCAGGTAAACTACCCCTTCCCCTTAACCGATCTTCAACAAAATCAAAAGGCCTTGAGTCCTCTACAATTCAGTGACGTATGCAAAAAATTATTTGATTCTGTTTGAATTTGCGGCAGTTATCGTTTGCCATAGAAAATACGCTTGATAAAAAATGTTGCAGGTAAACTACCCCTTCGCCTTAACGGATCTTCACCAAAAACAATAGGTCTTGAGTACTCTACAAATCACAGCTGTATGCAAAAAATTATTTGATTCTGTTTGAATTTGCGGCTGTTATCGTTTGCCATAGAAAATACCCTTGATAAAAAAACGCTGCAGGTAAACTACCCCTTTCCCTTAACCGATCTTCACCAAAAACAATAGGTCTTGAGAACTCTGCAATTTAGGGCTGTATGCAAATAATCTTTTGATTCTGTTTGAATTTGCGGCTGTTATCATTTGCCATAGGAAATACCCTTGTTAAAACATAAAACGTTACAGGTAAACTACCCCTTTCCCCTTAACCGATCTTCACCAAAAACAATACGTCTTGAGTACTTTACAAATCAGGGCTGTTTGCAAAACATTATTTGATTCTGTTTGAATTTGCGGCTGTTATCGTTTGCCATAGAAAATACCCTTTTTAAAAAGACGTTGCAGGTAAACTACCCCTTTCCCTTAACCGATCTTTACCAAAAATAATAGGTCTTGAGAACTCTACAATTTAGTGCTGTGTGCAAATAATCGTTTGATTATGTTTGAATTTGCGGCTGTTATCGTTTGCCATAGGAAATACCCTTGTTAAGACATAAAACGTTAAAGGTAAACTACCCCTTTCCCTTAACCGATCTTCACCAAAAACAATAGGTCTTGAAAACTCTACAATTCAGGGTTGTATGCGAAACATTATTTGATTCTGTTTGAATTTGCGGCCGTTATCGTTTGCCAAACAAACAAAATTACCCTTGATAAAAAAAAACCGTTGCAGGTAAACTACCCCTTTCCCTCATCCGATCTGCACCAAAAACAGTAGGTCGTGAGTACTCTACAAATCAGGGCTGTATGCAAAAAATTATTTGATTCTGTTTGAATTTGCGGCAGTTATCGTTTGCCATAGAAAAAAATCTATAGACACACAGACAGACAGATAGACAGACAGACACACAGACACTTTTCGGAAAACGACTTTTTTTCATGTTTTGAGTGTAGTAGAATCAGAATCTGCAATAATCTCGAACACGATTTTTTTTGCCATCACCATACTTCCATTCCATAAGGAATATGGAAGTAAAATTACCCTTGATAAAAAACCGTTGCAGGTAAACTACCCCTTTCCCTTAACCGATCTTCACCAAAAATGATAGGTCTTGAGAACTCTACAATTGAGGGTTGTATGTAAAATATTATATGATTTTGTTTGAATTTGCAGCTGTTATCGTTTGCCATACAAAATACCCTTGATAAAACAAAATAAAACGTGGCAGGTAAACTACCCCTTTCCCTCAAACGATCTTCACCAAAAACAATAGGTCTTTAGTACTCAAGAAATCAGGGCTGTATGCAAACACTTATTTGATTCTGTTTGAATTTGCGGCTGGTATCGTTTGCCATAGAAAATACCCTTTTAAAACATAAAACGTTGCAGGTAAACTACCCCTTTTCCTTAACCGATCTTCACTAAAACAAAAGGTCTTGAGAACTCAATAATTCAGGGCAGTATGCAAAACATTATTTGATTATGTTTGAATTTGCGGCTGTTATCATTTGCCATAGGAAATACCCTTGTTAAAACATAAAACGTTGCAGGTAAACTACCCCTTTCCTTTAACCGATCTGTACCAAAATCAACAGATCTTGAGAACTCTACAATTCAGGGCTGTATACGAAACATTATTTGATTCTGTTTAAATTTGCGGCTGTTATCGTTTGCCAAACAAACAAAATTACCCTTGATAAAAAAAACCGTTGCAGGTAAACTACCCCTTTCCCTTAACCGATCTTCACCAAAAACAATAGGTCGCGAGTACTCTGCAAATCAGGGCTGTATGCAAAAAATTATTTGATTCTGTTTGAATTTGCGGCTGTTATCGTTTGCCATAAAAAAAAACTACAGACAGACAGACAGACAGACACACAGACACTTTTCGGAAAACGACTTTTTTTCATGTTTTGAGTGTAGTAGAATCAGAATCTGCAATAATCTCGAACACGATTTTTTTGCCATCACCGTACTTCCATTCCTTAAGGAATATGGAAGTAAAATTACCCTTGATAAAAAACCGTTGCAGGTAAACTACCCCTTTCCCTTAACCGATCTTCACCAAAAACAATAGGTCTTGAGAACTCTGCAATTCAGGGCAGTATGCAAAACATTATTTGATTCTGTTTGAATTTGCGGCTGTTATCATTTGCCATAGGAAATACCCTTGTTAAAACATAAAACGTTACAGGTAAACTACCCCTTTCCTTTAACCGATCTTCACCAAAAACAATAGGTCTTGAGAACTCTACAATTCAGGGCTGTATGTGAAACATTATTTGATTCTGTTTGAATTTGCGGCTGTTATCGTTTGCAAAAAAAAAAAATTTCCCTTGATAAAAAAAACCCGTTGCAGGTAAACTACCCCTTTCCCTCAACCGATCTTCACCAAAAACAATAGGTCGTGAGTACTCTACAAATGAGGGCTGTATGCAAAAAATTATTTGATTCTGTTTGAATTTGCGGCAGTTATCGTTTGCCATAGAAAAAAAATCTACACACAGACAGACAGACACACACACAGACACTTTTCGGAAAACGACTTTTTTTCATGTTTTGAGTGTAGTAGAATCAGAATCTGCAATAATCTCGAACACGATTTTTTTTGCCATCACCATACTTCCATTCCTTAAGGAATATGGAAGTAAAATATCGGTATGGAGAACCATACATGACTTCCATATTCTAAGATTTATATTTAAATCTTAATATCGCCTGCCAAGCGCGATATATTTTCTCTTATACATGATTTACATTAAAATGAAAAAATTTTAATTTTATTGCCTGGCAACAAAATTATTTTATTTTTAACAATTACCATTGTTTGAAAATGTTTAAATAAATTTTCAAGTACTTTACTCTTGTTAAAACGTAAAAGGTTGCAGGTAAACTACCCCTTCCCCTTAACCGATCTTCACCAAAATCGAAAGTCCTTGAGACCTCTACAATTCAGGGACGTATGCAAAATATTATTTGATTCTGTTGAATTTGCGGCAGTTATCGTTTGCCATAGAAAATACGCTTGATAAAAAAACGTTGCAGGTAAACTACCCCTTTCCCCTTAACCGATCTTCACCAAAAACAATAGGTCTTGAGTACTCTACAAATCAGGGCTGTATGCAAAACATTATTTGATTCTGTTTGAATTTGCGGCTGTTATCGTTTGCCATAGAAAATACCCTTGTTAAAAAAACGTTGCAGGTAAACTACCCCTTCCCCTTAACCGATCTTCACCAAAAACAATAGATCTTGAGTACTCTACAAATCAGGGCTGTATGCAAAACATTATTTGATTCTGTTTGAATTTGCGGCTGTTATCGTTTGCCATAGAAAATACCCTTGTTAAAAAAACGTTGCAGGTAAACTACCCCTTCCCCTTAACCGATCTTCACCAAAAACAATACGTCTTGAGTACTTTACAAATCAGGGCTGTTTGCAAAACATTATTTGATTCTGTTTGAATTTGCGGCTGTTATCGTTTGCCATAGAAAATACCCTTTTTAAAAAGACGTTGCAGGTAAACTACCCCTTTCCCTTAACCGATCTTTACCAAAAATAATAGGTCTTGAGAACTCTACAATTTAGTGCTGTGTGCAAATAATCGTTTGATTATGTTTGAATTTGCGGCTGTTATCGTTTGCCATAGGAAATACCCTTGTTAAGACATAAAACGTTACAGGTAAACTACCCCTTTCCCTTAACCGATCTTCACCAAAAACAATAGGTCTTGAAAACTCTACAATTCAGGGTTGTATGCGAAACATTATTTGATTCTGTTTGAATTTGCGGCCGTTATCGTTTGCCAAACAAACAAAATTACCCTTGATAAAAAAAAACCGTTGCAGGTAAACTACCCCTTTCCCTCATCCGATCTGCACCAAAAACAGTAGGTCGTGAGTACTCTACAAATCAGGGCTGTATGCAAAAAATTATTTGATTCTGTTTGAATTTGCGGCAGTTATCGTTTGGCATAGAAAAAAAATCTATAGACACAGAGACAGACAGACAGACAGACACACAGACACTTTTCGGAAAACGATTTTTTTTCATGTTTTGAGTGTAGTAGAATCAGAATCTGCAATAATCTCGAACACGATTTTTTTTGCCATCACCATACTTCCATTCCATAAGGAATATGGAAGTAAAATTACCCTTGATAAAAAACCGTTGCAGGTAAACTACCCCTTTCCCTTAACCGATCTTCACCAAAAACGATAGGTCTTGAGAACTCTACAATTCAGGGTTGTATGTAAAATATTATATGATTTTGTTTGAATTTGCGGCTGTTATCGTTTGCCATACAAAATACCCTTGATAAAACAAAATAAAACGTGGCAGGTAAACTACCCCTTTCCCTCAAACGATCTTCACCAAAAACAATAGGTCTTTAGTACTCAAGAAATCAGGGCTGTATGCAAACACTTATTTGATTCTGTTTGAATTTGCGGCTGGTATCGTTTGCCATAGAAAATACCCTTTTAAAACATAAAACGTTGCAGGTAAACTACCCCTTTTCCTTAACCGATCTTCACTAAAACAAAAGGTCTTGAGAACTCAATAATTCAGGGCAGTATGCAAAACATTATTTGATTATGTTTGAATTTGCGGCTGTTATCATTTGCCATAGGAAATACCCTTGTTAAAACATAAAACGTTGCAGGTAAACTACCCCTTTCCTTTAACCGATCTGTACCAAAATCAACAGATCTTGAGAACTCTACAATTCAGGGCTGTATACGAAACATTATTTGATTCTGTTTAAATTTGCGGCTGTTATCGTTTGCCAAACAAACAAAATTACCCTTGATAAAAAAAACCGTTGCAGGTAAACTACCCCTTTCCCTTAACCGATCTTCACCAAAAACAATAGGTCGCGAGTACTCTGCAAATCAGGGCTGTATGCAAAAAATTATTTGATTCTGTTTGAATTTGCGGCTGTTATCGTTTGCCATAAAAAAAAATCTACAGACAGACAGACAGACAGACACACAGACACTTTTCGGAAAACGACTTTTTTTCATGTTTTGAGTGTAGTAGAACCAGAATCTGCAATAATCTCGAACACGATTTTTTTTGCCATCACCGTACTTCCATTCCTTAAGGAATATGGAAGTAAAATTACCCTTGATAAAAAACCGTTGCAGGTAAACTACCCCTTTCCCTTAACCGATCTTCACCAAAAACAATAGGCCGCGAGTACTCTACAAATCAGGGCTGTATGCAAAAAATTATTTGATTCTGTTTGAATTTGCGGCTGTTATCGTTTGCCATAGAAAAAGATCCACACACACACACACACACACACACACACACACACACACACACACACACACACACACACACACACACACACACACACACACACACACACACACACACACACACACACACACACACACACACACACACACACACACACACACACACACACACACACACACACACACACACACACACACACACACACACACACACACACACACACACACACACACACACACACACACACACACACACACACACACACACACACACACACACACACACACACACACTTCGAAAAATGACTTTTTTTCATGTTTTGAGTGTAGTACAATCAGAATCTGCAATAATCTCGAACACGTTTTTTTTGCCATCACCATACTTCCATTTCCTTAAGGAACATGGAAGTAAAAATGAAATAAAAAATACATGCCTCGTATTTTTTCATATATTTTTCATTAAATCAAAAAAACCGGGCGGTTAAAAAAATAAATGTTGTCCATTGAACTTAAAATAATAGTTTGAAAGTGAATTTAATGATTCAGAACTTCTGTGTAAACGATGTTTTTTGTAAAAACTCTTTCATCATTTGCTAAATGCCCTTGGCCATTATATTCGGAAATATAAAATCTCAAACCATCGAATGATCGAACTCTACTTGCTGCGACGTACAATTGACCATGTGTAAAAACTGGCTGCCTCAATAAAATTCCAATTTTTTTGAATGTTTGTCCTTGAGACTTATTTATTGTCATCACAAATACAGGTATAATTGGAAATTGAGTTCTTTGAAAGTTAAATGGTAAAACAGTACCGGAATATGTTAAATTTATACGTGTAATCAAAATTCTCTTATTGCGTGCGGTTCCAGTTAAAACTTCGCAATCAATAGCATTACGATGCATACACTTGATGCGCATTCTTGTTCCATTGACTAATGCTTCCTTTGTATTTAAGTTTCTGATCAGTAAAACGATGCAATTAACTTTCAATACTAACTTATGTGGTGGCAAACAACTAATAGTCAAAGAATTCAAAAACTCTACTGGATAGTTATTGATTTCATTGTCATCATCACAAATTATTTTATCGTAGCTATGATATGTTATCTGTTCACCTGGTATTCGATTAAGTATATCAGTATTAATAAAAGTACAATCATCATTTTTAGGTGCTAAAATAACTGACTTCAATATGTTATCTGAGAGTATGTTTTTGGAAAAATATGTCCATACACCTCATTAATAATATTATTTTCATCTCCTATTAATTGCTGAGGTATTTCAATAATATTTTCACCAAACTGAGGGAATTGTGGGGGTTCATCATTACCAATTTTTTTCAAGAATTCGACAAATTCTATTTCACTTGGTAAGGCTCTCATATTTTGAGAAAACGTTACTTTATGAAAATAAACAAATTTATGCCAACTCGTGACACAATTTTCAATTAAAGTTGCACATGATCCATGTGGGACAACTGGTAAGATTTGCCGAAAATCACTGCACAGAAGTATCGTTTTCACTCCAAATGGTTTATGTTTATCATTTTCATCGCATAGATCCTGCAATAATCTATCTATGATTTTCAACGCTTGCAGTGGGCACATAGAAATTTCATCAATAATTATCAATGATGATGAATTTATGTAACGTCCATATCACATAGAAATTTCATCAATAATTATCAATGATGATGAATTTATGTAACGTCCATAGCTACTATTTGCAGTAATATTCGCTACAGAATTTTCCAAAATGGGTATAGGCAATTTAAACACATTGTGTAAAGTTCTACCTCCAAGTAATAGAGTTGAAGCTATGCCACTGAACGCTGTTGCAATGGAACTAAGATTAAGCAAATTTAATTTGTGAATGATTGCTGTTTGTGTGAATGTTTTTCCACAACCTGCATGAGCGGTTAAACAAAAAACATTAGATCCAGTATCATGGTGCAAAACTTCACGAATCACACGATCAATTAGATTACGCTGTTCAATATTTGCAGTTTCATAATGTTCATAAAACAGAAACTCTTGTTCTATTGGATCAATAGCATTTGCTTCGTCTGTTCTCTGCGGTGGGAACTGGTAAACCAAGTTCTTGACATGACAAATTATGAACATTCAAAATATCTTCAATTTCTAATAGAGCTGTGTTAAAGGATACTTCTTCGTTGTAATCTCTCAAAAAATCTTCACTAAGATATACTTTAAATTCATTCCATAATGCCAATGCATTGGCTGGCACATTTGATGCACAAATGTAACCAAATAAATTTCGCATTTGTTTTGGTGAATGTAATTCTTTTGCTTCATTTAAACATTCGCGCCATTCATTATCATTTGAAGCAATGCCGTGAGCATGGCATGCTTCAACAAATGAAGTGTGTATAATTCCATTGTATGTTCTAACATCCTCAAATGATTTTGGACCACAGACATGTAAGAAAAGCAATCGTAAATGGAAAAGTTCGATGTCTTTTGGTGATACTACATATATGCGTGTAATGATTTTTTCACCTCCACGCCTTCTCTTCTTCCATTTTTTTCGGGAATCTTCCCACACATAATGCAAAGGAATTTCAATATACTTATATTCATGCGCTGATGGATCTGATCGATTCAATTCAAAAAATGCTAATAATTTTGTTTGTCTTGCATTTTCAATTGCTTGACGTTCTTGCCCTACTCGAAAGTAAACATTCTGTCTACGCAGTAAATGAATGTCAAGTCTAACGATGACATGTGATTGAAAATGCATTGGTAATTCATAGATGCGCCATACAGCTTCAGTTGATCCGACATAACGGCCATTTAAAAAATTTTTAACTTCATCAATTTGTATTTCTTGACCTGGTTCATTTCTCTCTGAACCTAATTCAACAGATGCACTGTCATAGCCTTTATACACGTATTTATAAATGTATTTAACACTTTTAACTGTAGTGCATACTTCAACATTTATATGGCAATTAAATTTGGCAAGTAAATACGGATTGTATGGTACAACATAACGATTGTCGAGGCAACTACCGCGAACTTCAGCATTAATACCATTATCACGCCTTCTGTATAATGGATATCCATTTAATGATTCACATGTAAATTCATTAAATCGTTTTGGATAATCTTTTGTGCATTTTCCATCTCTCATACATACAGAATTTGGATTAAGTACACCGCATGGACCATGCATCATGTGTTTTACAACATATTCATGTAATGTAGGGTGTGTTTGAATGTTAGGAATCTCCGCAGATACAACTTTATCAATATCGGTAGCGTTAACAATTTTATCTTGCTCATTTAAAGAGAGTAAAATGTGAGCATGAGGCAATCATCTCTTTTGAAACTCAATTGTATAAATGAGTGCTTCAACTTTACCGAAGATTTTTTTTAGTGTAAGGCCCTCAATTAATGCTTTCAGTTTGGACTTGAATACACGCACAACAATATCAGGTCGAAAATTATCTGACTCACCTACACCAATATTGCTAACTATTTCAGGCCAACTTGGATTGCAAGTCATTGTAATAAACAAAGAAGGCTTTCCGAAATGTTGTACAATTGACATTGCATCTAAATAATTCTGATACATATTTCTTGGAGATCCATTGAATGAAGATGGTAAAATTACTCTACGGCCAACATTATTGGCATTGGGGTTCAATTCTAAATAATCTGTTAAATTGTTGTAAACTTCAGACCCAAGACTTGTTTGATTTTGTCGAATGAAATGGAATCTTGTGCCCTCTATTCTCACATACATATCAACTATCCACTGCAGAAATAATTTTTGTGAATGGTGCAACATGCTAAAATCTTCTCTAATTGCAAGTCGATAGGCTGCGTACTGAAGCATGGTTAATTTATTTCTGGGCGCTCTTGAATTAGATGTAGTTGGTACATTATGAGAAATATTGATATGCCACCCAGTATCACTATTTGGAAAAAGTAATGGATACGCTAAACGATCCAATGATGAATCAAAAACAGAGATATTTTTAATGGTACCATTAACTTTTGAAAACGAAACCATATTTCGTTCAAAGGGTGGCTCACCATCATCTGTACTAAATATTACTGCTACATCAGTTTGAACTGCATCATTATAACGGCGTAGATCTAAATCACGATTTACTTTAATGAGCATACAAATTTCTTTATTTTGATTTTCAACTCTCTGACAATGATCTTTCATTGCAATGAATGACCGAACGAAAGGATTAATGCGTTCCAATTCAAGAGAGATTTTGCGCATTATATTGTTATTGCATGTTTGATTATAGTGTTCACGTAATCTATAATTGACAGCAGTGTCAACATCATAAAAGTATAATTGCGCATAACATGGTGAGCGACCATATCCAGCAGTCATTGGACCTGATCGGTGATAAAAAACATCATGTATTTTAAAATGATACACTCCACGCGTAACTGTATCCGAAATTTTAGCTTCTGAGCTAACCATAGCAAATGATGAATTGTATTTACGAATGTTTTCAAAATAATTTTTTGACTTTCTTTTTATTGAAGGTTCATTTGAAGTAAGTCCATCATACAATGATTTAAAGTATTCATTTTGACTTAAGGCCGGTAATATTGCTTTATCCTTATGACAACATGAAGTGAATGCCGTCCTTTCACCTAAAGTGACCTCAGATTCGAAATGTTTTGCATTGCAAAACCTGCATTGTAAATGCATTAATCCACAATCAAAAGTATTAAAATTTCTTGGAATAACATTCAGTGCGCATTTAAATGTATCCCTCAAAATAATTTCATCATTTTGTATACTATTTACACTATTTAAATTTGCATTTGGTCTATTATCATTTTGACTTTCACGCGAATATATATTCCTTCTTCTTTGTCTCTCACTCCGACCCGTCAATGTTCTATGTCGAAGCATAATGGAAGTAGGTGCAAATATCTGAATGTAAAAAAAAAAACATGTAATGAAATTACTGAAACTAAGATTCGACAGGGTTTAATTTAAAAATAATAAAATGTACTCACTTTTTTGAAACCACCAATAATAATTAGGCGAGAGTAAGTCAGTTCAAATTGCTGCTACAAAATTTTCCTTTTGCAACAGGTGTATATTAAGCAAGCTGTATTTCACTTTCAACTGCACATTAATATATAAAACACAGATATCTAATATACAAAATATAAAATAAACGCTTTTTTGCCTTGACATATACTCCACAGACTATTGAAAAAGGAACATTTGAAATCACACAAAATTCACAGCTCATTCAGTCAATCTGTCAGTAATTATTTGTTGGCAACATTTTAAAATTCTTTGGCGACAATCTCTACTCTGTGCAACTGTTTGACCACAGACTATTATGTGTTTGACATTGGCAGTATGAACGTAAACAAACGACAGACTATTATGTGTTTGATATTAGCAGTATGAACGTACACTAAAATGAAAAAATTATAATTTTATTGCCTGGCAACAAAATTATTTTATTTTTAACAA
This sequence comes from Magicicada septendecula, assembly GCA_034769895.1. Classification (NCBI taxonomy): domain Eukaryota; kingdom Metazoa; phylum Arthropoda; class Insecta; order Hemiptera; family Cicadidae; genus Magicicada; species Magicicada septendecula. Next base: position 786,885,944 of record CM068368.1, read on the forward strand.
TTACCATTGTTTGAAAAAGTTTAAATGAATTTTCAAGTGCAAATGAATGTTTTATTTTATTTAATTTAATGTATTTGTAACACATATTATATATAAATTTTAGCTTTCTGCACTCCTTCTCCATATAAACTTTAACTATGCCAAATCTCACACTTCTCCGTGCGTGCAATATGCTTAAAAAGGGGTACAAAGTTTTCTCTTCACGTATTAATATATAGATTTCTTATTTTGTTTTTAATTTAACTTTTACATCTTAATATGATTCACTAATTGTATTTAACTAGTTACTTGCCCGGGATTTTCTAATACAATAGTTAATTTCTTATAATTTGTTGATTTTGGATTTATACAGTTAGGCATTTTCTAGGCCTAAGTAGTAATTGGCTATATCTTCCTATTTTACACAAATTAAAGATTATTTTACATTTACATATGTGTTGCTTGGTGTCACTTATGACTTGTTTACTTTTTGAATTGATTTGGGCTGTTTTATAATAATTGTATGTTCTTATTACTTTACAAAATCATGGCCTGTCTATTATTCTCTAATTGCTTTTCCTGTATTATTATGTTTGCTAGGAATTTATCTCCTTACTTATCTCTATTGCCATTTTCTATAACTTGTCTATCATTGAATATTACTTATATAACATAACAGAAAATTTAGGTTTATGGTCTGTATACTTTTTTCAGCCATATTCCTTCTCATAAACGTAATTGAACAAATCTTTTAACAGTTACTATGCTAATCTTGTTCATACATAGTTTATTCTTAACTATTTTGGTGACTAACATTATAACACCATTTATTTTATCTTACTAATTATCCCTTTGAACATAGGAGGTTTTACTTATTTTGCACTTGTATTTTTTAGTACATTTTTCTTCTAAACTTTACTATATATTTTTTTTCTCTACCTAACCATGGTAACACTAATATTTTGAATCAGTATGGGATTTTTACCCTGAATACCATTGTATTCCTAATCTACAGTCATTCTTAATTCTAATAACAATACTTTTCTTACTCTCTGGCACTTTTCATCATTAACCTGTAGTGTTTATCACTGGTTTTTAGGTGTCTATACTTATCTGTAGGGTTTTATATTTATTTCGGTTTTACACTGGCACTTGAGTGTTACTAGTGGGTATTCCCTAATATTAATTTCTCTTTTCTCACTTAATCGTGTTCACTCCCTACCTATCTCTCACTTCTGGGTTTTTTATTGTTTTATTCATAATTGTTAGTTATACTGTTAACAAGTTTCATATCATTATAGAGTTATTCATAACATTTGATCTCTATTTCTTTGGTTAGTGTACTTTAGTTGTCATTACTTTATTTGGTTTTAATATTTATCATTTACATTTATTATTTATTTGATTCTTTTTTCATTATCATTTGAGTTTAATATTTCTCATTTCCTTTTCTTTATTATTTGTTTGTGTCTTTTTATATCTTCTCATTTTATTTCATTTATTTTTTGTTTGTGTCCTTTTCATTTACCTTCTCATTTTATTTCATTTTGTTTGGTCAATCACTTGGGTTGGGTCATAGTCATTTGTCTTGTCATAATCATTTTATTTTCATTAGTTATTTAATATAGTTGATTCGTAGTTTTTTCCCTGGTATGGGGTGGCTTTTTGTGTTGTAACAATATATATTATGTTACATGACATTCTTACCATGCCCTGGTAACATAAATATACTTTGATTATATTAATAAAAAGTACCAAGAAACATAAGATTTTTAAGAAAGACTTGATTGAACATGGTTTATTTTAATTGTTTAATGTATGTTGTGTTTATCATAGTTAAAATGATGTCAATGATGATAAGTAAGAAGGACACTGTTAATGAACTTACTTATGGAATTTTGTTTTATTTGTGCATACTGTAAATTTATAAATACAGTCAGTTAAGTGGAATTATAATATATTACTAATAGTTATTAGTAATTAGTTTGGGTCACCTTAATTAATATTATATATGATAGTGTTAATGACACCAATGTTTTTCTTAAGAAGAAAGTACCAAAATAATAGTCATAGATTTTTGTAAAACTAGGCATATTGAGCTTAGTCAGTTAAGTTATATGAATAAGAATTTCTATTAAAATAATAATGAAACAATGTCAGGTTATGTTAAAGGATTACTAAATGTGTCAAATAAATTTAAGAAAGTGAAAAGTACTAAAAGAAATAATAATAAATAAGTTTGGAACAAATAGAATAAAAAGTGTAAATTAATAACTCAAGAAATATAGGACAGAAGATAGTTACAAGTAGTGTCAAAATGATCAGTGTTTCATCAGAAGATCAAAGAAACCAATAAAGTGAAATTAAAGCTCTTATAAAAAGGTATATCCTTTTAAAGACAATGACATAAAATAATAAAAGTTTGTTTATATTATTATTATTATGTCACCAGGGTGACATAAAACTGTTACATTGGAAACCAAGGAGATAGCTGATATAGGCCTTAGCAACTAATATGTTAAAAAAAAAGGAGTATTATTGAGATCTGAATGAAGAAAGGTTGAATTAAACAACTCATAGTAACAAAAGTAAATTATAAGACATCATTTTATATCAGTGCATCTAAATAAAAACATTAAATAATTATCTTCATCAAGATTAAAATAGAAGAAGGAAGTGCTACAGGACTCTACAGAATTAAACCAGGATATATCTGGAGAAAGTGAATCAATTGACACAGGGAGAGAAGTATTTTTGATATAAAATTAATCTGAACCATTCCCTGTTAAGCCTAGACTATAGGTTTCAAAGACATTGAGTACACTTTTCATAAAAACCATTTTTGAACTTCCACTGAGAACAATATTAATTAATAGTATTGACATAAGCATAAAAAAACCATTGATGTATAGTGTTACTATAATCTAAAGCTAATTATGTCTAAAAAACATTTTAATAACATAACCTAAACACTGAACTGTTTTATACTATTTATATAATCCTGTTAAGGAACATTGTAACTATTTCTAATCATATGTGTTTTGGTACTTTCCCTATAAAAACTGTTGTTATATCGTAGCCAAAAGGACCTAACTTAACACATTATATTGGTATTTTATTCATTAAATATAAAATATGAAATGTTATGCCCTGAGGTATAAGAGTTACTGCTGCCACTGTGAGCATATTAAAATACAGCTGGCCAAACTTTGTTAAGAATTATATTTGACATTTAAAACAAGTTAAAGAATAAATAAAGGATTTGAGTTTACAAAATACAGAAAAAGGTTTATTTGTTTCTTTATTTCATGAATACAAAATGGGTATGATATACTGAACAAGATATCTGGTACTGTGAGTTGACTTCAGTAATTAGATTAAGTTGGCAACACTCATCATTTGAAAGTCTTGGCAGATTTTTTAAATATGTTTTGATGAGCACAAGTTATCACATTCATTGCTGAAAGAAAAGATTAAAAGAGAGTTAATTACAGAATAAAGAAACCATATATTATTTAAATAAATTTTAATAAAAATTTACTATTGCAAATTTCACCAAATTTACTATTGATATTTCACCAATAAATTTTATTTGCAACCGTTGATTGCAAATTGGCGCTCAACAAACATTCCCCTGAACAAATACTCATCCTTTAAAACATTAACAAAGTATACACAAATAATAACCAAGTTAAACAAGGTACAAATTCTGATAAATAACCTGTAGATTCGAGACTGGATGCACAGAATTCATGCCAACAACATGAGGCTGTAAAATATACGAGTAAACCATTTTACACGTTACAATATATATATAGTAGCATGACAGATTATCCACATTATAATAAATGAAAAATGATCATAAATAAATATAAAATAAATTGAAATCAAGGAAAAATCCAAATAAAAACAAGTAAGTACCACAGAAAATGTCAACCATGTAACGGAAATGATAGAGATTTAAAACAATGTCTTGTTAATATTAACTTGGCTAAGATATTTCAGATGAAGAAGGATGTTAAAACAGTTGATTATTAGACGTGATCGAGTAAACTTGAGACGAGCTTTCGCTAAAAATTAACATATAGCGAAGGAAAAAAATGGCTTTCATCAACATAGCCTAGTCAAAGTAAAAAAATCGTAAATTTTGGAAAACTTTAAACATCAATTAAATTCAGTGAGTTAAACAATTACTACTATTAAATTAACTAATACTGAACCGGAAAAGTGAATTAACTAATATAACACATAAAAACGATAATCCTGAATATAAAGACGAAACGTGCCATTTTCGACCTTATTGACTAAAGTGCATTAAAAACATTATACAACACAATTTATTTAAGCGAATCACGGAACACTGAACCAGGACAACTACACTAACACCAGAAAGAATAATCACTACTGCTGAGACGAGGAAACCTGGAAAAACTACATTTATTTGAAGAGAATTTTGTCGTGAAGTCGTCATTTTAACATATGCAGTACTGAGGCAGCCATCTTGAACTCCCACAATTCTCTCTACACACTACTGCCAGCTTCGTCTTCAACGACAAATGGTTCAAAATTTTACTTTAATAAACATTATATATATTGAATGAATCTTTGTGTTGTTTAATTCTTAAGCTATTAATTGTAAGTGTTATACTTTCCTGAACTTGCCCTTTCTCTGACTATATAATATAACCGTTAAAAGAACCTGAAAATTAATATTAATACTTTATGTAAAAATAATCGATCGTCCTGAGATACGAGTCGATAATTATTTGTTGAATAATCGATTTAATATCGATCCATTAATAATTTGTTAAATAAAAACTGGAATTTCATAATTTTGACTTATATATATTTCAAAAAATATAATTAGAATGACATAAGATAATATTTAAACCACGGACTACACGAAAAGCGGCAATTACCAAAGTGAAAGGAGAATACTCTCAGAAGAAGAACCGCAAATCGATTAGTCCAGGAGACAATCTGATTAACGCAGAACTTAATTCTAGTTACCAAAAGGTGATATAATTGACAAAAACAGTAATAACAGATTTAAGATTTTACACCAATACATTACGAAAATTAATTACTAAATAATAAAACCACAAAAACAAATAAAACATAATTTACGAAAAATTAAAAAACAAAATTTTTATTTTGTTAACAAAATTTATAAATTTTGTTACTATATATATATATATATATATATATATATATATATATATATATGTATAAAACAATTGTAAACTGTTCAGCGTAATATACACTAACTGTTCATTCATGTATTACACATATACGCATTCCTAAGTATACATTCATAATCAGTGTAAATGTCAAAACATCTGATTATATCCGCAGAATTTACAACACTCAAAATACAGATCAATTGCTCGATAATAATTTCAGTTTCTGATGGTGTAGATAATACTTCTGTAATGTGTGCACAAGGCAAAAGAATATGATACCTGCAGAATAAAATATGCATGTCTGTTGTATATAATACATGTAGACTATATCAGATATGTTAATTTTATTTATGTGTTTATTTATTTATTTTTGTTTTTTGAGTTTGGTCTGTTGCATCCTTCCCAGCATGTTTTGATAACTGGTGTGACATCTTCCACAGTAGTGAGTGTCAGAGCAGATGTCAAAACGTAAAGGGAAGTATGAAGCTGAAGGACATAGCCACATCCAGAAAACTAGGAACACTGCCAGTATAAGGGGCTGTGAAAATCTACAAAAACTTCCCCACGCCTCACACATACACATGTATATATTCTTCTTCCTAACTATCAGGGATTAGAGAGGAACTGCCTGTTCCTCTCTCAAAGGTCCCTATAGTGCCTTTTGGACATGCCGACTATATTATTTCAACCATTGTTACTGAATTAGTAAATTCAGCATTTTAACCACTATTACGTCTGTGCCTGTCTTAAAAAGTGTTATAACTAAACATAAATATAATATACAGTTTATTTATTTGTTCTTATCTTACTTAGGCCAAGTGTAAAACTTATATTGTCAGTTTGTTTTACATTGTCAGTTATAAATAAGAAGCATCAGAGTAAATGGCATCTCAGAAGGTGTCAGAGATATACGCTGCTGCCCTTTTGTATATGCTACCCCATTTGTAGAGCAGAGTGCTGTTTCAGCAGCTCTTATAATGAAGCATGGAATAATTTTGAAGTTCTATTGTTGGTCTGAAGTTTGATTTCAAACTAAGGATATCAGATATGTTGATATTAGGTTTATAATGTAGGACTTGGTGTATACAAAGTATGGGAGCTGCGTATCTGGGGTAAGAGTACATAAAAATTGGGAGAAATGTGTGAGGAGCTGTTCACCTTCTGAGCAGCGGTTTAGTTTAAAAAACGCTTGTTGGATATTTTATATGAGTGACAGTAACTGTGACTGACTTTTTGTCAGTATCACAATAAAAAGAAAACATATAACTGATATTCAATTAACATTTGTCCATAGGACGGAAAGCTGAAAAGAAGAAAGCAAAAAATGTTCACACCCAGGAGCTTACAGATAAACAGCGCAATCCAAAGGCATTTACTTTCAATTCAGCTGTCAGAGCTGAACGACAGTTTAGAAGGTCAGTACTTTCAACATTGTAGATATAAAAGAATTTAAATAACAAAAATATTGTATTTGTATTATGTACATTTAATTCATATACTTTTATTTGTTCTTGTATTTCGTTGTCCATGACGTGTCCCTTAAAAAATACAACTACTACATTAACGACTCAGAACACAAAGTTTTTTATAAGAAAAAACAAAGTTTTACCTTACAACTTGAACCGGTTTTCACCTTTAAAAGGCTTCTTCAGAGGTTGCCACTGGTAGCGCTGTCGTCCTGTTGTGGGCGATGGAATCAAATTTCGAAAGATCGATGTCGTGTGCATGGGGTGAGATATGTTCGAATAATGCGTGCGATTTGAATTGTGTCTGTTCGTTTAGGATGTCGTTTTTATTTGTTTTCGTGTGTTTGTATATTTCCAATTGTTTTAGAGTGTCTAGTTTACGGCCTTTTGTGTGTACGTGTAGAATGTTCATGTTATTGTCGATGTTTTGTATGTGTGGTTTGCTTCAATGAGGTGGTTTGCAAAGGTGGATTCTGTAGTGGAGTGGAGTGCCTTTGTGTGTTCAATGTATCTCTGTTTGAAGCTACGTCCTGTCTGGCCTATGGAGAATTTGTTGCAATTTGAGCAATTTAGTTTGTAAACACCGGGTAGATCGAATTTGTTTTGTGCTTTGTGTGTGTGTTTTGATAGTGTGTGTTCTGTTTTGTTAGTAGTTTTGTAAGCGATTCTGTACCCTGCTTTTTTGAATTTGTGGGCTATTTTTTCAGTTTGTTTGTTGATGTATGTTAGTGTTATGAATTTGTAGTTTTCTGTCTTTGTCTGTTGTTTGTTTTGTGTAGGAGTTTACTGACTATTGTTCTGTCATATCCGTTAGATTCTGCTAGATATTTTATCGTGTTTAGTTCGTCTTTGTAGTCTTTTTCATCTAGGGGGATGTTGTTAAGTCTATGTATCATGGTTCTGAAGGCAGGTAGTTTGTGTTGTATTGGGTGATTGGAGGAGTTGTGTATTAGTGTGTCAATTGTAGTCGGTTTTCTGTATATACTGAATTTGTGTCTGTGTTCAAGTTTTGTGATGGAGAGGTCTTAAGAAGTTTATGGTATTGTTGTGTTTGTATTCGGCAGTAAAGGTTATGTTTTTATGTATTTTGTTTATGTGCGTTAGTAACTCTTCACATTGTCTTTTGTTTCCCCTGTATAGTATTAGAATGTCATCTATACCTTTTTTTTATTTGTTATCTGTATGTTTGTTCACTTGTTCACTGAGATAGGAAGGGAAAAAGAATTTTAGCCCAATCCTTGTTTCTTTTATTCCATCAGTCTAAAACTCCCAGTTATCGGAATGTATGTCATGAAAAAAACCGATTACAGATATACAATATTATGGAACTCAGTTATCATTTTTGAAAAGATAAAATCTGTGGATTTAATATTCATTTAAAAAGAATAAGAAGGAATGACTACTATATGATTCAGTTAAATAAAATGTCACATCATCACAGCTGACTTACAGCTGTGTATGACATATTATTGATAACTCACTTTCATAAAATAGTTATACACATGAATTAGGCTTGCGTATTACATATTAGTGTTTTGTGTGTTAGTAAACATATAATCATCGTATTTATGTCGACTAAAAACATCTTGATGTTGGACAAGGTTTCCCAGGCTCAAGGCTGGAGAATTGCTAGAAGTTTGATTCATAATTTCTTCCCCAGCATATGTTTGTTTTAGCCCTTTCAGCATCATGCGTGTCAGTTAGGTACACGGTAAGTGCCATCAAATGTAGTGTATATCTGAACTGTGACAAAAATGACCAAAATTAGGCGGGTCCTGAAAATTTTAACAATCACCAGATATACAGCATCACTTCGCAGTAATGATGTAATGTAATAGCAATACTACCATATGCTCCACTATCAAGTGCCACAAGTTGTAATGAAACATAATACAGGGTGGGGCGTGGGAACTTCTTTTTTTGACAGTGGTGCGGTGAAGTTATGTGGGGGTCACAGAGTGGTGGGGAGGTCTCAATTGAAGAGGCAGGGTGGGAGGTTTGTGTCTCCACCCGTTTCAGTCGCAACAATGGTTTGGTCGAGGCAGCATCGCGCTTTTGCCGTACAGGTGTATTTTTCTAACAGCCGCTCGGTCATCGCGGTGCAACGTGCCTTTCGTCGTCACTACAAAATTCCCCCACGAGGCCATGTTCCTGATCGGAAATCGATTTTATTGTGGGTGGACGCCTTCAGGGAAACGGGGAATGTGTCCAAAAGAAAGAGAGGACCTCCGAGGAATGTTACAACACCTGAAAATGTCGAACGAGTTCGTTTGGCTATGCTGCGGTCTCCTAAGCGCTCTGCACATAAACATGCAGTTGCCCTTGGCGTGTCGTCACGTTCTATTCATCGAATTCTTCACGGTGACCTCCATTTGCACCCATACAAAATGGTTGTGACCCAACAACTGATAGAACATGATTATGTAAACCGACAAATATCATGTGAGCAGCTGGTTGACACCTTACCCAACGATGCACTTGTGTTCTTCTCTGACGAGGGACATTTCCACCTTAGTGGCTGTGTTAACAAACAGAATATGCAGTACTGGAGTGAAACAAATCCCAGGGAACTTCATGAGAGGCCCCTTCATTCGGATCGTGTCACGGTATGGTGTGCAATTTCAAGAGTAGGGATCATTGGCCCTTATTTTTTTCAAGAAAACGGTGGTGCTGTTTCCGTGAATTCAGACCGTTATTTGACAATGATCCAAGAGTTTTATCCTGCTCTCGAAGCAATGGAACTGGATAATGTGTGCTTTCAGCAAGATGGGGCCACAGCCAACACAGCCAGGGTTTCAATGGGTTGTTTGAGAGAAGCCTTCCCCGGGCGGCTGATCTCCCTGAGAGGGGACGTAAACTGGCCTGCGCGTTCGCCTGATTTAGCCCCCTGTGATTATTTCCTGTGGGGTTATCTCAAATCCCTGGTTTATAATGATCATCCACACACCCTGGAACACCTACAGAACAACATCCGAGCCGAAATTGCCAAGATACCAGTCCACATGCTTGGAAGAGTGGACCGAAACTTCCGAATTCGACTGAATCAGTGTATTGACAATGGAGGGCGACAATTAAAAGATACTCTTTTTAAAACAGTGTAAAATGAAATCTCTCATGTTGTGTGACAGGTGAAAAATAAGAATAAAGAGTTTTGGAACGTGTACAGTTTTTTATTTCATTTTCAAAAAAGGAAGTTCCCACGCCCCGCCCTGTACATATTTTAGCACAGGAATTTGATTCAAATAATAGATTGCACTTATTATAGTCTCTACTGAAATAAAATTTTTCAAGTTGTAGGGTCATGGTCCTACATTGTTTATACTGTTGCTAAAAATTCATGTGAATTCATGACAGTCAGTGGTGCTGAAGACGAGGTCTCGATATCCAATTGCAGCATTATAATTGTTGTCACTTATTGCAAGAATGGGATCTTGTTTGCAGCATTGGTGCGTGCTATGGGTGCATGTAAACTATTTTTATGGGTTTGGCTAAAGGATACATAAAATTGGACCAAGATCCTACCGCCTAGAAAATAGGCTGTATTTGACTTCAGTTAACTTATTCACTTTAAGTATGTCAGTTTTTACTTAATGTAGTAAAATGACAGGTGTAAAAGCCAGTACAAGTTGAGTAATGTGTGTTATTGTCTATTATTATGTAACATATTAATGAAATTATTTATTGTTTGTCAGGGCCCAGGATATTCAGACCAAAAAGCAACATGTTCCTGTGATTGATAGGACACCTCTTGAACCCCCACCGATAATGGTCGTCATTGTGGGTCCCCCTAAAGTTGGGAAAACCACCCTTATTCAGTGCCTGGTAAAGAGTTTTACTAAACAACCACTGACAGCAATTAAAGGACCTGTGACAGTTGTGTCAGGTATGAACTTGTGTTTTAAATTCAAATTATGTACATAGTATAAAAATTACTGTTATCAAAATTCAAGTTGACTATGATCAACTAAAGTGGAGAGAGGTGTATACTGTGATTGACAGGGCCTAATACAGGGCGAATAGGGACAGAGTAGTTGTCCTAACCAATTACCTTCAGACAAAGGTAGTAAAGGTAGTATGGGACGTTGAGTTGTTGCCAGTGTGACATTATCAGGCACCATTACACAGTGTGATGGAGAGCATATACTGTACAATTGAAAAGCTTGCACTTCAGGCAAGTTTATAAACCAAACTAGTTGGAAAACGTGTGCATGCCCCATTAGCAGCCGAATTGAGAGCAGCACACCACCAGACTGATCTGGACAGAGGTGCCAATGTGTCACTAATATGAGGGACTGGATGGCTACCTATGCTTTGAAACCAATGAGCATCTCATTCCTCTTCTTCTTTAGCACTGCAGCCCAACGTAAGCCCTGGCTTCCAACACCAATCTTCTCAAATGTCTCCTATCCATTGCCATCTCAGTGTAACCCCTCACATCCATTCTTCTCAGATCTTCTAGCACATCATCCAACCATCTTATCCTAGATCTGCCCCTCTTTTGGCTTTTGTAGACTTGCGCTGTCAGGATTTTCTTTGGTGTATGCTGATCATCCATCCGCTCTAGGGGACCTAGCCACTGTTTGTTGAGCCTTTATGAATCTTACAATGTCCTCATGCTTCAGTAGCTGTGAGCATCTCCATTAATGGGATCAACTCTTTTTGAGTTAATTGGGAACAGTGATTTTTATCAAGGGTCTGCAAATTCTGGGGCAAGTGGCTATATGTGGTCGGTGATGATGTGGGAAAGTAGAGATACGTGTGTAGTGTTTTGTGTATTAAAGTATTTTTCTTTACCAGCCATTGTTGTCGTCACTTCACAGTGTAGACTTATAGCCTGTTCCATCTTCACTGCAGCCATCTCTTCCAGGGCCTACCTACAGATCTGCCAACTGGTTTGTAGTCGACAGCGTTTTTTACTAGCCTCTGGTGGTCCATTCTGTAGATGTGCTCCATCCACTCCTGCTTTCATTCTTCTATCTTATTATTGATGAAGAATATACCCAGTTCGGCCTTTATATGTTCCTTACGCATTTGATCCCTTAGACGATAACCACTCACGTCCCTTAAAAAATTCATTTCAGCGGTTTGTATATGCTGCTATTCTTTCCAAGTTATTGTCAATGTTTCACTAGCATATGTAAGAACAGGTATCGCCATTACTTTATAGAACTTTATTTTAGTATCAGTTCTTGTTTTGTTTCTTAGTGTTCGTTGTATTATACCACACATCATCTGATATTTATTTACTTTTTTATTCTTATCATGATGATGTTCATAACCTATGTCACAACCAAGAAAAGCAAAGGGTGAGACCTGCTCTAAGATCTTATCCTCAACAACTACTTTGTAACGGATTGGGAATTTCCCCTTAAAGGCCATAACCTTCGTCTTGCTTTGAGATATTTTAAAATCATATGTCCCACATATATGGTTAAGTGGTACAGTGACTGCTGCAGAGCATCTTCGCTCTTCTGGAGTATCAGCTGGCCATCAGTGAATAACAGAGTATTTATGCATGTGGTGGCAGGATGTAAGTTTATCCCTGGATTGGTTTCAACTTTCCACTGTCTGATCATATCATCCAAGTATATATTAAACAATGTAGGTGAAAGACTGCACCCATGCTTGACACCTCGATTAATCATCACTGGACCAGTTTTCCCTCTTCTAGTATCTATTACAATAGCCATGCCGTCATATAAGTTGTTGATCACTCTAACTGAATGTAGAGGATAGCCTCTTCTCTCTAAGATTTTCCATAACATATCCCGGTTAACTCAGTTGAATGCTTTTTAATAATCAATAAATGCCAGGTGTGTTTCTAGATTATATTCTATTTGCTTCTCAATTATTTTTTACCAGCCATTGTAGGTTAATTTTTGAATAGACTTTGTAGACAAGAGTAAGTACAGGAAAGCCCTCATTATCTGAGGTTCCACATTTTACAAAGGCCAACCTGAAAGTAACACACTACTTTCCTTATAAATTACAGAAGCCTATTTGTGAATAGTGAACCATGTGCGTATTATGTAAACAAGCTCTACTTATTTAATAAGAGAGTTTTCACAATTAAGGCTGTAAACTGTTTGGATTTTAATTCTTTAATTGGAACACAAATTGAAAAAAAAAGATTTAACCATAGTAAAAACATATTTTTCTTGAAGAATAGAATATGTCATTCAGTATTTCATTTTATCCTCAACATGTGAGCAAAGTGAAAAGTTAAATGACTGATAACGGTATGGTTAATCTCGTAAGACAATAAAAAATTACAGTGGCGATGATAATAATGATAATGATGAGTTGACCATTCAGAAAACCCATATAAGACTTCTTATACAGATAGTATAAAGGCCAGTGTGTAACGGTACGGAATTGTAGGGCCAAGGTAATATTTTAAAAATTTTATTTCCCTATGTAGTCATTGTTCACCTTTATAGAACCTCGAGTTAGCCAACCAAGTATGCAGTGTTTATTACAAAACAAAACGTGTATGTTTCGTCTCCCCACTCAAGCAGCGCAGACAGATTGTGAAATGACACACAACGTTGCATCAGCCGTGAATCATGGAAGAAAGTAATGTAACTTAATATTGCACCAGGCGGTAAAATATTGCTAAATCTTAGGCCTGCATTATAGCTCTCTTTTAAACAGCACCAATGGGAGCGCAGACTGACGATCACGTGACCCAAAAAGGACTCCGTGTTCCCTGCCTTAGCGCAGTACTGACTTCAGTTCCATTGCACCTAATGGCCGCGCGGCCAGCCTACAACAACATCTAAGTGCAAAAAGTTACGTCGGCCGACTTATATTATATAACGTGGAACCAGTAGATCAGTGAGAACCATGAAACAAAAAACTGTAAAATCAGTACCAACAGTGGTGTGAGTGCGAGAGAACTCAGAAATCGGTCAACTAGTGAACTTGTGTCATGGTTATTACATGTGAACAATATGGGTGTTCATTGGAGTGAAACCATTATTAGGATGAGTACCACTTTTTAAAACTTTAATTACTATATTGTAACACCACAAAATGATACATAACCTAGACGTGCACCAAAAGAATAAATAAGTACACTGAAATAATAAAGGTGAATAATTTATGATGAAAGTAGCAAAGAAGAGAAGGACCAACGAAGAAGAAAGAAGAAGAAGGATCCCAAGAGGCAGTAAGGAATACACTGCATGACACTACAACAAATACTATGACTGACTCTAACTAATGGACAAGCCAAGTTCACTATAAGCTGTCAAACAAGCCAGTCAATGACATAAATACAAAGTCATGTATTAATAAAACTAAGTGAAGAATGACGAGAATAATATAATATCAGTAACAGCATTTGGCTGAAAATAAATGAACCATGACCAGTAAATAACAACGCCTATGACTAGACTAGCTATGGCCACAATGTAAATTTAAAACTAGCATTGCAAACCCCAAATGTAATATTAAGAAGTAAGAATACTTATAAAAGGAAACCTTATATGAATAAGTAATTTCCTCATTATACAAAATGTAACTAGTGACAATTATTAAGGCATAAACCGATGTTAAAGATAGATCTCGACTAGGCCTAAACAAACGTTTGTCAGTAAATTAGTAAGGAAAAAAGACTCCTAGTGTACATAAAATTTACTGAACAATCAATATAACCAAATGCAATAGTGAATATCACCACTCAATTATTAATCAGTAACATTAAGTTGAGTAGGCCAAACAAAATGTAATTAGAAAATAAGGATTCTTAATAATAATGTATCACCATAGTTAAGCTAAGATTTAATAATTGTATAGCAATAAATAGCTATTAAGTATAACCACAAATGTATTAGTGTTCCAACAAAGACGTTGTAAAGAAAACACGAAGTGAAACACTAAATATAAATAGATAGGTAATAATCGTATTTGGCTTCGCTAGCAGACGACAGTGAGAAACCATGTTTCTAAACATTATTTATTAGCAGTGTCAAAGAAAATGCGATTAAAACCAGTGTTAAGTCACATCAAATTAAAGCTTATAAACTATTCTTTAATTTGATAGTAATAAACCCGCGATCGCAACTATAATAAGTGCGTAGTGTGCGTTAGCATCATTTGTTATTATAAAGTGAGAAATTGGTTGAGTAACACTAACAACACACTCAACTGTCAATCAAGTTCGCTAAACGACGGTTAGAAAACAATACGTCATTTTTGTAACGGCTGTCAGAGCCAATCAAAAAATAGCTTATTAAACGATCTCATCGCCTAAGCCCTGTGAAGCAAGGGGGTATATAATCAAAAACAGAGCGAATTCGTTACACTTTTGATCATCATCTCGAGCGAGAAGGAGTCGCTCTTCACCGCAAAATTTTTAATAACTTAACGTATAATGTAAATAGTGAATCCGTTTAACAGTTTCTTCAAGACAGATAACTACACAACAATTTATTAACAGGAAGTGCATCGATGTGAAGTAAATATTTTTATTTTGTGCGCGATATTTAGAACGAGAGAAAGATTAATAATCAGTATTTAACTTAGCCTGAATTTAGTCAGAAGAGGGCCATTAATCTCCGTTCTTAGTTCGTGTGAAGTGTAATTAACCAGGGTCAATATAATCCGACCACTGGAGTGTTTTAATCAATTTTAATCTATTAGATTAAAATAAAAAAAGGTAACACTGTGACAATTCATTTTATTAACCTGTTGCACTTGTAATTCTTCAACACAAAATTGTACTGACGCAAAAACAACAAAACTTTTTATCTGATACACTGTGATCAAATTTATTTAGCGGATTTGTCAATCACATGTAAGATTTGTATTAGTCTTAAGTGATAAAAATATTTGTTAGTAAGTAAGTCAGCGTGACCAATGCTAACCTGAAAATAGGTACGAATTTTAAAAAGGAGGCCGAATTAGTAAATATTGTCATTAACGTCTGTCTAGGCATAAAGTAGTTCTTTCTTGTATTTAAAAGAGCCTACGCATGAGATAAAATATTATATAATTAAAAGTTAATCTGGTAATAACCTTAAGAGTTGATTTGTTCTATCTGAGCTAGTTCGTATTGCAATTTTATATTAATGTACCCATTATATTTGTAATTGTTTGAATTTATTTTCAAGGGTAAAATAAAACCCGTTTGTTATCAGCATAAACCTTGATTCCATTTATTTCAAATAGTGAGTTAATAATTAACTTTGAATACAAAGATAACTCTGAATAGAGGTTGTATTTTGTTAGATTTGAATTGCAGTAAAAGCAATAAGCATTAACACGAATTTTAAAGAAAACTTATCAAAGATTAAATCTCATTAATTGGTTTTTCATGGGGATTTGCCCGAAATAAACCCATGTGGCGCCCTTATCAAGCAAGGAGTGATCTAACCTTGTCAATAAAGCAAGCTGGTATTAAATACCTTTTGGCAGCTTATTAATTATTATAAGTGAACTTCAGAACTTCTAGTATCACGATCAGGTACGTGAAAATATATTATTGTAAATTTTTTGTTGTCCAGACAAGACTTAACTTTACGTACTCTGACGACAATTAACCTAGGAGAGGAGTTCCGCTGCCAGATCGACGCTACGGCTACCTTCATCAGTCGACCAGCGATTAACGCTTTATTCACTATATTTATCAACCGTTACTAATCAAACAGTATTTATTAATTATTACTGCAATTATTTTAGAAAAGAGTTCGTTTTTTAAATGATAACTTATTATTCATTGTAATCGATTATAACTTAATTTTAAATTAAAATCAAGATACACATTTAACTTTTTAACAACGGTAACGTAAGTTCTGTTACAATATTATAAAATTTACTTTTATAGACACCTTAATAAGAAACAGAGATCTCTAAGAGAGGGGAGTTTATTTAAATATTAACAAAAAAGAAAGAGTGTGTGAGTGGTAATATAGAGGTTATATACTGGTTCATTTTTCAATCTTCTCATATGTACTTAGTAATGTCAAGTATAATAGTAGTTTAAAACAAAATTTAACAAAGATACTGTCATTTGTAGAAAGTAAAAGAAGGGTGCGAGTTTCGATAAATAAAATAAGTATGTATTTTAGACTGTAGAAAATGCGTTAGCGTAATCATTTCGCACTTCTACCCAGATAACCTTGTCTGCAGTGGATTTTCGTCTGTAAGACCCGGGAAAATGCAACCAAAGGTAAGAGTGTATTTACTTGAAAAAACCTATATTGAAATCTTGAATTTGAAGTAACTTTATAGAGTCTCAGTGGCGCCCGATCAGTTGGACGATTTGCGTGATTTAGTATAAAGTGAACAGGTTATTTGGAAGTGAGGGCGTAAATAAAGTAATTTCATAATGGAGAATGAAAATATGTCAACTGAGTCGGCCAATAAAGGTGATTCAGGTATTCAAATAGAGTCACTGTTAACGAGTGAAAGTAATATAGACGAATCGAAAATCATGAATGAAGTTGCAATTCATTCAACACCTATTGTAGTAAATCAAAATAAAAAAGTTGACGACAGTAGTATGTTAAAAGATTTGTATAGTTTGATATATAGTATGAAAGAAAATTCAGAGAAACAACACGATGAAGTAAATAACAAATTTGAGACAATGAATAGTCGTTTGGACGTTCAAAATAGCAATTTCAATACCAAATTTGACGAACAGAATATTAAATTTGACATTATAAATTGCCGTTTTGACGAAATAAATAAGCAAAATGCCAAGTTTGAGGTTAATATGAATAAACGTCTAAATGAGATGGACGAATGCTTATATACATTTAAAGAACAAGTGATAGGATCAGTAAATGAACAATTAAATAATCATATCATTAATGTAAACAAACAAGTGTCAGAGACAGTCAAAATACAAGTTCGTGAGCAAATTCAAGAGATGAAAATTAATTTTGAAAGTAAAATAAATAAGTGTAACGTTGATAGTGAGTATAAATTTAATTATGCAGTAGAGAAAATAGAAGAAGTTAGAAATAACACTAAGATATATGAAACTAATACTAATTTCAAAATAAATGAAATAGAAAGTAATTGTGAAAGTAAAATAAATAAATACCGTGCTGATATTGAGTATAAAATAAGTGAATGTCAATTGACTTTTGCGAATAAAATTGTAGAAATTAATGAAAATGTTGGTAGTAGGATTAGTGAAACAGAAAGTAGTTGTAAGTCAGAAATACAGATACTAAAAGGTGCTGTAGAAATGGTAAATAATGCCAGTATTCAATCCGAACGTGTAACTAACAACAAGTTTAATTTAATGGAACAAAAAATAATTAATGTTAAAGACGATTTAAACATGGAAATAAACAAAAAACTAGGTAGTGTTAATGAGCAAGTAGTAATCACCCGTAACGTAGATAGCGAAATAGAGTTAGAGTCATTTAATGGGGATAGGAGGGGGGTACACCCTATGCAATTCCTTAACAGAGTAAGAGACTTTAACAGATTTTGTAATAGTAACTGGGAGATGAAATTATTAAAAGTTATGAAATGTTTTAAGGGAAGCCCCTCGGTTTGGGCGGAGGTGCACAAGGGAGATTGGTTAAATTTCCAAAGTTTTGAAAGGGATTTTAGAAGCAAATACTGGTCTGAAGAAGACCAAGAAGTGGTTAGAAGTAAGATAATGGGGTCGGGTAATTTCGGGACTAATGGTAACAATGTTACTATTTATGTGATGAAAATGTACAATGAAGCTAAATACCTTGAACCGCCATTACCGTTTAGATCATTTGTACGCCATATAAGTAAACATTTACCAAGGGAGGTGCAAATTAACCTAATGACACGGGAAGTGGAGGGTATAAACGACCTTGAACAAATATTAGACATTTTCCAGAATATCGGGGATCGGGAAATGGGTAGGCACTCAAACCCGTCAGGTGTACATAACACTGATAATCATAATCGATCTAGTGGGACACCAACCACATATAGAGGGACAAGGGGAGGTTATAATAATAACTATAGATGTGATGACTGGCAATGTGGAGAGTGTCATTGCGAGAACTACGGCAGCAGAACGACTTGTTATAGGTGTCATAAAGAGAGGAGTTGCCAACACAATAATACGGAGTCTAATCAAGATAGTCAACAACAGAGAGGAGGGAGTTGCAACCGAGCAGCACCGGGAAGCAGTGGAACTTCTAACAGAGGTCGTGGTGGGTACACTCCAGGCCGTGCAACCACTCAGACGGAAAACTAGCAAGGACAGTGGGTGAAGGGACCCCACCATTGTCGACAAAGGATTGCGGGACCCAAGACAACAATGACTTTTTAAGTAACATCATCCGCACTGACCTGTCCAAGGAACTGATGGAGGAGGATGACTTAGAGACAGCAAGACCAGAAACCGGACTGACAGAGGTAAGAATTCAAATTGAAGGTAAGGAAGTAAAAGTTTTAGTAGACACAGGTAGCGAAATTTCTGTTATTTCCGAACACATATTAGAGGGTTTGCAAGAAACAAACAAAAATATTCCAATTTTGCCAGTAGCGGGGGTGACCATTGTAGGCATTACCGGGGTCAGGAGTAAAAGGGTAACTAAACAAGTACATTTGAATATGAGAATTAATGGAGTAGAGTATGATAATACATTTTTAGTAGTACGGGGGTTGAATTTGGAGGTTATTTTGGGAATGACTTTTTGATAAAGCACAAGGCGATAATCGATTTTCGTAAGCGGTTGTTAGTACTTAATAATGAAAGTAAACCAGTTGAGATTAGTTTTGAACGGGTAGTAGATAAAGTTAGAATTTCGGGAGTTAAGATGATACTAAATCGGGCCAGTAAGGGAGAAACGGAAGTTAATACGTATGTATGTAGAGAGGGAGAGTTAGGGGGTAATATAAATAAACGAATTTGGGAGGATAGAGCGGTGAAATTTTGTAGTGAGAGGGGTGACGTAGGGAGTTCTCAACATAAAGCGTTATGGCAGGTAATAGAGTGTTTTCGAGAAGTGTTTGCCGATGTACCAGGGAGGGCAAGAGATTATGAATGTGAATTAAAAGTAAGGGAACACGCACCCTATGTACAACGAAGTTATCCGGTACCATATTCAAAGAGAAGAGCGGTCCAGACGGAATTAGATAAAATGTTAGAAGGGGACATAATAGAGAGATCAGTATCACCATATTCTAACCCGTTAGTAGTAGTTATTAAAAAGGATGGCCGGGTCAGATTATGTTTAGACGCCCGCAAGATTAATCAAATAATTATCCCGGACCGGGAATCACCCGAAGCAATAAATGAAATATTTCAAAAATTCAGTGGAGTCAAATATATGACCTCATTAGATTTAACCGCGGGGTACTGGCAAGTCCCGTTAGCATGTGAAAGTAGGAAATACACAGCATTCCTGTTTAATGGAAAGAATTACCAATTTAAACGATTACCTTTTGGGCTGAATACCAGTGTGGCCAGCTTTATAAAATGCTTAGATGAAATCCTACAACCACAAAATTTAGATTTTTTAACCATTTATGTAGATGATATATTGATAGCCTCACGAACATTTGCAGAACATGTGGAGCATTTAGAGTATGTACTAGATAGACTGAGGAGAGGGGGGTTGACTGTTAATTGGGAGAAATCTAAATTTTTACAGAATGAAATACATTTTTTAGGTTTCATAATTACATCAGATGGGATAAAAGCTAACCCAGAGAAAGTAGAATCAATTTTAAAATTCCCAGAACCTAGAAATATTAAGCAGTTACAAAGTTTCTTAGGGCTATGTAATTTTTATAGAAAATTCCAGAAAAACTATGCCCATATCACTTCAAAGTTGAGCGCAGTGTTACAAAAGAATAAGCAGTGGAAATGGGGGGAAAGAGAACGAGATGTGTTTAATGAGATAAAGGACCATTTTAGTAATATGATCATGATGAATCACCCTAATTTTGAATGCACATTTTATTTACAGACGGATGCCAGTAATATTGCTTTAGGTGCGGAATTGTATCAGGAAGACGACAACAAAGAACATCATACTCTTGCTTTCGCCAGCCGGACGCTGTTAGCTGCTGAAAGAAACTACACAACAACTGAAAAGGAATTATTAAGTATTGTCTTTGCTGTGAAGAAGTTTCGAACATATCTACTGGGAAATTCCACTATCATCCGGACTGACCACAAGGCATTATCCTTTTTAAACACCTGTAAGTTGACACACAGCAGGATAACCAGGTGGGTGCTAGCTTTACAAGAGTACAATTTTAGTTGGGAGTATATAAAAGGTGTAGAAAACAAAATATCTGACACTATCTAGGGTAGATACAGAGGGAATGCGAACAGGGAGGGACTTAAAAGAAATAGAAATTTTTAGACTTAGGGAAGATAGATTGTTTGGGGAAGAATTGAGAGATATTAATAGCATGCAAAGGACAGATCCTAAATTGAATAAAATAATTACTAGCTTAGAGTCCGATTCAGATGAGTTAGGGTATAGCCGTTATTTTCAAATCTATCAAGGGAGTTTGTTTAAGAAAGTAGAGAGGGGAGAGCGTGATTGGAGGTTAGTTATACCGGAAGGGTTGGTAGACAAGATCATATGGGATTGTCATTTTCGATATGGGCATTTCGGTGCTAGGAAATGTGTAAATGTATTAAAAGAATCATGTTTGTTTAAAAATATGGAACGGAGGGTTAGAACTTTACTCCGGGGGTGCGATTTATGCCAGAAGTCAAAAGTAGCTAATTACCGATTAGAGGGAGAGATGAGGTATTAAAGTCGAAAAGCCTTTTGATTTAGTTGCGGTGGATTTGTTTGGCCCTTTACCAAAGGGAAGGGGAGGTGTAATGTACATTTTTGTGGTATTAGATACCTTCACGAAATTTGTAAGATTATACAGTGTAAAGAGGGCAACTAGTAAAGTATTAAGTGAAAAAATAACCAAGGATTATATGATCAAAACCGGAAAACCCAAAATAATACTATCTGACCATGGACCCCAATTTATTAGCGGAATATGGCGACAAACTTTGGGTTGGGAAGGTATCATACCTAAACACACGGCGGTATATCATCCTCAGTCGAACCAAGCCGAAAGAGTGATGCGAGAATTAGGGAGAATTTTCCGGGCGTATTGCCATGCCAAAGATAGTGAATGGCCAGCCTATGTGGGAAGCATTGAAGAATGGTTAAACTGTACCACCCATGAATCAACGGGGTTCACACCATACGAGTTAGTCAAGGGAACACGTCCACCTATGATTCTGGAACAGCTGTTCAACTTTTCACCGGAGAGCAACCCACGAGATCTGGAAGTAAAACTTAAACTCGCGAATGAAAACTTATTAACTAAGGGAGAAAGAAGAAAACGGCTTCATGATGCCAAAGGTAAGTGGATTAAGTATGAGATAGGTCAGCTGGTATTAGTGAGAAAACACGATTTATCAAGTGCACAAGATAAAGAGATCAAAAAATTCTTTTTGTTGTATGAAGGACCGTATGAAGTAGTTGAAATTAAAATGGATAATGCTTACGTTTTACGAAATCAAATGACAAAGCAAATAGTGGGTACCCATAATGCCACCAATTTAAAAAAGTATTGGCTAAAATAAGACAATAAAACAAATCTTGTAATTGAATATAAACTAAATAAATATAAAATTAGGAATTTAAAATAAAAACAGTAAGTGGTAGCGGGTAGATGTTACCCACTTGTCCCAGTGGGGTTCGTCTATTTCAGGGACGCGCCCCTGCCCACGCGAGCATTGGTTTTCTCCATTTACCCTTATTTGCGGATGAAGCTTTGTCCTTACCTTTAGTCCTAGTTGTTGACCTTTTAATGATCCTTACCCTTTTTATCTTCCCGATTTCCCTAACCCTCCCCTTAGAGAAAACATAAAAATAGTTACATAAATTGGCATATTTTTTCGGACCCTTTGATTGCCTTAATTCTAAATAATACATTAAGGTAATCCTCAAAATTCAAAAAACTGGTGTTATTTATGAATTGTAAACTCATCCCTTAATAGGTAGGCAGGGGAGAAGTTTGTGGCTGAGTAAACAAACCAAGATAACAAATTTTCTGTATAATCTAATAGGATTATTGTGTATAGAGATGGGGTTGCAGATTAGTGGTTGTGGTTTGTTTTGTAATCCTGAAAAAAAAAAAAAAAAATTTTTTTTTTGGAGGGTAGCTCATTATATTCATGGGAGTTGGGTTCTGTTCGTTTTCAATCGCATCTATACACAATTATTCTGTACTTGTAACCTATTTACGGGTAATTAAGGAGAAAATAATTTTTGAAAATGTTTTAAAAATGAAAGCTATGTAACCAAAAGGTTTAATGATTATTTTGTGGTACCTGCTATGTTAGGTTATGAGTAGAGATAAATAGTTTATAGAATGTGGTTATGGAGGAAGTTAAGTAGAGACTTGAAACCAATGATGTAATGTTTGTAAAATTTATTGAAATACTAAGAAATTATACATTAAACCAATCAGAATCATTTTGAAAAATGTAATTAAAGTAATTGAAATTGTTTGGAATGTATGAAGAGACTAAATTAAATTGGAGTTGTCCCTGGATTAACTTAAAAAAGTGTGAATGTTAGTGATGCGTTTAAATAAACAATTTATTTTGATCTGAATTTTGATTGTAATTGTAAAATAAATAATTGATGTACTTTATTTAAATTAAAAAACTGAAAGAATGTTCAAGATGAGATAGTGTTTGGAAAATAAGATATGCTTATAACTACTTATGTAAACTTTTATAAATGTCAACTTATGTTTTATGTTTAACTGTAGATTCCCCACCTAAGTGCGGCCATGACCTCACCGGATCATGACCGTGAAAGTAGTTAATTGTGACAAATCATAAATTTTACTTGATATAACCGGCTTGTGGTTTGTTTTGTTTTTTAACCCGGGGGTTTGTTAGACTTAGTAGGGGGGTTATTTTTTGGGGAATTACCACATTTTGGAACAGGGCTATTTTCACCCGGATAGTGGTGGTAGTCCATTAGGGGTGTATCAGTCAACAATAGTAAGTGCAATACTGAATTTTTATTGTAACGCCGAAGCAAGGATGGGGGTGGAATAAAAGAAAAAATGTCCACCCCTTCCGCATCAGTCCTTGTGGAAGCAACTGGGCGCTACAGTCCAGGAGGGGAAATAGTGAGTGTGGATGGGGGGTGACATAGTTACAGGTCACGAGGGAGATGTGGTTTACGGCTAGGATGAGGCCGGCAATGGCCAAGAAGCCTAGTGCAGAACACAGTAAAATGTAACGGGTATCAGGGGTAAAGGGATTATTCGGGGGGTAGTAGTAAAAAAAATATATATATACATAGTAGTTAAGTATAAATATTCTTGAATAATGATAAATAATAAATTGTTGAGATTTAATGCTGTATAATTAATGTTATTTTGGCTGGGCAATATTGTACTGGGAACATTATTTAATTTGTCTGGAACGCATATGTACTATTGTTTTGTTAACACTGTATTTTCTAGGGTTAAGCTATATTGTTGAACCATGTAACTTGTTGAATCTAGGTAACTGCTGGACGAATTAGAAGCCATATCACTAGGTAGTCAAATGCACATTATATTTTATAATAAAAAATGAACCAGTACTTTGTCAATGAACCAGTATTACTAAGAGGATACAAATCAGTTGTGGATATGGAGTGATGGAAGGCTGTTTGTTAAATTTTAATCGAATGTTTAGAGTCGGGTGATACTGTGGCGGATATCTGTCCGAGCTTATGGCGTTGGGATCTCGAGTAGAGAAGTCCAGTAAGAGCGGATGGGTGCTGCCGCAGCCACCAGACTAGGGGGGTAAGGACCCATGATTTTAGTAGAGAGTTCAGGGGGGTTGCGGCGCCATATCCTCACTGATCCTCTTAGGTTCTAGGCAATAAGAGTTTATATGCTTCGGCATCCAATCTCTTATGGGGGGGGGGGTATTGTAACGGTACGGAATTGTAGGGCCAAGGTAATATTTTAAAAATTTTATTTCCCTATGTAGTCATTGTTCACCTTTATAGAACCTCGAGTTAGCCAACCAAGTATGCAGTGTTTATTACAAAACAAAACGTCTATGTTTCGTCTCCGCACTCAAGCAGCGCAGACAGATTGTGAAATGACACACAACGTTGCATCAGCCGTGAATCACGGAAGAAAGTAATGTAACTTAATATTGCACCAGGCGGTAAAATATTGCTAAATCTTAGGCCTGCATTATAGCGCTCTTTTAAACAGCACCAATGGGAGCGCAGACTGACGATCACGTGACGCAAAAAAGACTCCGTGTTTCCTGCCTTAGCGCAGTACTGAGTTCAGTTCCATTTCACCTAATGGCCGTGCGGCCAGCCTACAACAACATCTAAGTGCAAAAAGTTACGTCGGCCGACTTATATAACGTGGAACCAGTAGATCAGTGAGAACCATGAAACAAAAAACCGTAAAATCAGTACCAACAGTGGCATGAGTGCGAGAGAACTCAGAAATCGGTCAACTAGTGAACTTGTGTCACGGTTATTACATGTGAACAATATGGGTGTTCATTGGAGTGAAACCATTATTAGGATGAGTACCACTTTTTAAAACTTTAATTACTATATTGTAAAATTTACTTTTATAGACACCTTAATAAGAAACAGAGATCTCTAAGAGAGGGGAGTTTATTTAAATATTAACAAAAAAGAAAGAGTGTGTGAGTGTTAATATAGAGGTTATATACTGGTTCATTTTCAATCTTCTCATATGTACTTAGTAATGTCAAGTATAATAGTAGTTTAAAACAAAATTTAACAAAGATACTGTCATTTGTAGAAAGTAAAAGAAGGGTGCGAGTTTCGATAAATAAAATAAGTATGTATTTTAGACAGTAGAAAATGCATTAGTGTAATCATTTCGCACTTCTACCCAGATAACCTTGTCTGCAGTGGATTTTGGTCTGTAAGACCCGGGAAAATGCAACCAAAGGTAAAAGTGTATTTACTTGAAAAAACCTATATTGAAATCTTGAATTTGAAGTAACTTATAGAGTCTCAAGTGAATCAGCACTTTCATTTATCGAACAGCAGGAAGGTACTGTACACTTACAGTTTGACACTAAGGTGACTGCAGAAAATTGTGGCAAACAGTAATTAGCTGCCACTAAAAAAAAGACTGAAGGACTTTTTCAAGAACAACAACTGCACATCAGAATGATTTGAATGTGTTACTTTTATTGCTTTATTTTTGACATTAGTGTGAGCCTAAGATTTGTCCGTTCATGTGAACTACAACAGTACACATTTTGAATCTTAAAAACTATTGTAAATGTTTATTTTATAATAAAAGTTGTCCCAAAACATATATGAAGATCATATTTTTTTATATAAACTTAAATTTATCAAGTTGAGTTACGGATAGATGACCCCATGGTGGCTCAGTGACGAGGGATCTCTACTCTTGCAAGCGTAGACAGAGACTGATATACATTATACTACATTTATTAATGTTAAAAAAATTGTCTTAAAAAAGTAATACAGTATATAAAAGTTGTCTTAAAAATCATGTAGTAAAATATACATTTGTGAATTGTGTAATTTTAAATCTGAAATGGGAACAACCACGTGTTTTATCCAAGTTTTCATTTATCTGAGTAGCAACAGTCCACACAACCTCTGATAATTGGGATTTTCTACTGTAAAATTCAACTCAATCTTATGTTTGAAATTATAAGATAATTTTGATCAATATATATTTCATTGTACACTTCAGATCTGATGCTAAACTTTTCCAATAGATTTAAAATAAAAGTTATGATTTAAGTTAACATGTCCTCTTTGAATTTATCAGAAGTAATATAGAATTTTTATAAAAATACCATTTTCTGTGTTTCTCAAATCAGATATTTTAAGTATTTTCAGTTTCAACACACAGTTGTTGTTTTGTAATATATTTTCATTCCAAACTTATTTTCTTTTAGGGAAGAGAAGAAGGATTACCCTAATCGAATGCAACAATGATGTAAATAGTATGCTGGATTTAGCAAAAGTTGCAGATCTTGTTTTATTGTTAATTGATGCATCTTTTGGATTTGAAATGGAAATATTTGAATTCCTCAATATATGTCAGGTAAATAATCATGTACAAAATATGTATATTGACAGTTTGACGCTTGATCTGTAAAGGTCCTCCCAGGCCTGACCTTTTTCTGCGTATTTTAACTGCTCTAGCTCATAAACCATACTGTCAAAATACTTAGTATCTATATTGGTATATTTTGTATAATAAATTGATATTTCCATCAAAGGCTAAGATATGTTACTAAAAACTTGATATATTATTATTCTTGTAAAGATATTAAATACGTTGTAATTCAGAATAGTGAAAAGATTACATATATTTCTTTTTGTTTTACACTAGAATGTAATAATTTTTAAATGTGTTCTGAACACAGTACAGTAATGTCAAACCAACAGATACAACACTTCAAAAAGGTTGATTTTTTTAATCAGCTGTTGATAATAAACTGAATATGTATACAACCAAGTAGATGATTTTGGTACTTCAAAGATCAGTTTTTCATTTGAAATTGTTCTAAGAAGTATTTACACACACACAATAATGGGTATACAGGGTTTCCCGGGAGGAGAGGGAAATAATTTGAGAAATGGTTCTATAGTGCAAAAGAAGAAAAAAAGTTAATATAAACATATGTCCGGAAACGCTTTGTAAGCGAGTTACGGCTAGTGAAAGATTTCGCCCAGGTTTCGGTTCCCCCGGGTAAATGAAGACTTTCTGAAATTCTGGGAAGGTAAATTAAGGGGGAATTCTATTGTTTCTTATGGTCTTTGACCTGAAAAATCAAATAAAACAGGTCGCAGAACTGTATCTCCCATAACTTTCATGATATCCGACGTAAAACAGAAAAATCTTTGCCTAAAAACGTATTGTATTGTTTTTCACCAAAATTGGAATTTTTTGTTGATTTTTATTGACTTTATTTACACCATTTTTCTCAGAATTAAATTCTTTACAAGTTTTGTTTTTAACTTTTATGCATTTATTAATCATTTAACAAAGTTATTGTACTTCTAACCTAAAAAAAACGTGTTATAAACCATTATAACGAACAATTTATTCTGCCACCGAACCTTGCTGTAACGATGCCTGAATATGGAATGCAATCAGGTGAGAGCCGCGATGCAGCGCGTGCCCGGCGCTAAGCAGCTGACCAGCGTGTGTTTTTGGCGTTCGGCAACAGATAGCGCACAACTGCTATTCACGTTTCACATTGGCCGATGACAGTTCCATAGGCAATAGCAGACGACGCTAGCCCGTGCGAAACATGGATGGATTTAAAAACAACTAGCGTACGCCGTGGAATTCTATTTTAATTTCCACGGCACAAATGTAATTAAAGTAACTTACATTGTTTTGAAAATGAGGAAATTTAATAAATTTGAGTTGGAATTAAATAGATTTAAATTGTGAATTTTGGTAATGAACTTAAATTTATTTTGATTTGAATTGGGTAATAGATGATATATTGAAGTTTGATGATCAAAATGTTTAATAGAAAAGCAAAGTAGAAGTGATAATGAAAGATAAACATTTAAAATGCTTATTGAATTGGCAATTGAGATTAAAATTGCAATGTTTGTAAATTTTATTTAGACTCAAAGGTGAAATGTTTGTGTTAATATCATATTAGTAAAGTTTATTTTGGGTTAAGGTATTTGCAAAACAAGCTGTTTATTTAATGGATGGTGTAAATAGGTAAAGATGAAAAACCTATGTAATATGTTTAATTGTAGATTCCGCATTTAAATGCGGTCACACCTCACCGAACCGTGACCGTGGATGTAGTTAATCTATAGCAAGCCATGAACAGAATTATTGTAACCGGACCATGGTTTGTCTTTTGTCAACCCGGTGAATTGTGAAACATATGTTGGGGGTAATTTAGGGGAATCTACTAAAATTTTGGAGTAAAGGCTATGCACCGAAAGAGGTGATAGACCGCTTAAGGGATTATGAATAATTACTGTAGTAGGAGTATTGGTATCAGGTATACCAATCATACCAAATTTTATTGTAATGCAAAAGCAAGGACGGGGTGAAATAAAAGAAAAAAATGTTCACCCCTTCCGCCTCAGTCCTTGTGGAAGCAACTGGGCACTACAGTACAGCAGGGGGGGGAATAGAGTGTGTGGAAGGGTGCTGGCCACGTTACAGCCAGGGCATTAATGTAGCATTTATGCAAACATGTAAATGCCGAAATTCGGTTTACCCGTGAGGCCATTTACACCAATTGTAATGGGGTATCAGGGTTTAAGGTAAAAAGGGGGGTTGGGGGGAATATATATTAAACAAAAAAAAAATTGTATAATATAAGATTGATTTGTGATGTTGCTATTATTTACTTTGTATTGTATGTAAATCAATTTGTGATTTTGGTGGGGTAATAGTGTTTTGTTAGGTGAGACAATTAACAGCATATAATTAAAGTTTATGATGGGAATTAAATGAATTAAAATTGCTTTGAGTAATGTAATTAAAGTAATTTCCAGTGTTTTGAAAAAAGATGGAATGAAATTAATTTGTGATGATTTGGTTAATTTAAAGGGTGGCAAAAGTTGGAAATA
Organism: Magicicada septendecula; assembly: GCA_034769895.1. Taxonomy (NCBI): domain Eukaryota; kingdom Metazoa; phylum Arthropoda; class Insecta; order Hemiptera; family Cicadidae; genus Magicicada; species Magicicada septendecula. Next base: position 786,915,173 of record CM068368.1, read on the forward strand.
TGGGTAATAAAGTTGAATAATTTATTTTTTATTTGTAATGAATAATACAAGGGAGATAGTTAAGATTAAATGATTGAAACGTTTGGCTACATGAGGTAGTGATTTTGATATGGTATATATTGTATATAAATCGCTATTTGTGTTCAATGTAAGTATGCGTGTAGAATTATGTTGTTATTATGTACATTGTATTCTATGTAGCCAATTTACAGGTTTAATTAATTTTGATAATATTTTATTTTAATGGAACTTAATATGGACAGTATGTAATCATGCATTTTTGTAATAAAAAGTAGATTAAGGTAAATGTTTAAAAGATGAGAGGATTTAATTAGTTTAAAATGTTTTAAAATATGTAATCAAATTAATTTGAGGTAATAATTTAAGTTATAAGATGGATTTTGGTAGTAAATTTAAATTTTTTGGAGAATTGAATTGTATAACAAGTGATAAATAACCAAAGGTTGCTGATTAAAATGTTTAAAAGAAATTCAAAGGTGAAGTAATAATGCAAGATAATTAAAATGTTTAATCAATCAAAATTGAAATTAAAAGTTGTGTAATGTTAATAAATTTTCTTCGAACTCAGAGAGAAAATGTTTCATGTTAACCTGAGGTTAGTAATGTATTTTAAGTCCAAGTTTTTGTGAAATATGAAAGTTTATTTGCTTAGGATGTAACTGTATAGTTGTGTAACATGTAAAGTGTATTAAAAAAGAGAACCAGTACTTTGCTAACGACAAACCAGTACAACTAAGAGGAATCACGTCAGTCAAGGATATGGTATAGTGAAACGCCATTTATTGATATTTTGATTGAATGTTTCAGAGTCGGGTGATACTGTGGGGGCGTACCTGTTCTGGCCAGTATGTCAGTGCAGAGACGTCTAGTGTCTGTCCGGCTTTGCAGTGTTGGGATCTCAAGAGAGAGAGAGAGAGAGAGAGAGAGAGAGAGAGAGAGAGAGAGAGAGAGAGAGAGAGAGAGAGAGAAGGCCAGTAAAGTCGGATAGGTGCAGCCACAGCCACCGGACTAGGGGGGTAAGTAACCCTTGATTGTAATAAGGATTTAAGGGGGGTTGTGGCGCCATATCCTTGCTGATCCTTTTAGGTTTTAGGCAATGAGAGTTTCTATGCTGCAGCATAAAACCTCTCATTGGGGGGGATTGTAACGGGACAGATCAGGGAAGTAAATAATTTTTAACAATTGAAAGAAATGTTAACTCAACCAGTGTTCACCCTTTGGGAAACCTCGTTTTTAACCAAAGTGAATACCATGTTATTGTGAAACACCAGTCTGTGTTTGCGTCTGGAGTCAGTCTGGCTAGACGCGTATGCAACCACCTACAGCTTGTGCCGTCTGTGAATCACGGAAAACGCCAATTTCACCAGGCGGTAAAAAATTATAAGAATTCCCGGGCAGAGCATCTGGACATTCCAACCAATCAGAGCTCGAATTTGTGGTCACATGACCGGGCATATGCCAGATACTGCATACCCAACGCCAGGTTTGGGCCCCAGTGGACTTTCTACTCCAGAACCGCGCGGTTCCAGTAACCAGTGCTCGAGCAAATTAAAGTTGGCCAACTGTAAATTATTATATATACATGTTAAACCAACATAAAAAATGTGTGATTAAAAACAAATAACAATTAAACTAAATTTAAACCGTGGAAAACTAGTGTCGGAGTGTGTCAAAAGGAAGAAAATGGTTAACACGAGGTGGTGCAACAACCCAGAGGAGCACGTGGCGGATGGGTAACTAACCGCACAGAATATTAATAATTGACTTATTTTTATTAAGCAAATGTTAATTTTATTATATACACACCACCAAAATCAGTAAAATTCCATTTTTAAATTAACGAATAAGGCCTTTTCAAAATATTAAAATTTCATCATCAGTTCATACACTGTAATGTTCCTGTTATGATGTTTTTCTTTAAATGTATAACTGTTGTTAAATGTGTCTACTACCTCTTACTGTACTTCATTTTGAACTTTCCACTGCCCAAGAGGTAGTAGACACATTTAACAACAGTTATACATTTAAAGAAAAACATCATAACAGGAACATTACAGTGTATGAACTGATGATGAAATTTTAATATTTTGAAAAGGCCTTATTCATTAATTTAAAAATGGAATTTTACTGATTTTGGTGGTGTGTATATAATAATATTATAACAAGTCAGTGGCATAATGTTTGGCAAAATAAATGTTAATTTCCTGTTACAAAAAGAAATTTTAAAATATAAATCCATAAATAGAGATCTCTAAGGTAAAGAGGGATTATAAAAGAAAGAGAGTGTGTGTGAAAGATATAAAGAGTACTGGTTCGTCTAATAGAAACATAATGAAAGTGTAGTTAAGGAAAGTTGTTTTGATATATCACTGTTTTCTTTTTGTAATTATTCTTAGAGAATGTAAGATTGCAGAATGAAACCATATGATTTTTTTCTATGTGATGCAAGAGTTGACTTTGGAACAGCAACAGAAAGTTGAGACAGTAAAAATATATTAATACTTTATGTTATTAATCAACAAAGTAAAGTAAAGAAGATTTTGTTTAATAAAAGAAAAATAATTTGTTAAAATCAGAAAACTGTGTTAGCATAATTATTTCGCCACTCAAACCTAAATAATCATTTCTGCAACAGTTTCGTCTATAGAACCCTGGTGAGAGTGAGAAGGTAAGTCGTGGAATATAATAATTATAAATTTAAGAAAAAGTAAATTGTTACAAATGGTGCCCAAACAGGGACGAATCAATTTGCATAAAATCAAACTGTTACAAGTTGTGTACCTCCTATTGCTGGTAGTTGATTTAATTCTACTCATTTGTAGATTTTGTTTCTTATGCAGTTTTGTTACAATCTTGTGTTATTAGATAAGACTTCTTTACATTATCTCCATCGAGATGGCAATCTTCTGCTCATTTACATCTTATCATTAACATATTATTATTCACATATTATTCAATTCCTTATCTTATTAATAATTCAAACAGTAATATTTTCAAAATAATTTCTATTTACATTAGGGCATTGAGTGTTTCTAATTCATCCTAGTTTAGACTACACAATGCGTTGTATTGTTCGATTTGTAATGTTTCAAAAAAAGGCGTTTTTATTTTTTATTAAATTTATTCTGTATCATCATTGTAAGTCCCATGTAAAATCAGGTTGTATTCAAACAATGAACCGTGACGTAACTTTTTGAGTGGAGTGTAGTTGGAGAATGCGATACTTGTTTATAAACTGAATGTTTGTCACGTACAACTACGCGCATACACTCGACGGAGCGCGGCTTCTACGCATAACATACAAAACCGACGCTACGAAAAATGGCGAGGCATAAAGATTTTATTTCCACGTGCTCTGAAGACGAAGGAATCAAGCAGAGGCTCCGCCCACCAAAGCCTCTTGTATCTTCTCCGTTTAACAACACTAGCCCATGTGGCCTATAGACAATCCAGACATATTGTAAGACGACAGAAAAATCGTAGTATGAAGGCAGTCATTCACAAAGTGTAGTGGGGAGTTAGGTTGGCACTCTCCGGGCAGTCGACGAAATAACTCTTCCCCGGCCGGGTGAACACATAGGTTCGCGAACCAAAAAATCTGTTCTAAAATATTCAAGATGTGTTAAAGTTTAATTTAAAATGAGACAAAGTGGCAAGAAGCGGTACAACACCAAAGTTAACAGTTAAATTTGACAGTGTAACATAAAAGGGTGGACGAACTAACATATACGCAGTGCGACTCGTGGCTAGCAGAGACGCCGAGGGTTAAGTAGTTGACAACCAATTTCATTATATAAATAATTTCATGTAAAGCGCTCTAAATAAAATAAATGGGGATTACACTGTATGAGTATGAGTGTGAGAGTGAGGAAGCTGGGTAGTTTTTATTTTAAAAAGGTAAATAAATAATTTAAGTCTTTAAGTATGTAAATTAAAGATACTTGTGGTTTTGTACTTCAATGTGTTTGTAGTTTTGGTCAGATGGGGGTCGCTACCTCAATATTTAATTTTGTTCATTTGAAAGATTAGAGAATATAAAATGAGAAAGCATGTTTTAATTGATTCATAAAAAAGAATGATAAAAGAATAATAAAATGAAGTTGAAATAGTTAACTGAAAATGAGAGTAATTATTACGACACATACAACCTTGAAATCACGCTTGTACTTCACAGTTCGTGTGACGGACCTGGGCTGGCAAGGTAAGCGGATCAGGAGTTATTAAAAAATTTAAATATGGTAATTCTTATTAATATTAACTACACAGAGTAGATGCCGGGCATTGTTTTCTTGTAGTATAGTCGCCGACACGTAACAGCTTCCGCTTCTCACCCTAATTGTGTCAATGTCTGCATTCACTGTGTAATTCACTTGTTCATATGGTGAGAACTTGTTTATTCGATGAGCTGACCAGACGAATTTTCTCTTCAATTCTCTCTCTCTTCTCTTCGCACGTTCCATACTAGCAGTTTGTATGCGGCTGATATACACAGTTGACCATTTTTTCGTGCGTCGTTTATGATAATCTCTGTAGTTTTTATAATTATAGTTACAATTATTGTTATCATTACCCTTCGGTCGATAATTGTTGTGCGTATGTTCATCACAAATGCTGTGTTTTAATTGTGTTACTTTCTTATGTGCTTTACTGTGAGTTTGCACAGCGAATTGGATATTGTCGTTTACCAGGTATGATTGCTTATATTCTACTTTATATTCTTCCCTAGTGTTAATTATCTCACTAGAATTATCATCATTAATTATGAACGTCTGTTCTCTCTTACTTTCAATTATTATGGTTTGTTCACATAGCGTTGTTTTGATCGCATTTTCGAACGCAACAATGCAGTTATTCATGTCTATAAATTTATTAGCTAATTGCATTGTACTATCTTTGATGTCTTGTTTCAATTCGCTTATTGTATTATTTAAACTTTCGTTTAAATCCTCTGTTTGCTTATTTAGTTTCTCATTTAAATTTTCTGTTTGCTTAGTTAGTTTCTCATTTAAATTTTCTGCTTGTTTTGTATCTAAATCGTCCATCCAGGCACGCATCATAGTTTGAAGTGCTTCCATATCAAAGCTTCCTGGTGCTGCCATATTGAATTATTTGTATTTATTTATTCCTTATTATGTTTTAAAATATTATTATTATTATGGAACTGAATTACTAATTTTATTTATTTAAAATATTATTATTAATTATTATTCTTAATATTACAATTACACCTTTAAAATGATATTATTTTGTTGAGCGCCAGTTGTGTCGTAATACATAACAAAAAAAATATTTGAGAATATTTCGTACGAATCTTAATTATTATACATATTATGTGTTTACCACATTTGTATTTATAGAGCGTACATTTAGCTATAAGAAATTTAAATAAAATGGTCGTGTCTGGCCCCACGTTGGGTACCAAATTATATAACAACACACAAATTCAATGTAATTTAATTTGAGGAGCCCTATGCTTTTGGAGTGCCAAAATGTATAACATAACACAAATTTGATTTCATGGGTGTAATCGTAATAAGAAGATGATGCGTTATATAAGTTTAAAAATTTTTCCATTATTTATTTTTTTTATTAAACAAAATTCTTTCATTTCGCATATTGAAATAATACTCATTATTAATCGTTTGTATGAACCATTCACACATGACTTATGGCTAACAAATTATATATAACATGGTATGCATAAACCTTTGAGAACTTACAGCTTTTTTCACACAATGATATTTAATAATCATACACAAATCCCTTACCTGCATCGGGTCTCAGAGTCTTCATGTGAACTCGTTACCTATAAGTGATTTAGGGTTATGTTTTATTAATGAACTCGACTCATTGTAACTGTTAATTTACTCAACTTTTATTAGACAAATGCCACATTTCTTTTATATTCTTTCTTTCAAATTATTTGTTATTCATTTTTACTGCTCTTTTTATTTTATTTTTGAAAATACAAGAATATTGTTTATTACCACATTTCTAAGAAAAACACATATTGAAACAACAACTTAAACTATTGTATCTCTATCTTTTAAGACAACCCAGTAATTGCTCATACACTCAGTCATACATTATTTAAATTCCACTTTTCTTTGGATTTAATGCTTTATAATAAAATTTAACATAATTAAGACAAGTTAAGAAGAAAGTTGCACTGTTACTTCTCTGTACATTCTGGTCGACCACGTGTTGCACTCGGTGTATTTATTCACTCAAATGTCCGAAATTAGTTCTCACATTTTTCTGCTACTTAAATTATAATTTAAATCACATGTTTTAAAGTTTTAGTAAATTTTACTGCTCGCGAGCCTTTGTGCTGAACCGGCCGAAGCCGCAGCTGTAGAACGACAGACGCCAAAACGATGCTCACAAGATGGCCAAGGCTTTTTGAGTTCGGCTTCTTGCTTCTGATAGGCCCAAAAGGAATCACGTGACACAGTAATTAGTCTCCTTTCTGATCGTGAGTCTACCGTAGCTGGCCGAGACCCATCCGACCTGGGGGTCATTAAAAAGTTCGTGATTATTCATCTGTACGGGCACGCATGTCCGCACGCTTTCACATTCCAGAGCATCAGGAATCGGTGCCTGTTGACAGACTTTCTGGACAAACGTGCAAATGGGCGTTCCCTATGTGAACGTCTACTGTTAAAAACTGAGGCCCCAAATGGGTAACACACTTCTACCATTAACTCTTAATAAAGAAAACCCCTCAAATCTGTCCCGTTACACCTTATCATCTAATCTTAATTAATTAAATATTTTGCTCTCGGCTTACTCATTGTGTGGTTATCTTTGCAATCTCATATTATTTCTGTAATTCTGAATTTACTGTTATTTTTAATTTATTTACTCTTATTTGACTTTCATAATTTACTATTGCATATTGTAGCATGACAGATAATCCACTTAAATCAGTTACCAGATGATCATTAGTAAAAATCAAGTATATGGAATATCCAGAAAGATCCAAATGAAAACGAAATAAAAAGCACAATAAATTACCATTATAACAAGAAAAAGTAAACATAAAGAAAAAAATCTGCAACTAATATGAATGTACAATAAAGTAAAACCCCAGAAAACTAAAATTAAAATAACAATAATACCCAGGTAGGATAGGAGTAGGTAAGGAAGCTACCCAGACCAAGTAAACAGCCCAGTATAAACAAAAGTAAATAATAACAAAATGGTACTGAAGAAACCAAGAATGAAGAAGGAAGATATCCAAAACAAACAAAGATACCTAATGAAAAGGGACAAGTGAAGATCACATAGAATAGAGGAAGTAGAACACGACCAATACCCAAAAGAAACCCAATAGGGAGAAAACAAAAACCCCAAAAGAAAGTAAATGTCACAATAGAAAGTATAACACCCCAACAAACCATAAACTCATGTAAAACAAATAAAAACAAAAAGTGTTTAAAGTGCTAAGTAGAAGTGCACCCAAGAAAGTTATTGTATAATTTATATAGACAAATCTTAACAGTTCCCCCATGATTAAACAATTTGATATTATAAAACTATGAAAGGACTAGTGATAGTATCAAGAAATAACCAGGTACAAGTGCAAGTTATTAGATTATCATAAATAAACTTTGAGAAGGTACATGAATTACTGTACATTTAAATAACTTTTAAGTGTTTTTTAAAATAGTATCATGAATGATATTTAATCAAATAATGTGGTGAAGGAGCAATGAATACTCTTTCTAATAAAATGCCACTGTTTATATGAGAACATTCAATGGAATAAATAATATAAATAGATAGCTTGGAGTTAGTACATAAAGTGACGGGGAATACATCCCTAAAATTAAGAAAAACAGATAAGACTGTAACCAGATAGTTTTAAGGGAGTGTTAAAAATTTAATGGAACAAAATGTTAGGTTCCAGTTTCCATATATGAACTCTATAAATAAGATTTAGAAATAGAGATTAATCCTTGTATTTATAAAATGTTATTTTGTTTAGTAGTTTGAATTAGGAATGCCATATCTGAATGTGTACATCATTCCTATATAGTAAAATGTTTTTTAGAAGTTACTGTAAGTAATCAGTACAAAAAAAGGTATGATTCTAAATACCAGATTTAATGTTAAATAATTGTTATGTTTTAATTGTTTAAAATCAATACTAAAGGTTATAGTAGTAAAAGAAGAAATTATTAATGAATATTATATTAGAATAGAAGGTCAGAAAAGGGTATGAACTAACTGTATTATTAAAAACTTTGTAAGTAACAACAGATAAAATCTAGGCCAGATAGTAAATTTAGACTACATTATAATTGACAAATCTAGTCCTATAAACCAACTAAACTGATGACATTTATGTAAGATAAACCCACCATATAGTAATACAATGTAACTTATACTTTATAAAGATATTGTCAGAAGATAAGTAAAATTATAAATAAAAATGAAATGTATTAACTAAAATTTCAGAGGAGGAGTCATATAAAATTAATGAATTGTATTTAAAAACAATAACTAATGAACAAAATTGCAAGAAATTAAGGAAAGATAAACAATTATATCAATCTTAGATTCAGTATAATAATAATTATATCAGAGAAAATGGCTATTATCTAGACAAGGACAGGAAACCCAAATTTAAGCCTACTTTTCCAACATGAAAGAAATATAACTTTTTTAAATAAAAACTTTGTAAAACTATATTAATTAGTATCAAAATAAGCAAAATAGATTAAAGAAACCGAATATGTATTTAGCATTTCATACAGTTAAATAATAACGAAAATATTTTCCGTGTATAATGTATTCAAATAAAATGTATCGGAAGCTAAGTTAATTTGAAACAATGTATGATCTATATTAAATTGGCTAAGAATTTCAGGAGACGAAGGAAATGAGAACAGTTAATTATTATCCATTGAAACGAACGCTTAAACGAGGTTTTGCTCCATATAACCTATATTAATGGCGTGCGATACTTAAATCAAATTCAGTGCAAGTTTTGTAAAATTTTTAATTTTGAATTTTAACTTGAGAAGCAGTGAAAACAAACAATAAACAGTGAACTACAGATAAACAGAACCACATACGCCTAAATAATTGAACTAACACCACTACAAATAAATTTTACTAACGAAACAAAAAGTGTTATATACGACACATTTAACCAAAGTGAAATAGACATAATAACACACATTTACACCAAGTGAACTAATAAACACTACACCAGGAACACTCATTTAACTCCAGAACTAATATCCACAATTGCTGAGACGAAGAAACAGTGAAAAGACATCTTTATTGTAAGAAATATTCGTCGAGGTGATTGACATTCAACTACGCATACTTCTGTCGGCCATTTTTATTTTCCCAGCATTCTATTCGAGGTGGAACAAATGAACGTCTAGTCTGCATTGGTTCGAATATTATACTATATAAACTTTCTATATTAATTAATAACACTGTAATTGTTAATTTTAAGACATTTTAATTGTAAATGTTATACTTTCTTGGTCCTACCCTTCTCTGGCTATTCTAACATAACCGTTAAAAGAACATATATTATATACACTGTTAATGTAAAGTTTTTGTCGACTGGCCCTGAGTAACGAGTCGATACTATTGTCTACAATCGATTACTATCGATATTTTTTAATAAATTGTTAATAAACCTTCTAATTATGCAAATTGGTTGAATTTTTCTCTAAATATAATTAAAGAATAAGTTAATTCAAGGACACGGACTAACCGAAAGGCGGTATTTACGAAAATAAAGAGCACATTGAAGAAGAAGAAGAGCCGTCTATCAACCAGTACCTTAGTTAACCAGATTAACTTAGAAGTGATTTATAGAAAGTGACACCACTACACTATCAACCATAATACAATTAAAATTTTTACATCAGACAATAACCCAATTTATTTCGTAAATACCAGTAACAAAAAATCAGAAACACATATAAATACAGAAAACAAAATTTTTATTTTTGAAATAAAATTTTTGTTTTATTTCATTTTCAAATTATAACTTTATGATTTTGTAAATTACGTTACAAAATTGGCGTCCAACTAAAGGGCTTTAATTAGGGATTGAAGGAGTAATATAACTCGCCCAATTTCTAATTCAAGCTTGGCAGCGGTTATCCAGCCAGAGAAAAAGGAAAAAATGCAACGTCGTGCCACATCCAAGAAAAGGGCGGCAGAGGCCGAAAAAGAAATTAATATGGAGGATAAGGAGGCAACACCGATGGAGGATGTAGAAACGTTATTACCCCCAAGGGAACCAAAACCACCAACACAATCAAAGGAACAACCGGAAATGCCCACACAGACAGGGGAAATCAATGTCCGGGAGGAACGGGTAGAACAACCCGAGAAACCATCATGAAGGGAGAATGGGAACATACAAGAGATGTTCAGGATAATGATGGAGAAAATGGATCAAGAATTCAAATCCACAAAGGAAGATTTGAAGAAGGACAACCAATCAACCAAGGAAGAATTAAGTAAGAAAATGGATGACAACAACCAGTCAACCAAGGAAGAATTGAATGAAATAAATAAGAATATAGAATCCAAAATGGAGGAGAATAGCAGGAAATGGAAGATTTGAAGGAGGACAACCAGCCCACAAAGGAAGAATTGGGCCGTAAGATTGAAAATACCAATAAAAGAATTGAGGAAACCAGTAAGAAGATGGAAGAAAACAGTAAAAAGATGGAAGAGAAGATGGAAGAAACAAGCAAGAAGATGGAAAGCGACAACCAACAATTGAAGAAGGAATTAAGGGAAAATAACAAGAAAATGGAAGAGAAGATGGGGGAGAGGTTGGAAGAATTAAGAGAGGATAACCAACTATTAAGGGAAGAATTAAGGGAGGTTAACCAGGAGAATCTAGACAAGTTAGACGAACGAATGGAACTATTAAGAAAAGAAATGAACAAAGAACTCAAGGATAATAAGAAAACTATAAATAAAAAGTTGGAAGAAGAAACAATAATTATAAATCAACAGATCAGAGAAGTTGATGAAAGATGTCGGCTAACTGAAGGGGAAGTACAAGAATTCAAGGAAGTGGTAAACACCAAGGTCACAAATATCGAAGAATATAGTCGCAAGAAGGCAGAAGAGAACCAAAAGGAAAGCCAGGAAGAACTAAGTAAAGTACGTACCCAAATTACTGAAAGGTGCGACGGAATGGAGGTAGTAATGACGAACATCACTGGTCAAGTGCAGCAGAGCCAGGAGGAAATGGAAGCAATTCGGAACCGACCAACCAACTTCACAAATATCCCCATCAACGAAAATAGGGAATGGCTGAACTTCCGCCAATATAAAAGGAAGCCAATGGAGTTCTTTGTCCGGATCGAGGAATATATGGCCAAACATAGAGGTAATAGATGGTTAAATAATCGAGAGCTGTTGGACGAATCATTCCGTGAAATGACGGACAACTGGTGGATGGCAAACCGGAGTGAGATAGAGGATTACCAACAATTTAAGAATTTGTTCAAGGCCAAGTATTGGTCGGAGACCACCCAAAATCTAATAAGGGACAACATCTGCCATGGCCGATACAAGACACAATTTGGTAATACAATGACCGCGTACTTCCTTGGGAAGGTATGCCTGGCGAAGCACCTGGAACCGGCCATACCAGAAGAATGTCTGGTAAATAAGCTCTCCTACCATTATGATGAAGAGGTCATACGAGCAAGAAGGGGTAACCAAATAAAGACCATCCAGGCGATGACGGAACTCTTAGAAAACTATGAGAATGAGGAATACTATAGGCAAAGCAGAAGAAGGAATGAGCGGCCAGAATTTTGAAATAATCCGTACCCGAACAACAATAATCACCAGAACAGCAGTGGGTACCAAGGGAACCGATATAATCCCAATTATCATAATCAGAACAATACCAACGGTAGTAATAATAATAATAACGGTAATGTGAATCCAAATATTAACATAAATAATAACGGGTACCCCGGTAATAGAAACAATTATCACCCAAATCCAAATGTAAATAGCCAGAGAAACCCAAACCAAAATAATAATACCGAACGGTATTATAATAACAATAGGGGTTACCCAAATAACAATATGAATAACAACAGGTTCTCCCGACCCCGGGTAAATTTTATACACGCTGAAGGAAACAGTCAACGCAGATACAACCATCAACGGTGAAACAGTTTCCATGAATACGAAGACCGACGCAGAAGCCGAGAACGGGATAATTCAAGATATAATCCGCCTAGGCGAAGTACCAGTCTAGATGACCCAGAGCGGCAACCAAATAGAGAACAAATATACGAACAGCGAACGGAACGGCTGGAACCCACTCAAGGTTTCCCGACTGACGCCTCCGTTGGTCCAAATATTAATAACCAGGATGATGAGAATTTAAACGGGAGGAGGCAGTAATAAATAATCAGGACCTTTTGCTGCTCCTATCGCCTGGGTATAAAAGAGAATTGCCAAGAGCAAATAATAATAACAATAGTACAATTATTAGTTGTAATTACTTAAAAATATACGAAACGAACTACTGGAGAAGGACGACACTCACCTCCATAGTATAAATAATGAAATAATTTATGTTAATGCCGAAATTCAAAAACAATGTAAGCACAACTTACTACCTAATATTTATGAAATGACTTTTGAATTAATGAAAAAGAAAAAGAATTTAGTAAAAAACATATAAATTCAAAAACAATGTAAGCACAACTTACTACCTAATATTTATGAAACGACTTTTGGAATAAAAATAAAAAGAAGAGAGTTAAACAAATAAATTTAAAAACAATGTAAGCACAACTTAAAAATAAATATTTATGAAACGACTTTTGGAATAAAAAAAAAAGAAGAGAATTAAACATATAAATTTAAAAACAATGTAAGCACAACTTACTACCTATGATTTATGCAATTAATTAAGAGAGAAAAGGAAAAGGAATTTAGAATAAAATCAACGAAATTCAAATACAAGTAAAATCAATTTACAAACAACAAGTTATGAAAAAACTTTCTGGAAGTAAAAAGAAAATGAATTGAATAAAACAAATTCAAAAAATTAAGTAAGTACAACTTGCTACCAAACATCTATGAAACTCAAATAATGGAATATAAAAGAAAAGAAAAAGAATTTTGAAGAATAACCACAACCTTCAAAAGGAAGAGTAAGTTCACATTACAAACATTATATATGGAACCAATTATGAAAAAATTTTGAGAATAAAGAAATGGCAGTAAAAACCACTGATACAATTAAAATGAATAAACTTATTGTGAAGTGGAATTAATAAGACTTTTAAGCAAAATAATCAGAGACAATGACCACATAGAATTAATAATTAAAGAGTGTATTTGGATAAAAAGCAAGAGCGGAATAAAAATGTTGAAAAGGAAGAAATAACTATGTAAAATAAATCCATAAGAAAAATATGATCATAAAACAAATGTCAATTATAAGAAGGACAATTAAAAGAGTAATTGCGAGAACATAAAACTAGTGGAACGATTCATAAGAATGGAGAAAAAGCAAAAATATAATACAAAATATATGCTACCAATGACCAGAAGAAGATTGTAATAACAGTCAATGTATAACAGAGAATTAAAACAAATAAAAACTTTACACTGAATAACAAGTGATAATTATATTAAACCAGCTTCCAACCATAAGAAGAAATAAAATGCCAGCAGAGCTAACCATTGAGAAAAGTAACTGAGATAGAAATTAACTAAAATCGAAATATTAACAGATCTGAGCAAATACGAAGTGAAGTATCCAAAGATATTTAATTTTTTTTTATGTCATAAGGTGGACTATTCTTATGTAATTTTTATTAATAGCTGTCTGTAGATAAGTCCAGCAGTATTATTATGTTTTGAGCAGAGATGATTTGCCTCTGTAATCAATAAATGACGTAGTATGGCCAGCAGAGTAGTGAAGCCTACAGTGCCCCTCTGAACTGCCCCAGCTCACGTGTTAGGGAATGTTAGGGAATAAATATCCCAAGGATAAAGAACCAAGTTAAGGAAAAAAAAAAAATAATAAAAAATAATGAACCTCAGATGACTATTACTATCAAGAAAAATCCAGTTAATAATGAAATATAGATAAGCTCAAAAATAAAGAAGAAAAAATTTAGAAATGGGAAGGAACTAAAGAAAATAATTTCTAATAAATATCATAAGCAATTATTTCAGACAAACCAAGTATGATCTGAACTAATCACTTCTGGAGGAGAGCAATCTGCAGCATGACAGATAATCCACTTAAATCAATTACCAGACGATCATTAGTAAAAATCAAGTATATGGAATATCCAGAAAGATCCAAATGAAAACCAAATAAAAAGCACAATAAATTACCATTATAACAAGAAAAAGTAAACATAAAGAAAAAAATCTGCAACTAATATGAATGTACAATAAAGTAAAACCCCAGAAAACTAAAATTAAAATAACAATAATACCCAGGTAGGATAGGAGTAGGTAAGGAAGCTACCCAGACCAAGTAAACAGCCCAGTATAAACAAAAGTAAATAATAACAAAATGGTACTGAAGAAACCAAGAATGAAGAAGGAAGATATCCAAAACAAACAAAGATACCTAATGAAAAGGGACAAGTGAAGATCACATAGAATAGAGGAAGTAAAACACGACCAATACCCAAAAGAAACCTAATAGGGAGAAAACAAAAACCCCAAAAGAAAGTAAATGTCACAATAGAAAGTATAACACCCCAACAAACCATAAACTCATGTAAAACAAATAAAAACAAAAAATGTTTAAAGTGCTAAGTAGAAGTGCACCCAAGAAAGTTATTGTATAATTTATATAGACAAATCTTAACAGTTCCCCCATGATTAAACAATTTGGTATTATAAAACTATGAAAGGACTAGTGATAGTATCAAGAAATAACCAGGGACAAGTGCAAGTTATTAGATTATCATAAATAAACTTTGAGAAGGTACATGAATTACTGTACATTTAAATAACTTTTAAGTGTTTTTTAAAATAGTATCATGAATGATATTTAATCAAATAATATGGTGAAGGAGCAATGAATACTCTTTCTAATAAAATGCCACTGTTTATATGAGAACATTCAATGGAATAAATAATATAAATAG
This sequence comes from Magicicada septendecula, assembly GCA_034769895.1. Classification (NCBI taxonomy): domain Eukaryota; kingdom Metazoa; phylum Arthropoda; class Insecta; order Hemiptera; family Cicadidae; genus Magicicada; species Magicicada septendecula. The sequence goes on from CM068368.1 coordinate 786,930,340, forward strand.
ATAGCTTGGAGTTAGTACATAAAGTGACGGGGAATACATCCCTAAAATTAAGAAAAACAGATAAGACTGTAACCAGATAGTTTTAAGGAAGTGTTAAAAATTTAATGGAACAAAATGTTAGGTTCCAATTTCCATATATGAACTCTATAAATAAGATTTAGAAATAGAGATTAATCCTTGTATTTATAAAATGTTATTTTGTTTAGTAGTTTGAATTAGGAATGCCATATCTGAATGTGTACATCATTCCTATATAGTAAAATGTTTTTTAGAAGTTACTGTAAGTAATCAGTACAAAAAAAGGTATGATTCTAAATACAGTAGAACTTGTCTAATTTGAACGTGCATAATTCGAATTCGTGGATAATTCGAACTTTTACCGTGGTCCCTTGAACATCCTATGTAAAACCATGCAAAAACATCGTCTGTAATTCGAACTTTTTTTGGTTAATTCGAAATAAAAATTTTGCTCTAACTACAAAAAATCGCCTGCTGTATGGGCTAGACCACGTAACAATAGAGACACGACTGGAAACAGACAAGCAGGCATCGCCCTTTGTGAACAGACGTTTGTCTTTTGTGTCAAATTCGTGGAATTGCCGTCAGTATATGGCGATGACACATGACTGGCTCGTGTAACGGTACCGTCCGCCATTGTCCCTTGTTCCATGCCTCGTCAGTCAGCCACCCTCACTGTTGCTTTCAGTTCAGTCTGCCTGCATTTGTGGAAGTGTTAAGTCTTTTTGAGTTTCTACTGTGCGAGCTGTGTCCTGTAGTGAGAGACCGTTCCTTTCTTTATACAGTACTGTATATACAGACTGGTGTGTTTTAGTGACACTTATTGTGCAGTTTTATTGTGTTGTGTGTTCATCATGGCCCTTTCAAAACCAACACGGACCCAATACAAATCATTGACATTTGCCGAAAAAGTTGCCGTTATACGGGAAGTGGAAAAGGAGGGACAAAAAAAGAAATCTGAAATTGCCAAGGAATTCGGGATACCGCCAAATACGCTGTCAACGTATCTAAAAAATAAAGAGAAGATTTTGAATAGTGTGTGTAAAGCCAGCGACAAAGATAGGAAAAGAGCGCGAGGACCAGAAGTGGTTTAAGCAAGCAAGGGACAAAAAAATTCCAGTCAGTGGGCCCCTCGTCAGAGCCAAAGCTGAGGAATTCGCATCTAGCTTAGGGAAAAATGATTTTAAGGCCAGCACTGGTTGGCTCTATGGTTTTAAAGAAAGGAATGGCATGTCTTTCAAAACTGTTTGTGGGGAAAGTGGATCTGTTGACGTTGAAGCTGCAAATTCATGGAAAGACGATTTGTTGCAAATGATTTCTGATAGAGACGCTAAAGACATTTTTAACGTAGACGAGACGGGTTTATTCTTCAAATGCACCCCCGACAAAACACTTGCTTTTAATGGAGAAAGTTGTAGTGGCGGCAAACACAGCAAGGAGCGCATAACACTTTTAATCGGAGCAAACATGGATGGCTCGGAAAAACTGCCTTTGCTAATGATAGGGAAGTCAGCCAACCCACGTTGTTTCAAAAATGTAAAAACGAAACCAGTTGAATATGAATCAAACAATAAAGCTTGGATGACAGGTGAAATTTTCGAAAGATGGCTTTTGAAAATCAACAGGAAATTTCGGAATCAAAACAGAAGAATCATCTTGTTTATTGACAACTGTACAGCGCACAACACTATTCCTGTGATCGAAAATGTAAAGGTTGTGTTTTTCCCTCCATTTTTACAGACGGCTTGTGGTCCAAAACATTCTGTCAGGTGCTTATTTAGATGAGCACGAAAATATCAAGATTAACATCCTTCAAGCTGCCCGCATGTGCAACAGTGCTTGGAACCAAGTTACGCAAAAAACAATTGCTAATTGTTTTCGTAAAGGTGGTTTCTGCCACATTAAAGGTGAAGAGGAGAATAAAGCTGCTAGAGAAGTCGTACCCACTACGGATAACTGGGAAGATGTTGGACATGACGCAGGCATTCGTTACGAAGAGTTTGTAAACATGGATGAAGACTTGGCGGTGTGCGGTGAACAGACAGATGCGGAGATCGTGGCTGATGTTATGAACAAAAGAAATGATGGTACATCTTCAGATGAAGAAGGGGACCAGCTAGAACTTCCAGAGATACCGATTCCAACGGCTTCACAGGGATCAAATTACATTCAAGACTTGAGACGGTTTGTTGAAGGACAGCAGAACGTAAGTGACGCTATTTTCCAAGCACTTAATAAACTTGAAGAGTTTACTACAACTCGGTGTATTAACTGCAAAATGCAATCAAAGTTTGTAGCTTTTTTAAAAAACTGTAAATGCTATATTTTGTACTGAAACATGTTTATACATTTGTAATACATATGTCTAAGGAAATTGTTTAATAAAATAACATATTGCTTTACTGAATTTCGGTTTTTGATTTGTTTTTTCTACCTTTATTAAAAGTTTTCCTAATTCGAATTTTTGGATAATTCGAATTTTTTACTGGTCCCTTCAGCTTCGAATTAGCCAAGTTCTACTGTACCAGATTTAATGTTAAATAATTGTTATGTTTTAATTGTTTAAAATCAATACTAAAGGTTATAGTAGTAAAAGAAGAAATTATTAATGAATATTATATTAGAATAGAAGGTCAGAAAAGGGTATGAACTAACTGTATTATTAAAAACTTTGTAAGTAACAACAGATAAAATCTAGGCCAGATAGTAAATTTAGACTACATTATAATTGACAAATCTAGTCCTATAAACCAACTAAACTGATGAAATTTATGTAAGATAAACCCACCATATAGTAATACAATGTAACTTATACTTTATAAAGATATTGTCAGAAGATAAGTAAAATTATAAATAAAAATGAAATGTATTAACTAAAATTTCAGAGGAGGAGTCATATAAAATTAATGAATTGTATTTAAAAACAATAACTAATGAACAAAATTGCAAGAAATTAAGGAAAGATAAACAATTATATCAATCTTAGATTCAGTATAATAATAATTATATCAGAGAAAATGGCTATTATCTAGACAAGGACAGGAAACCCAAATTTAAGCCTACTTTTCCAACATGAAAGAAATATAACTTTTTTAAATAAAAACTTTGTAAAACTATATTAATTAGTATCAAAATAAGCAAAATAGATTAAAGAAACCGAATATGTATTTAGTATTTCATATAGTTAAATAATAACGAAAATATTTTCCGTGTATAATGTATTCAAATAAAATGTATCGGAAGCTAAGTTAATTTGAAACAATGTATGATCTATATTAAATTGGCTAAGAATTTCAGGAGACGAAGGAAATGAGAACAGTTAATTATTATCCATTGAAACGAACGCTTAAACGAGGTTTTGCTCCATATAACCTATATTAATGGCGTGCGATACTTAAATCAAATTCAGTGCAAGTTTTGTAAAATTTTTAATTTTGAATTTTAACTTGAGAAGCAGTGAAAACAAACAATAAACAGTGAACTACAGATAAACAGAACCACATACGCCTAAATAATTGAACTAACACCACTACAAATAAATTTTACTAACGAAACAAAAAGTGTTATATACGACACATTTAACCAAAGTGAAATAGACATAATAACACACATTTACACCAAGTGAACTAATAAACACTACACCAGGAACACTCATTTAACTCCAGAACTAATATCCACAATTGCTGAGACGAAGAAACAGTGAAAAGACATCTTTATTGTAAGAAATATTCGTCGAGGTGATTGACATTCAACTACGCATACTTCTGTCGGCCATTTTTATTTTCCCAGCATTCTATTCGAGGTGGAACAAATGAACGTCTAGTCTGCATTGGTTCGAATATTATACTATATAAACTTTCTATATTAATTAATAACACTGTAATTGTTAATTTTAAGACATTTTAATTGTAAATGTTATACTTTCTTGGTCCTACCCTTCTCTGGCTATTCTAACATAACCGTTAAAAGAACATATATTATATATACTGTTAATGTAAAGTTTTTGTCGACCGGCCCTGAGTAACGAGTCGATACTATTGTCTACAATCGATTACTATCGATATTTTTTAATAAATTGTTAATAAACCTTCTAATTATGCAAATTGGTTGAATTTTTCTCTAAATATAATTAAAGAATAAGTTAATTCAAGGACACGGACTAACCGAAAGGCGGTATTTACGAAAATAAAGAGCACATTGAAGAAGAAGAAGAGCCATCTATCGACCAGTACCGGAGTTAACCAGATTAACTTAGAAGTGATTTATAGAAAGTGACACCACTACACTATCAACCATAATACAATTACAATTTTTACATCAGACAATAACCCAATTTATTTCCTAAATACCAGTAACAAAAAATCAGAAACACATATAAATACAGAAAACAAAATTTTTATTTTTGAAAAAAATTTTTGTTTTATTTCATTTTCAAATTATAACTTTATTATTTTGTAAATTACCTTACAATATGCATTTTACTTTATCAAACAAAGACTGTATCAATTACTCTTATTTATTTTTATTTAAAATCATATCAATCAGACCTTTCTCAATACTTTAATTGATTTTAATTTAAACTCAAATATTTCTCTCTTAGCATTTATGTTTGATTCAACTACTAATTCCTATAAATGAGTTATTATTCTACATTACAATCTGCTTTTACATTTATGTAAATTTCTTTATGATTGATTAACTGTTCGAATGTTTTTCATTCTATGTTAATTAGAGTCTTTCAATTGTCTGTAATTAACAAAAATGGTTTTTCATCACCTCATTTGATGCGATACTATCAGTGTGTCCTCCTCGGGTCCTCGTCTGTGTCCTTCTCGTTCTTCTGGTCCTCTGGTCCTCTTCCAGGATTCCACTGCTAGTGCTGTTTACTAGTTGTCTCGTATCCTCTCATGGATCGTACGTGCGTCCATTGAACCTCTTCGTAGGTGCTCTACTGTTCTGGTTAGACTTCCAGTTCGTCCCGTGACTCTCACTGTAGATTTAAAATAGCGTCGTCGACTGACATAGCCTCCTACGGCAACGGTTGAAAGTAGAAGAAGGAACTTTATTAGCACGACCTGGTATTTGTAGCTAGGTCATGCAAAAGCTCAGGTCTGAACAATTTTCATCTTGTCAGAGTTTGTCAAAGCGTCTTTACCCCAACTCTGGTTCAATTCACGAATTTTGCCTATCTTTGCCAATTACAAAGTCTGTTTCACACTACTCGATGCTCAATCGATCGCTAATTTTTATATGTTTACTATACGTAATTTACACTTCTTTATTGCAATTACAAAAAACTATTAACTTATAGTAATTGCACTTTCCGTCACTTTGGCACAGTCTTTTAACCTTTTATTCACCTTTAATTTCTATACACTTTGGTGTCTTTTGTTTTACTATATCATACATTTTTTCGTATAATTAAAATAAAACAAAAACTAACCTACTTGAAAAGGGTTGTTACAGTTCAGGAACGGACAGGCTTCACACACACAAACAAAATACACGTGTACACAACGCTAGCGACAGGTGGGCCAGATATGTGTGTCTATGCAGGAATTCTGCGTTCCCTTTTTAAATACGATCCAGCTTGCAATCTGAATCATGTTTATTAATCAATATTTATTTATTTTTATTATTTATTTAAATTATTTTGGCAATGCACAGTACCGTAAATGGTTGTACTGTTGCAATATATTCTTCTAACATTTATCTATATTTGACAACACTTATATATAAACATTTACTTAATTTGGTAAACTTGTTGACAGGTTCATGGTATGCCAAAAGTAATGGGTGTGTTAACTCATTTGGATATGCTAAAGAACAACAAAACTCTGAAACGTGTTAAGAAAACATTAAAACACAGGTTTTGGACAGAAGTCTATGCTGGTGCAAAGCTCTTCTATCTGTCTGGCATTCTGCATGGTGAATATTTACGCAATGAAATTGCAAATTTGGGTAGATTTATCTCCGTAATGAAGTTTCGGCCGCTGACGTGGCAGACTACACATTCTTATGTACTAGGTGAGTGAAACGCTAGAAATGTATAATGTATGAAATATAGTGTAATGTTTATTATATTAGAAGAATAATCCAAAGTTAGCTATTGCTGTATTTGCTTGTATATGCCACACCTCATATCAGCTTCGTGCCTCAAATATGTCTATTATTCCTGACCTAATTTTTTAACTGTGCTTCACACAAAAGACTTCCTAAAATTGGCCTATGTTTTGAGGTCATTATTTATTAAAGTTATATTTCTTTCCCATAAAAACTGTTTTTCTTATTCAGGTTAATTGTCAGTTGTTTAGGACTTAATAATGTGGTAGAGACACCAAAAGATGTGAAGCAGTGTGGTAACAAGTTAAAATAACATTACCTGTTTGATCCCTGCAAAATTCTCTTCCGTTGTACTAATGTTCAAATAGTATTTCTTTTTTATTCAAGTTTTTTACTTTATTTTTTAATGGTACATTCCCTTAAGCATTACAAAAACCTATTTTTATGTGCGAGAGACCTCAGAAAGCGAGCATGGAATTTGTTGTGTGTAACTTTTGGTATGAGAAGTGTTGTCACGATCGGCAAGTGTACATGACTTTTGAACAAATTTCACACATTCCTGGAGCGTTGCATCAGCCAACTGGACAATGTGCTCACCAGGAAAGAAGATTAAACTGGATTAGCGCTGGAACACGAAGAGAGGTGGGGGTAGGATGCTTCGGCGTGGCGTCGGTCTGTCACAATTTTAATGCCAAGCAGTACAGTCAAACGACCGGGGCAGTGACTCAAAAAGGCCGTGCTTTGGTAAAATGTAGTGAGGTAAAAGCAGCATCATCAGTGCCTCGGATAACAATGTAAAGTTGTCAAAAGCTCTATAGTTGAACAGTGCGCGCATGCTAAATGTGCAGAAACTCGGGTGTGCAAAGTGCTTAGTATTCGACCTCATATCGTGCACAAGAGAAACCACGTGGCGGAGCTACGACGGACAGTTAACAGATAAGTAAAAAGACGAAAAAGGTAAATAAAACGAGTGTGGGTAAAAGAGGTTGGCCAATTTAATTAAATAAACTAAAAAGTATGGACTAAAACTATATTTTTATCAAAGAGAGAGTGTCATAAGAGAAAGAGGAGTATATAAAGAGAGAGCATGTGAGAGAAGGGGGTGAGAGAAAGAGAGAATATAAAGAAAAGTACTGATTTTGTATTGATTTTAGATTATAAGTTGATCTAATAATTAGTTTTCTAATAATGTTGATCTAACATTCAGATGTAGTTTTCAAAATTACAATGTAGTGTTTGCACCACAGGTGGTAACTGTTTAGATAAATTACTTTATACAGTGTGTAAAACATATTAACTTGTGGAATTTTAGCAATGAATGCATTTTCCATTTGGGAATTAATAAATTTGGGTAAACTATGATAAATATTGTAGCATGCAGATTATCCACATTATAATGAACGAAATAATGATCATAAATAAATTAAAATTAAAATGAAATCAAAGAAAAATACAATAAAAAACAATTAAGGACCACAGTAAAGTGCACTCATAGTTTGAAGAAATAAAAATAAACTAAAAACAACTATACAATATAAATGAGTAATAAGAAATAAAACAAAAGCCAAGATAAAGTAAGAAAGTACCCAGGTAGGATAGGAGTAAGTAAGGCAATACCCAGAACAAACCAACATCCCTAATAACAGGACTGAAATTGGAAGAAACCACGTAGTAGAATAAAATAAAGTAGGGAAATACCCAAAGCAAACCCAGTAATAAGAAAAAAACGAAACCCTAAAAAAGAATACCAGTAACTAATGAAAGTATAACACCTAAAATAAAAAATAATGTAAAGTAGATATAAACAAATAATGTTTGTTACATATAGATGTAATAGTCATAAAACATTATATGTGAACAAAACTAAAATCTGGACAAATGGTAAATCTCAACAACCTAATCAATGAAAAATAAGTAAAATAAATTAAGTAAATTGATGAAATTTATATAAAGTAAATCGATCACAGTGTATTCTAACAGTACCAATACTTTATAAAGATATTGAAGAAATGTATAATAGATTATTAGAAAAAATGCAAGTGTAATGACACTGTAACCTAAGGGGAAGATTTAAATTAAAGATATAATTTAAAAAAGATAACTAATTCATAAAATTACAAGGAATTAAGGAAAAATAAACATTTTATTTCAATCAGGGATCTTGTTCAATAATAAATATAAAATCATAAAGATTGTAAACCATTTAATGTGACAGGAAGTAAAATTGTAGGCCTACATGTAAAAATACTGTAAATAAGGCATTTTGAGATTGAAAACATTGTAAAAGTATCATATTTGGTATTAAACCACGTAGAATTAACTAAAGAAAGAGCATATGTGTTAGGTATTTAATAAAATTAAATAATAGTAAAAATGTATTCATTCATATAATGTAAAAGTCAACCATGTAAGCGGAAATGATAGAGATTTAAAACAATGTCCTTTTAATATTAAATTGGCTAAGACGTTTCGAATAAAGAAGAAAGTTGAACAGTGGATTATTAGACGTTGAGTAGTTCACATCAGAAAGAGAGTTCGCGATATATTCACTTATAGCGAAGGAAGAAGAAAGATGGCGAACATCAACCAAGCCTATTCTATGTAAAATCGCGAATTTTGACAAAACTTTAAATAACTACTAAATTCAGTGAATTAAACCAGGATAACTATTAAAGTGAACTAATATTGAACAGTAAAAGGTGCAATAACCGAATTAACACATATAAACTATAATTCCGAATATTAAGACAAAATCTGCCATTATCGACCTTATGGAATGAAGTGAAATAAAAACATTATTCAACATACATTACCGAAACGAATCACTGACCACTGATCCAGGACAACTACACTATCACCAGAGGGATTAATCACTAATGCCGAGACGAGGAAAACTTGGAAAAACAACATTTATTTGAAGAGAATTCCTTGATGTGCAGCCTTCGACAACATCTGCGATACGAAGCAGCCATCTTTGAAATCCCATGATCCTCTGCAGTCCACCGCTAGCTTCGTCGTCAAAACAATTGGTTCGAAAACATTACTTTACTAACCATTATATATTAAATAATATCTTTGTATTTTTAGATCATTAAGCTTATAATTGTAAGTGTTATACTTTCCTGACTTTGCCCTTTCTCTGACTATTCTAACATAACAGTTTAAAGAACCTGAGAATTAATATTAATAATTTGTATAAAAGAATTCGCTCGCCCTGAGAGAGTCGATTCATCAATCAATATAAAATCGATTATTTTATATTTGTCAATAAAACCATTGAATGTTATAATTTTGAATTCTATTTATTTCTAAACTTATAAACAGAGTAATATAAAACAATATTTGATACATAACTACCAGAACAGCTGAAATTAACAACTTTAAAGGAGGACACACTTCGAATAAAGAAAGATCACAAATCGATTGTTCCTGGAGACAATCCACTTAACGCAGAACCATAATTCCAATTACACAAAGTGATATAAATTGATAAAAAATTAAATAAACGAATTAAGATTTACACAAATACAATACGAAAGTTAATTAATAAATAATAAATAAAGAAAAAAATATATGTATATATTTTTTAAATTAAACAAAATTTTATTTTTTTTTTACAAAATTGACGCTCACAACAGTGGGGCGTAAAACAAAAGATAAACAATGAGCGAAGTTTACGAATTGTAACAAAAAATGGCGTCCAACTGAAGGGGCTTTTAATTAGTGATTGACAGGCCATATAAAATAAGAAGAATTTGTCCAATCCCTAATTTTAGCTTGGCAGCTGTTATCAAGTCAGAAGAATAAGAAATGCCGAAACGGGCACTATCTAAGAAAAGGGTGGCAGAAGCGGAAAAAGAGATCGAAGAGATAGATATGGATGACAAAGAGGCAACTCCGGTGGAAGATTTAGAAGGAAGATTACCTCCTGCGGTACCAAACCAACCTACACCACAAGAGGAACAACCTGAGATACCCACGCAAACAGGGGAAGTCAATGTACAGGAGAAAGAGTCCGAGAAATCCAAAACAACAGAAGATACAAAGTGGGATAAGATAATGGAAATATTTCTACAAATAAGAGAGGAGCACAAGTCAATGATGGAGAAATTAGATGATCAGAATAAGAAACTAGATGATCAGATAAACGATAGTAAACGGCGGAGAGAAGAATTAAAAAATGATAGCAAACCAGGAACAGAAGAAATACCAAACGATAAAACAAAGGAACAAGTAGCATTATTATTGGAAATTAAACATAACATAAACAAAGAAAATATTAAACACAGGGAAATGAAATCAAAGAAAATGAGAAGAACGCATCCAAGGAAATTAATTTAAACACAAGAATAGTTGGAGATGATGCACAGTGGTTTAATTAATGTACTGAATATCCCAATTACCAACAATAAAGAGATGAATGCCAGAGATTATGGGAGGAGATTAAAAGTAATTTCCATAATGACTTACCATGAAACCACAGTTTACAACGTGGAAAGGACCAGAAATAAATGGGAAATACCAGAGATAGAAATACATGGGAAAATATCAGTGATATCATTAGTCATTGATGGACCAGTGACATATTGTTTTAAGAAACAATATGATACGGTGAATCGAATAAGCTTTACAGCAAATGAAAGGATAACAGCAGGAAAAACAAAGTACAAGGTAGAAGCAAGAGGTGTTACAAGTACCGGAATAATTATAAAGACAATGGTAGTACGGACAATAAGGTCCACTGAGATTATGGACCACGGCTAAAATCAAATACCATACACCATCAGGAAAAGGGACGGATGTTATGATAACCGACGATGGCAGAAAACATTTCAAAAGAGAAGAAAAATAAGTACCATGGAGGAGAATTGATATGAATAACGAACAAAGAAACAAAACGAAAATTTAAGAAAGAAGATTAATTAAGAAACTGAACCTTACAAATGAAAATATGAGCAACGGAACGACACTATGAATATTACCAAAAGCTTACCAATACTGGGTATAGAAGAAAATATAACAATAAGGACGAATTAAGAAGAATAGAATTTGAATTTTGAGTAAAAACAACAAAATTCTAAAAGAATAGTAAGATAACCTTACAACTAATTATTTATGAGACTCAATTTGGAAATGAAGAATTTATTATTATAAAAACCAATAAATTCTAAAAGAAAAGTAAGAACAACTTACAACGAATTATTTAGGAAACTTAATTTGGAAAGGAAGAATTTATTATAAAAAAACAAAATTCTAAAAGAATAGTAAGATCACCTTACAACTAATTATTTATGAGACTTAATTTGGAAATGAAGAATTTATTATTATAAAAACCAAAAAATTCTAAAAGAATAGTAAGATCACCTTACAACTAATTATTTATGAGACTCAATTTGGAAATGAAGAATTTATTATTATAAAAACCAATAAATTCTAAAGGAAAAGTAAGAACAACTTACAATTAATTATTTATGAAACTTAATTTGGAAAGGAAGAATTTATTATTATAAAAACAACAAAATTTAAAAAATAAGTAAGAACAACTTACAACTAATTAGTGATGAAAATTAATTTGGAATTGAAGAATTTGAATTTAGTATAACCACTAAATATAAAAGGAACGTAAGATGAACTTACCACAAATATTTACAACCTTTAAATCTGAATAATTATTGAATTACCGAACTCTAAAAAACTATAAGGACAACTAATACCAATAAAATGAATAAACTTGTTAAGTAAGGACCACATAAATAATATAATGTTAAAGAATTAATTTGGATGAAAACAAGAGTGAAATAATTTTTTTGAAAAGAAAAAATATATAATATAACTATGATCACAATTTGAATTTCAATTATAATGAAAACAATTGGAAGAATAATGATAATAACATGAATCCAGTGGAACAATTAATAAGAACTAAGAAAAGAAAAAATATTTTATATATATGCTATTGATAACCAGAAAAAGATTGAGCGAATGATAAAAGAATTAAAGAGAATTCAGATGAAAAAGTTTACACACAATAACTAGTGATAATTATATCAACAGAACTTCCAACCATGAGAAAAATAAATGTATTAACAGAGCTTCCAACTATCGTAGGAGTAAAATTATCAGCAGAGCTAAAAATTAAGAAGAATAACTGAGATAGAAAATATTAACAAGTATGAGAAAATACGAAGTGAGGTATCCAAAGATATTTTTATTAGTCGAAAAATAGACTGTTCTTATATAATTGTATTTAATGACTGTCTGTAGATAATTCCAGCAGCATTATGTTTTGAGCAGAGATGAAGTTCCTCTGATCTCAATTAGAAGTGTAGTATGGCCAGCAGAGTATATGTAGCCACAAGTGCCTCTCTGGACTGCCCCAGCTCACGTGTTAGGGAATGAATATCCCATGGATAAAACACCAAGTTATGGAAAAGATAAATATAATAATAATAATAATAATAAACCTCAGATAACAATAACTATCAAGGAAGAATCAATTTAAGAAAAAAAATATAATTATCTTGTTGATTCATCCTCTTTGTTCACTTTATAAAATATTATTATATATATAAACTTTCACAATAGTTTGCTATAGCAAACACACAATTTGAACCTCAGCGCCAATTCCCTCCCACCATCAACCCCCACCACACACACCTAGTCCATAACCGTTATACTGTAAAATGACATTCAGTATTTACTCCCACTGAGGAAGAGGGACATCACCTCGAAACGTATGGGAAAGTGATTAAGAAAGTAAGTTCATATTGTGAAAGTTTATATATATAACAAACACACAATTTGAACCTCAGCGCCAATTCCCTCCCACCATCAACCCCCACCACACACACCTAGTCCATAACCGTTATACTGTAAAATGACATTCAGTATTTACTCCCACTGAGGAAGAGGAACATCACCTCGAAACGTATGGGAAAGTGATTAAGAAAGTAAGTTCATATTGCGAAAGTTTATATATATAATAAAAATATATAAGCTCAAGTAGGAAGAAGCAAAAATAGAAATGGGAAGGAAGACAAGAAATATAATAACTACAAAATATCATAAGCAATTATTTCGTACATACTCAAAGTATGGTCTGAATTAATCACTTCTGGAGGAGAGCAATCTGTAGCATGACAGATTATCCACATTATAATGAACGAAATAATGATCATAAATAAATTAAAATTAAAATGAAATCAAAGAAAAATACAATAAAAAACAATTAAGGACCACAGTAAAGTGCACTCATAGTTTGAAGAAATAAAAATAAATTAAAAACAACTATACAATATAAATGAGTAATAAAAAATAAAACAAAAGCCAAGATAAAGTAAGAAAGTACCCAGGTAGGATAGGAGTAAGTAAGGCAATACCCAGAACAAACCAACATCCCTAATAACAGGACTGAAATTGGAAGAAACCACATAGTAGAATAAAATAAAGTAGGGAAATACCCAAAGCAAACCCAGTAATAAGAAAAAAACGAAACCCTAAAAAAGAATACCAGTAACTAATGAAAGTATAACACGTAAAATAAAAAATAATGTAAAGTAGATATAAACAAAAGTGTCTAAAGGTAGAATTAAAAGTGAACCAGTGGAAATTATTTATATAATGGAAAAACAAATCTTCATAAACCTCTATAAATAAGATTCTTGATCTTATAAGACTATAAAATTGATTAGAGATAAGATAAAAGAATACCAGTGCAAGTTATTTTATTATGTTAAATAGACTTCATGTGTCAATGTTTAAATTCATAAACTAAGTGAGTTAGTGCCTTTATACAACTTTAAAGTTTTGTATTGAATACAGAAATAATATTTGGTAAAATATTATTATTATGAGAAAATAGACTACAAATATTTCTAAGTGAGTGCCACTCTTTATCTAACAACATTTATTAAAATAACAAAGATAAAATAAGAGCAGGTAATAAACAAGTGAAGTGACAAAGGGTACATCCCCAAAATAAAATAAAAACAGCCAAGACTGCACAAAATTTAGTTTTAAGAAATCATTTAAATAATGAAGGGACAAATGTGTTTTGTTTATTATAAGGTCAATGAACTCTATACAGTAAAGCCCCGATTATCCGCGGAATTGGGTGGCAAGGGCACCGCGGATAGTGAAAATCGCGGATAACCCGAAAAAAGACTAAAAATGAGGTGTAAACACGAAAAAAATATTTCAGCATAAAAACTATGTTTTATTGTACAAAAAACATAATATGTAAAACTTTTAAAATATGTACAGTACAGCAGAAACCTTTGCTCTACGTCTAAATCACTAAAATAAAGAACAGTAAACAAAAAACAATACTGTACTGTTAACAAAAAAGTGTTCAGTTACGCCTTTTTAAAAAAATCAGTCACTCGTTTTTGCTTCTTGCTTTGGAAACACCTTTTCTTTATTCTAGATTGTACTTTCCTTAACATGAGTTTTTCTGCCAGATGTGCGTCGTCGTCTTGTTCCTCTAAATATTGAAGCAATCCGTCTACGTGCTGCAAAGCAGTTTCGTGTGTCATCCGCGCAGGCGCCTCGTCTTCTTCACTTTCACTTTGTTCTTCTTCGTTCTTGTTCACTCCCATCGCTTTGTTCGTTATCTCTACGTCAGTCAGTCATTCAAACCCCGGCTCACTTGCATCGCATTCCAGCCACTCTTCTATGTTCTCTTCGTCGACATTCTCACCTCCCGGAACGGATGTCACTAGATCAACAAGTGTAGCGGTCGGCATGACTTCATTCTCTTCTTCACAAATGTTTTGGTTGACATTTGTTTCGATACTCGGAAAGAGTTTTCTCCGTGATTTAACAAGGGTTGAGGGTTTGATGTAATCCCATGCAGACGCAATATCGTAAATGCTATCCAAAATTGTATAATTCTTCCAAAATTCTTTGAGATCGCAGCCTTCTTCGATTTTTGATAGTAACAACTTTGTTCTGTATGTTCTCTTCATGGTTGCAATGACTCCCTGGTCCATAGGTTGTATCAGCGCAGTAACATTTGGCGCCAAAAACTTTGCGAAGATTTGCCCGTCAGAAGATTTAAGTACACATGTAGCTGGGTGTGAAGGCGCGTTGTCAATTAACAAAACACAAAATTTTTTGAGTCAAGATGTTTACGTACTTGAGGCACAAAAATGTTTTCAAACCATTCTTGAAAAATCTGCTGGTTCATCCAACCTTTTTTTTGGTTGAAATAATCAACTGGTAAATTTTCTGCTCTTGTCCCCTTAAAAGACCTCGGTTTCTTAGATTTACCGATTACAAGAAGCCTAAGTTTGTGACTACCCGCAGCGTTGCTGCATGGCAAGATTGTAATTCTTTCCTTGCTACTTTTGTGACCTGCCGCTTGATGTTCACTTTCAAATGCTAAAGTACGAGTGGGAAGACACTTCCAAAAAAGCCCTGATTCATCAGCGTTATAAATTTGTTCATATGACAGATCTTCAGACAACACAAACTCTTCAAAATCACGTTGAAAATCATCAGCTGCTTGTTGATCACCACTCAGCTTCTCTCCGTGTAGACCAATCTCTTAAATTCCATGACGTTTCTTAAAACGATGTAACGGACGACGCATCAAAATTTCCTTCCAGGCCTAACAAATCAAAAAAGATTTTTGGTTTAGCTGCAATGGTAGGACCAGACACGGGGGTGCCCTCACTTCGCACCTGAGCTAACCATTCCGCTAATGCCGAGTCAAGTTCATTATAGGTGGATTTCTTCATTGTTTTTCGTTTTTTCATCCCAGAAGCACTGTCCGACACTGATGCAAAGGCTAACAGTTTGTCTTTTTGCTTTAAAACGTCTCGCACTGTTGTTTCCCTGATCCCGTAATTCAAACACATCTGCTTCCTATTGCATTTTCCCTGTTGTTGGCTTGGATTAAAATTGTTTTTTTGAGGTTCGTAATTAAAAAAATTGTTTGGGCACTCGCGGATAATCCGCACCGCGGATCATCCGCTCGTGGATAATGGGGGCTTTACTGTACTTAAATGTTTGAAATAGGGTGTAATGTTTTTTATTATTCTAAAATATTTATTATGTTTAATAGTATTAATCAAGGCTGAAATGTCTGAGTTTGGATACCATTCTTTTATTATAAGATATTTATTATGTGTGACTAGTATTAATCAAGGCTGAAATGTCTGAGTTTGAGTACAACTCTTTTGTTTTCAAATATTTGTTATGTATTGATAGTATTAATTCAATACTAAATGTTAATTTAGTTAAGTATAGGAATTTTAATTAAGATTGTATAAAAAATAGAAAGTCAGAAGGGGTAGAAGCAAGCTGTAATAGTCATAAAACATTATATGTGAACAAAACTAAAATCTGGACAAATGGTAAATCTCAACAACCTAATCAATGAAAAATAAATAAAATAAATTAAGTAAATTGGTGAAATTTATATAAAGTAAATCAATCACAGTGTATTCTAACAGTACCAATACTTTATAAAGATAATGAAGACATGTATAATAGATTATTAGAAAAAATGCAAGTGTAATGACACTGTAACCTAAGGGGAAGATTTAAATTAAAGATATAATTTAAAAAAGATAACTAATCCATAAAATTACAAGGAATTAAGGAAAAATAAACATTTTATTTCAATCAGGGATCTTGTTCAATAATAAATATAAAATCATAAAGATTGTAAACCATTTAATGTGACAGGAAGTAAAATTTTAGGCCTACATGTAAAAATACTGTAAATAAGGCATTTTGAGATGGAAAACATTGTAAAAGTATCATATTTGGTATTAAACCACGTAGAATTAACTAAAGAAAGAGAATATGTGTTAGGTATTTAATAAAATTAAATAATAGTAAAAATGTATTCATTCATATAATGTAAAAGTCAACCATGTAAGCGGAAATGATAGAGATTTAAAACAATGTCCTTTTAATATTAAATTGGCTAAGACGTTTCGAATAAAGAAGAAAGTTGAACAGTGGATTATTAGACGTTGAGTAGTTCACATCAGAACGAGAGTTCGCGATATATTCACTTATAGCGAAGGAAGAAGAAAGATGGCGAACATCAACCAAGCCTATTCTATGTAAAATCGCGAATTTTGACAAAACTTTAAATAACTACTAAATTCAGTGAATTAAACCAGGATAACTATTAAAGTGAACTAATATTGAACAGTAAAAGGTGCAATAACTGAATTAACACATATAAACTATAATTCCGAATATTAAGACAAAATCTGCCATTATCGACCTTATGGAATGAAGTGAAATAAAAACATTATTCAACATAAATTACCGAAACGAATCACTGACCACTGATCCAGGACAACTACACTATCACCAGAGGGATTAATCACTAATGCCGAGACGAGGAAAACTTGGAAAAACAACATTTATTTGAAGAGAATTCCTTGATGTGCAGCCTTCGACAACATCTGCGATACGAAGCAGCCATCTTTGAAATCCCATGATCCTCTGCAGTCCACCGCTAGCTTCGTCGTCAAAACAATTGGTTCGAAAACATTACTTTACTAACCATTATATATTAAATAATATCTTTGTATTTTTAGATCATTAAGCTTATAATTGTAAGTGTTATACTTTCCTGACTTTGCCCTTTCTCTGACTATTCTAACATAACAGTTTAAAGAACCTGAGAATTAATATTAATAATTTGTATAAAAGAATTCGCTCGCCCTGAGAGAGTCGATTCATCAATCGATATAAAATCGATTATTTTATATTTGTCAATAAAACCATTGAATGTTATACTTTTGAATTCTATTTATTTCTAAACTTATAAACAGAATAATATAAAACAATATTTGATACATAACTACCAGAACAGCTGAAATTAACAACTTTAAAGGAGGACACACTTCGAATAAAGAAAGATCACAAATCGATTGTTCCTGGAGACAATCCACTTAACGCAGAATCATAATTCCAATTACACAAAGTGATATAAATTGATAAAAAATTAAATAAACGAATTAAAATTTACATGAATACAATACAAAAATTAATTAATAAATAATAAATAAAGAAAGAAAAAAATATATATTTTTTTTAAATTAAACAAAATTTTATTTTTTTTCTTACAAAATTGACGCTCACAACAGTGGGGCGTAAAACAAAAGACAAACAATGAGCGAAGTTTACGTATTGTAACAATATGAATAAATTATTTTTACGTCATCTTCCTAACCTACGACCTGCGTTCCATAAGTTCGTCTAAACTGCCTTGGAATTTTTCTGTGAGGGAGAGTGGGTATCTTAAATTGTTTTTCATGTGGAAAGTGATACGGTTTCCACATTACCTCCTATAAAAATGTGGTGGTGACCCTGGGGCTTTTGGTGTTTTAGGAATTTTCTGTCTGAAGGTAAGTAGGTAAGTAAAAAAGTAGTATCAGGGCTTAATTCTTTCTTCTCTTCTTTTTGAACGATTAAAATTTTTTGTAATAACACTAAGTGAATAAACTTTTACAGAACTTGTTTCAAATAACACTTATACTAAGAAATAAGAAACAGAACTTCCACTGTAGACAGTAAAAGATACGGGAAAGATGTGGAAAAAAGGGAAAACTATTGAAGTGTATTAAAGAAAAGCTAACTTGTTAGGACATATGTTAAGAAGAAATTGCTTTATAGAAAATATATTAGGTGTGAACAAAACTTATTGTGAACAAAAGTTTTTATTGTGACTTAAGCAGTTGAGTTAGGGGAGCACATATAGTATTCAGTTGACCTTGAAGTGTTGCAAGGAGGGATTAGTCATATTGTCTAGCCATCCTCTCTCTGGCATGTGTTATGTGTCATTGAGTGAAATTTGGTTTTGCATCTTGCTGGAATTCAGTATGAGTGAAAATATGGAATTGTGTGTGTGTATGTGTGTACATGCATCATGGAAACTTACCAATATTAGTAGCAGCTTGTGTTAGTGAGAGAAAACATGTGCATGTGTTGTTGAGTGACCTAAATGATTTAAAGAAAGAAGAAAGAGTGTCAAAAGTGAAGGACATCCATCAGCAAGTCATGGTGATGTAATGATTGACAAATTCACAATGCCATTCGAATTAATTACCTCTGACAATCTGAGAGCTTGGCAACAATTTTAACATCTCATTTGGATTAGTTCAAACTACTTTGACTATTGATTTGGGCACGTGGAGAGTGGCAGCAAAGTTCATTCCAAAACTGCTGGCAGACATTGATCAATGTGTTTGGCAGACAAAAGGAACACATTGATTTACTAAATGTGCTGAATCTGATGACAATTTTTTGTTAAATCACTAACTACTGGTGATGAAACGTGAGTCTATGCCTACGATCTGGAGACAAAAGTCTAATCTTCTCAGTGGAAGACACATTATTCTCTACATTGTTTGTCATGAGGACTCAACAGGACAGACCATAACGAAGGATACTACATTGGAATTCTTTGCTGTTTGTGAGATGCTGCTTGCAGTAAATTACCTTGCTTCCAAACTTTGGGTAGCTGGAAACTGCATCATGACATTGCTCTAGTGCACTCAGCCCTTGTTGTGGACCAGTTTTGAGCCAGGCACAGCTTGGACATGAAACTAATGCAGATGAGCAACAGCCTAGAATATTTGATCATAAAATCTTGCAAAAAATCTTTGGGCATGGACAAACTAAAGATTGATCTGCAAACTAATACCATCTGTAAACAGGTTCTGCATGCTGGCTCTGTAAACTATTAGCAGGCTCATCAGAGGCCTCCTGCAACATTTCCACCATGGTAGAGCAGTTATCTCAGCTTTTACACAAAATTTAATCACTGTTCTTCAGTCTTGCATTGTTGAAAGTCAAAAAAATCTCCGATTACACAAAAAACATAACTTACTCACTTAGCTATCAAATCTAAAGTGTGTGGGCTAAAATTTTATGCAATTGTCACTAAGATGTGTATCAATGTCGCATAAAAACAGTTCTTTAATTGGATGTTTGTAGCATGGGAAATTCAAAATAGTACGATTGATCAAACCACAGATTTTGGTCAGGACATGGCATGCCTATGTGCATTTAAGAGAGTCTAACGTTTTTTTGTATGGAGACTAAATTGTCATGTATATCATAATTAGCTAGTCTTAGCTAATCATCATGGTAAATGACAGAGAGAGGAGGAGAGATTGTTGCAGCACATGCACATTATTCTACATTAGTTGTAAAGGTAAATTATAATTTGGATGTTTTTGTTTTTATTTAGCCGACAGAATGGAAGATTTGACTCCTCCTGAGGCAATAAGACAGAATCCAAAAGTAGATCGTTCAGTGAGTTTGTATGGCTTTGTGAGAGGAATTCCACTCAACAAAACAAGCAGTGTACACATTCCAGGTAATATCTTACAGAAGCACACTTTTACAGTTTATGGTACATAGTAGGCCTATGTTGCTTTTCTTGTAATATTTTGCCATCGTAACAATTCACTGTCAAATCCACTACATTAGTCTAAACGACTTAATGAACATAGACAAGCAATTACAGTTTGTAACATTATCTACAGTGCTCAACTAACCACTCAGCAGTTGGAAAAACCAATGCTGACTGCAATAACACTTTATTTTAATCGTTTAGTTGTGGCATATGTTCAGTTTGTTTGTTTGGTAAATAATTTCATAGCGTCTGAAATAATTTCAATTTGAGATTGCGGGGTAACCATACTTTGAAATCATATGAGGTCCTATTGATCAGTGAGGTTCTATTGATTAGCTTTTGTTCAAAAACCCTGTTCTTCTGTAGCCACTTGATTCACAAATCTCTTCCTTAGACTTTGTCCAGCACATCTTTCATTATCCTTTCTCCTCAAATACCAAAGCTAGTCACATAACTATCGTGCCTATTTAAGTGTTCCAGTCAGGTATTGTCTTCTAATAAGATTTTCCCACAATCATTGTTCCTTGTGTATCATCATAAAAGTTCATTATTTGTTACTTTTAAATGTTTCATCATTGCCAGCCCTCCATGAAATCCTGTGCAGCTTCTCCAGCTCCATGCTGTTATATTAATAATTCATCGTCTTTTTTATTTAAATTTATTAAATTTATTATTACACTTTGTAAAACTTTTTATACTTTAGGCTGGAGTAGCAGCCATATTGTTGAGTACCAACTTAAACTCATCATGTCCAGGATCTCGTTAGACGTGTTGGAAACCACATGGTTGTCTGAAATAACTATTACTTCACATTAAATGTTATAATCACTATTACTTTATTAATTTCAAAATAGAAAAGAAAACATCATCAAGTTATACTGTTGATACAAAACACCAAATTTCCTCTCTCCCTCATACATTTTGACTTTCGCAATTTTAGTATGTTTAAGTATTCGTAAAAATGATCATTTTGCTTAAGCCGTTTCAAACTAGAATATAACATAAAGATAACCCATTCTCTATAACTACGACATAACGAAAACCAGCGCTTTCACACACACACACTCACGCTATTTCATACAGTACATTTTTATTTTATTGAGCTCAATTTTAAAAGTGTCAGTATTTAAATAATTTTGAATGTCTACTTTCCTGCTGTTGTGTAGAACTGGGGCGTCAAATCGTGGTTCATTGTTTGCTGTTTCTCGTATTTCTCACTTTTACACTTCATGGCTGAACGGTTAATTTATCGCAATTTTTCTCACTGTCTCTACTTGTTTTGTAATAATACTGTTAGATCAAAATATATGTATTAAAATTTTCACATTTTACTTGCTTTGCGGGCCCGCACAAATATGTTCCGAAACTTAACAGGTGTTGCTCGCACGAGCATTGAATTTAGACTGGGGCGAACTACTTGCGCTAATTTGTGAAGCGGCTGTTGTTCGTTCAATTCTGATTGGTGTTCAGTTTGTATCCTTGCGCCAGTGGACTGTTTTTGGCTTGTTGACAAAACTGGTGACACACATCGTTATATAATTTGCTGACGCAACACATCGCCTGATGTCTGGTTGTGTAACGTGTTTACTGTTACATAACGTGTTCGTCATTGTCCTTGAACTGAGTTTGGTACAGTTGCCGGTTATTAAAACTGTTTATAGGAATATTGTTGAATCATATGGTCTTCACCGTCTCAAACAATGCTGCCATCGTCTCGATCGCTCCAAATAATAAATTTACCGTTCTGTCATAACATTTTTCTATCACTTGACAAGTTATTTATTATTAAAAAATACAAATCCTGTTATTACCCCAGGTATGCCCAAAAATGCCCCGCTACAATACCCCCTCAATGAGATATTTTATGCCGAAGCATAAAAAATCTCATTGACACATTCATACTTGCTAAAGGGATCAGCCAGGATATGTCGCCACAACCCCCTGTACGGTTTACAAACAAGAATAATCAACTCACCCTTGGTCCGGTGACTGTGACCGCATCTGCATGACAATACTGGACTTCTCTCTCGAGATCCCAACACCGTAGAGTCAGACAGATACTCAACGCTCCTGCTCTGACGCACCGGCCAGCTCAGGTCCGCCGCCACAGCATCACCAAACACTGAAACAACAAATCAAAATATTAAATAGTGGCCTTATACAACACCATATCCCCAACTGATCTGTTCCCCCCTAGCGGTGCTGGTTTGCGCTAAGAAGCACTGGTTTTGTTTTTACTCACTTATTACTAACATGTTTATATCAGAATACCTAACATAACTTAACATAAGAAAACACAGTACATTAATAATTCATTTTAAAGTAAACAACTTACAATTAAAATGTTACACACTTTACATCATTAAATTAGCATATAAAATCAAAAATTACTTTTAAACTTGATTTACTCTTATTACTTCGTTTCTCAAAATTACAAATTTTTTTTTTTTTTTTTTTTTTTTTTTTTTTTCAATTATGGCCATCATTATTCCATTTCATTACTTTGGGTGATTCTACGTTATTCCTTATAATTTACTTTATCCACTTGGCATTTACTCATAAACTTCCCCTTTTATTACTCTAACGTTCCCTTACAAAATCTTTAACTAGTATGACACCCCACTATCAAAATTTTACTAACCCTTCTCTACCTCTAACTACTTACTACTTTAACTCCAATCGCCACCCTCTACTCTTATATAAAAAAAATACTCTCCAACCCTTTGTACATAGGATACGTGTTTCCTTCCCAAAACTCATTCCCTTATGTTGGTCCCTGGACTCACCCTAGGTAACCCTTTCCGGCGCCAATCGTTCCCTATCCCGTCCCAACCCTTATGTTGCGGACTCCCACATTACACTACCACTACTACAAAATTACCATCCCCAAAAAATCTCACTCTCATAACTTCACTACAACTACAACAAATTAACATCAACAAAATAAACAATATATCGCTCAAAACTCTACATAAAATCTCCATAACTACTGTGTCTCCACTTATACTTCTCAAAATTCTATAACATATACTAACTCAAAACAACATGGCATTATTTTCATTTCCACTATTACTTTAACTTTTACTTCGATTTGGACAAATCTATGTCCCACAAAATTCAACTTGAACTGATTCAAACATTTTATTCAAACAATTACTATCACCCACTTCTATCTTTTACAACCTATTGAAAATTTTACTTATTACAACTATTTTTCATTTTATTTTAAAATCTATAAACACATTGAAAACATATTATTATATTTTTATAATACTTATTCCTAACATACTAATGCAATCAACACAATAAGACATAATAACACAATATAAGAAGTATTTAGTACATCTATTTTTTAAATCCAAACAAAATTATTGAGTAGCAAATCATCATTATTAATTAAAATATATCAAATTTTTAATACGTTATCCCCTTGGATAACCTCCCAGCCACACACACTATTTCAATTATGTAAGACTGTGGCGCCTTTTCGCTTCCACAGAGACTGTATATTTTGGAGCAGGGTTTTACCTCTCCGTGTCTCTGCTTCCGCTGTTAAGTTTAAAATTGTTGAACATCAACATGTTCTCGTTAATAATTATACACCCTTAAACGGATCTACCACCTGGCTCTGCTGTTCCTTCTCGAACAGAGTGGCAGCCGCTGTTCCATAGTTTGGTGATTCCCCTTTTATTACCCCCCATCAATTTCAAAATGCACCTTTACAACGATAACAGCTATGGCCAGTTAT
This sequence comes from Magicicada septendecula, assembly GCA_034769895.1. Taxonomy (NCBI): domain Eukaryota; kingdom Metazoa; phylum Arthropoda; class Insecta; order Hemiptera; family Cicadidae; genus Magicicada; species Magicicada septendecula. Next base: position 786,954,561 of record CM068368.1, read on the forward strand.
GGCAGCGCGCAATCGTAATGTGCCCCAACCATAGCTGTTAAAGCTAAACCAATTCCACGGTCAGGGTTCGGTGAGGCCGTGACCGCCCGAAAAGTTGGGGAATCACAAGTAAAATTAAATTTACGAATTTATATTTAAATGACAATATTAATTTAGATGGGGTTTTAACCCACTTTATATGGAAGCTTAACCATTATTAACATAAAATATTAAATACAAAATCTATAACCTTCCCCCATAGCAGTTCCACACTACACTATTTTAAAACATCACATAACACAATACACAAATGGCAATCAACCTGGCTTATTAGCAAAAAATATTAAACAAACAAGTCTCATTTATCTAAAAATTTGTAAACATTATTATGTAAACTTTTTCATGAACTGTTTTTATTTATCAGAATTTATCACAAAATTCCACAAAATAAACCATTTAACATTCATTTATTTATTCATGATTATTAAATTAAAATCTCATCACACAATTTAAATTCCTTATAAAATTCAAACACATAATATTCAATCACAATATCTAAACATCTCAACTTATTTAATTCATTTAATTAATAAAATAACATATTTCAATTATTATCAACATTCTACAAATCATTAACTATTGTCTTCATAATTATTTTGTTATTTAATTAGAGTGCTAAAATATTAATAATATTATTATTATTAACACAACATTTTCCAAAACATATACACATTACTTATCTAACATTTCACAATACACCCAAATGAATTCAATATTATTTACAAAATATGCGTCAAAACTGTTCCAGTGTATCTCACTTCAGATGTCCAAATCAGCAAGGTCATTACCAAAAATTTACAATATTTAAAAATGTCCCAACACTGATCTTTATTTCACCCACCATCGTCATATATATATCTAGTGTATTTGTAACATTCATCATTTTTATCAACACACAAATTATGATAATCATTACTATCATAATAATCTATCAATTCTATTTCATCCATTGTACCACTATAAATCTTGTTACCATAGGTTAGGATTGTCCCGTCTATCTTAGTATTATCGTTTAACGCCAGGTAATTTGCTTTTTCATCATGTAAGTCATTTTCATTTATAAAAACATTATCAAAATAATTCACCCCTACTACTCTTTCTCTCAATTCATCATAATCTCTTTCTAACTTATATATTTCTATTTTATTCTCAACATATAACTCTCTTTCTTCATAGCACCACCTCACACTCTCACAATTATTACGGACAGAGGGTACAACATTATACAACATTACTTCATTTAACAATAAGGGTCTCTTACCCTGAAAAAACAACATTAAATCATCATCATCATTATAAACAATAAGGGGAAAATTTGCCCTCTGTCCCCATTCAATTACTACATTATTCTTCCACTCTCTTTCTATTTCATAAACCCTCATTAACATTTCATTATCGCATTCTAAAACTTCATCAGTACTATTTGTTATTATATTTTCATCATTATTCTTCACCCCCACTATACTCTCAAAATTGTCTACTATTTCGTCATTTTTACATTTTGTCTTACTTAAAACATTGTTACCTAATTTCTCGAACTTCTGTTCTAACTTATTTAAACTGTTTCTTATTATTTCGTTAGTGCTTTCTAACTGTTTATTCATTTCTTGTATTTCATGTTTCAACTCTTTATTCTGATTTTTTAATAACTCCTCAAAACTATTCTTTTGAATATCGAACTTTTCATTCTGTATATTAAATTTAACGTCAGAATCACTTTTTATTTCGTTAATTTGGTTTTTTAATTCTCTGAAATTACTATCTTGTTTTTCTACACTATTGTACATCATATCATACAATCTTGCTAACATAGTATCATTATCAGGTTTCTTATTTTGATTTCCTAAAATAGGGGTTGAATGAATCTCAACTGTCTGTATTATTTTTGACTCCTCAAGACTACTGTCAGTTGTTTGAATTCCGGAGTCGCTACTTATTTGATTTGCTATCTGACTATCAGATAAACTAATATCATTGTTATCTGCCATTTTTCTTAAAAATTTTTTAATATATATTTCTTTATTAAAATCCTATTATATGTAACATATACTTATTGAAAAATATTCTACTCACCCATCTTGAACATAACCTCTTACGTTTAATTTACGTACATACGTAAATACACATTCCAAACAACCATATCATTTCTTCAACAGGTCCACCTTTGCATAATTTAATTTATGCAAACGGTCCCTGTTCGGGCGCCACTGTTATATTAATAATTCATCGTCTTTTTTATTTAAATTTATTAAATTTATTATTACACTTTGTAAAACTTTTTATACTTTAGGCTGGAGTAGCAGCCATATTGTTGAGTACCAACTTAAACTCATCATGTCCAGGATCTCGTTAGACGTGTTGGAAACCACATGGTTGTCTGAAATAACTATTACTTCACATTAAATGTTATAATCACTATTACTTTATTAATTTCAAAATAGAAAAGAAAACATCATCAAGTTATACTGTTGATACAAAACACCAAATTTCCTCTCTCCCTCATACATTTTGACTTTCGCAATTTTAGTATGTTTAAGTATTCGTAAAAATGATCATTTTGCTTAAGCCGTTTCAAACTAGAATATAACATAAAGATAACCCATTCTCTATAACTACGACATAACGAAAACCAGCGCTTTCACACACACACACTCACGCTATTTCATACAGTACATTTTTATTTTATTGAGCTCAATTTTAAAAGTGTCAGTATTTAAATAATTTTGAATGTCTACTTTCCTGCTGTTGTGTAGAACTGGGGCGTCAAATCGTGGTTCATTGTTTGCTGTTTCTCGTATTTCTCACTTTTACACTTCATGGCTGAACGGTTAATTTATCGCAATTTTTCTCACTGTCTCTACTTGTTTTGTAATAATACTGTTAGATCAAAATATATGTATTAAAATTTTCACATTTTACTTGCTTTGCGGGCCCGCACAAATATGTTCCGAAACTTAACAGGTGTTGCTCGCGCGAGCATTGAATTTAGACTGGGGCGAACTACTTGCGCTAATTTGTGAAGCGGCTGTTGTTCGTTCAATTCTGATTGGTGTTCAGTTTGTATCCTTGCGCCAGTGGACTGTTTTTGGCTTGTTGACAAAACTGGTGACACACATCGTTATATAATTTGCTGACGCAACACATCGCCTGATGTCTGGTTGTGTAACGTGTTTACTGTTACATAACGTGTTCGTCATTGTCCTTGAACTGAGTTTGGTACAGTTGCCGGTTATTAAAACTGTTTATAGGAATATTGTTGAATCATATGGTCTTCACCGTCTCAAACAATGCTGCCATCGTCTCGATCGCTCCAAATAATAAATTTACCGTTCTGTCATAACATTTTTCTATCACTTGACAAGTTATTTATTATTAAAAAATACAAATCCTGTTATTACCCCAGGTATGCCCAAAAATGCCCCGCTACAATGCTTCAAAAACGTCTAATCATTCCTTGTATCTCTTTTCCCAGTGGACTTTTACAGGCCATGCTTCACACAAAATACTTCCTAAGATTTGCCTTTTTATTTTGAGTCCACTGTTTGTTGCGGTTAGCAGTCTCTTGTTTTGTCATAAAAACTGTTTTTCTTAGTCAGTGAAGTTAATTGTCAATTATGTAGGGCTTGACACAGTGTGGTGGAGGCACCAAAAGATTTCTTTAGTATGAAGTAATTATAACTTCAGTAATAAGTTAGTGTAACATTATATGCTATTTTGCCTCTGCTACCTTAGATTTAATATCCCTAGTCGACCTTCTGAAGTTTCTCTAAAATCATTAGTATTATTGGTCAGTAATGATACAATGAATAAGACATATACTTAAAGAATAAAATTGAAAAAGCGTGAAACTTGTTTATTTGTCACATGTTAATGGACCAAACCCAAAAAGTTAAGAATTAGTAAATATGATTAAGAGAATAATTAGTAAGTAGAGTATAATATTGCTGTAGTACAGTAGAACCTTTCTGTACAGCAACCCTTGGATCTCCATGAAATGTGGCTGCCTAGCAAAGTGGCTGTTTAATAAAGAGGTTGGTGGGGATAGCAACAATACAGTATATTAAATACAGATGATCAGCTGTAACATTTTTTATGTACTTGCAGTAGTATTTCTATTTACAGTATGTTTACAGTACAAATAATTATGTTAAAACACATTGTTATACTTTTGCAAAATAGTCTCTAAACTCATTGGCAATTATTTAATTTCTTCTTCTTTTAACACTGTATGTCAGCAACTGTATTTACCATAGTACATGTCTGAAGTTCTTGTGAAATTACATGTAATGGTTGCACTTGCAGGTCAGTGAAGCTAATTTGAATGCCACATTTTGTAAAACACTGCTTAATAGTGGTAACAGTAACCTCATTACAGGCTGTTTTAATCCAGGATACTGTGTTGAGGACAATGATTTTCTTCGCCAGATCAAATGCTGAATTGGTGTCTTCCATATGGGTCACAGTGGACCAAAGGATTCTTTTTCAGTAAAAAAGTTTAAATGTTTAATTTAATCCTCGTTCGAGTGGCTGAAGATGAGACGTCGTGTGGTGGAATAAATAAGAATCTGGCATTGATGAAACTGAATGACATGTCAGATTATCCAGTAATAAAAATTATACGGCGATTATTGTTTTGCATTTAAAAACTTTGTCAATTTTCCTTTCTGAAACACCTTTATCACATTCAAAAATAACATTTCGCTTAGCTTATAAATTTGAACGTATGCTTCCTTTGTGTTACTCATTTTGACACACTGTTAAACTGTTGAACTACTGTTACTGTACTACACTGTTACTGTTACTGGTTACAGTTAAACTACACTACAAATTATAAGAAAACTTGAGCATCTGTGGTTTTCTTACGCCAATTCAACATTATAACTGTTCCAACAGTCAGGAACATTCACTTATAACTGATCGGTTACTGAAGTTTCAAAGTTATGGAGACTTCAGTGGTTTATCATATACAAATAACATTTTATATATTTAAAAGTGTGCACGTACATACAGCTAGATTGTTTACCGTATCTTTCAGTTGGATCAGGTATAAACGACACGTGAGTATTCTTAGAAATGTGTATTGTCAGAGTATTTTGTCTACTGTATAATATTCCAGATGACTGGCCATCTAGTAGGTGATTGTTTAAAGAAGTAAACAAACTCATATAGGCTGACCACTGGCTGACGGAGGGGGGTGACCATTTAATGGAGGGGAAATTTACATTGGTCTTATAGACCAATAAGATAAGTGGCTGGTGATAAAGGTGGCCGTTAGATCAGGTTTTAACAGAACATAGGTTACTGCTAATTATAGTCTTCAGTATGCTCTGTATTCATGGTTAAAAATTCTCTGTAATTTTTTAAAGGTTGCGGAGACATGAAGATACACGATGTTTGTTTCTTACCCGATCCTTGTCCATTACCTGAGAAACTCAAGAAACGGTCTTTGGTTGAGAAAGAAAGACTCATTTATGCACCCTTCTCAGGTGTGGGAGGCATTGTATACGATAAGGATGCAGTTTATATAGAGCTGGCTGGCAGTCATTCTCACTTGCAGGTACTTACTCAAATGTATAATGTCACTTAACTGAATTGCCGATTCTATTGAATCAGTTGCTATCACAGTGGAACTTACTGTTTGTTTCTCAATTGACTAGTTCTATAATTTTTTTTAATTTTAATTTAAAAATTAAATTAAATTCAACTTAAGATTCAATTAAATATCCAATAGTACAGTAAAGTGGAAAAAATTATTTTAATAAATTTATTGTTTTATGTTGTCATAGTCATTATTACATTTTCAAATACTGTATCTCTTGCTAGAATGTACCTGTCAAAAGTCCATTTGAATAAAATAAGCATAGTTCACAATTTCTTTGGCATAATGATTTTTTTTTGTTTCTGCGATCTAAGGACCACATACCAATTTCAATTCTTTATTCTTTGTTCTTTTCTTTTTCTCCAATATTCTTTCATCTTTTCGCTGTGTCTCTTCTTTCTGTCTTCAGTCCACTTTGAACCTGCGTTTCTCTCTCCTACCCTGGACTCCTACCATTTTTAACACTTTTCCCGAAAAACTTCTCTTTCAATGGCTTCTTCTGTGTTTATATTATTTTTTCTAAATCCTTTTGGACTTCTTTAATCCAACTTGATATTGACTTCTTCCCCCCACAGACATTTGAAGATCTGCTTTGTTAACCTATTCTATATAATCCTATTCTGCTTTGTCCATTCTATATAAATATCCAAAAAATAATAGTCTTCTTTTTCTCATTGTTTCTGTTATATTTTCTATACTTCAATATATTCCATCATTACTTCTTAATTTCCAACCTTCTTAAGTTTTTCATGGGACTAATATTTTCCTAATAATTCGTCTTTCCAATATTTCTAGTTTGTCTATATTATAAGTCAATGCAAGACATTCACTTGCATCTAGGCATTCTGGCTTTACTTCTATACTGTAAATAATTATTTTATTGTTCTAAGAAATTTTTGTTAAGTTTAAAAATAATGGTTTCACTTGGTGTAGTCTGTTCTTTTTACATCTGGCTCTTGTGTGTGTGTGTGTTAAAATTAGACGGATGTTTGTATTTCAGTTTAGTGACATCACTGTTTACATTGTTGTTGTAGAATGCTAAAAAGAATGAACCAGATAGAGAACTGGTGACATCTTTGATGGATACAAAAGAGACATTAGATGCAAAAATATCAAAAAGTACAGTGAAGTTATTTTCAGATGCTACCCCGATAACAGCTTCTGATTTTATGGCGTAAGTTTGGTTTGTACATCATTCATTTACAAAGTGAACTCATATGTGAATTGTTTAGGGTTAACTGTACAATATAGTAAAAACCTACAATTTGTACGTTTACATTTAAAAAATTCAAAGTCACTTATAACACTGTCAAAAATGTTAGTAATTTTTCTGCTATAAATGTGTAATCTTGTTCTAGTTGTTAACCCTTTTGCTGGTCATTTTTTTCAGCTAGGAACCAACATGGTAAATTGTACTTTGTCTAAAAAACAAATTCAATTTATATGGTGGATATTTTTTATGTTACTTTATATAAACATTATAGGAATGTCAGTTAATTTTTTATAAGCTTTCTATACTCCCCTAAAATATAATTTTTATTATACCTATATTAACCTACCGGTACCTGTATTGGACCTGCTGATAACTTTTGTTACTGATGATTCCAACTGGGCATTATAAATGCTTCTTTTGTTCTATAGTGTTTTTACTTATGTAGTATATGAACACATTAATTTACCCGCTGATTTGACTGAATTTTTTTTTTAATATACATTTTTTGAATGCATGCATAATTTTCATTAATTTCAAGGAACATTTTATGTTGTGCCTGTGTTGTCTTTAACAGTAGTCATTGTAGTTCAGTCATTAATGGTAAGTTATTTCACTTATTGAAGTTTACTATCTTATTAATTTATTGGTTTTGCATTTGTATGTTTACCACTAACACATTTCTCTCTATTATTATCCAGTGCCATTATCATATACACCTGTCATCATACAAGAGAAAATTTGTTTTCTGTAAATGCCAGTATTTTGTTTCTGATATAACTACTATTTTTTTATTGTTGTATTAGAGTGTTAGTGGTCTCAAATATTTCTACTAGTAATTTTGTACAAACCACTATGTTATCTTTGGTATTGACGAGCGCTTTCGGCAGTCAAGGCATCTTCAGGTCATTTACCAGAAATAACTACTATTACCACTTTGTTAATCAAAGCTTCCCATAGTTTATCTTTTGTTAGCTCTCTAAGGAGCTGGGTTGTTTTTCGTTTATCTTTTCAAGTGATACAAAATGGTTTCCCTTGAGTGGACATTTGACTTTTGAGAAAAGAATAAAATAGCAAGGGACAGGTCTGCCAAGTAGGGAGTGTGTTGTAGAACTGCAGCTTGTTTTTCAATAAAAAATTGCTTCATAGATGGTGCTGACATATTGTCCTGATCAGTGGCGGCTGGTAATGTTTTTGACTGAGGGGGGGGCAAAATTTTTTTGGGACCCAATATGTAACAAAAGTCACCAGTAGAATCTAAATTATTGCTATTATCATGAAATAATTGTAAAATTGAACCTTTTGCTTTACTACTAAAAGTATTGTTAATATCAAAACCTACCTTCAAACTAATACTTAATAAATTATATTATTAAATGCATGGATTGCTAAATAAAATATATTTGTTCCCTACCCTATTCGTTTCTAACAAATACGCACAGAACACACAGGCTCAGGCCTACACAGAATAAGTTACACGTTTATGTAGCCTACACAAGGTTCGACAAAAACACTATCTTACACATAATACACTGCCTAATAAAGAATTAATTATTAGAACATTACGTTTACACAAAAAATACAACAAGAACACAATCAAAACTATATAAAACACAAGAGAAAATATACGCTCTTAAACAGCAACAGAGAAGTTTTGAACAACGCTCCGGTTCTCTGGGCAGAGCCCCTCCTACAATGGCTGCTGATGATTTAAAAGCACAGACATGTGTACACTTCCTCTTTCCCCGCTCCCCGCAAGACCTGCCTATGCAGGGAGGGCGACAGCGAAAGCGTCCGGCCGCGGGACCATTCCGAAAACATCGCGTGATCGTTACTAGTCGCCCCAAAAATATCTTTCACATAAGGATACTACACATGATAGTTATATTATTGAGAAGTTTAATTTGCAAATTTAGTGGGAGGGCTGCGCCCTTTTGCCCTCCCTGTACAAGCCGCCACTGGTCCTGATGCAGAATGAATCCATTTGCCCACAAGACTGGCCTCTTTCTCCCCAATCTTTCTATCAAGGTTATAAGGACTTGTTTGTAGACATTCGTGTTTACTGTATCATGTTGTGGGATCCACTCTTCAATAAGCACATCCTCAACATCAAAGAAAACAATCAGCATTGCCTTAAATTTGGTTTTCTTTTGACATGCTTTCTTCAGTCTTGTAGAAGTTGGGGGTTTCTAGTGCATCAACTGATGTTTTATTTCAGGTTGTATTGGAAAATCTAAGTTTCATAACAAGAAATTACTTTTTCTAAAATGTTTGCATCTCCTTTAGTGTACTCCAAGAAATCTGCAAACATTCACTTACATTCTGGTTAGGGGTGGAGAATTGGTTGCAATTTATGGAACTATTCTGGCATAGACTTTCATCAGTTACAATCAGTTTTCTAAAAATTTGCGTAACTGTTTCTTTTTATCAATATTTACCATTTCTACCACCATTCGGATACTGAATCTGTGGTAATTTTAATAATATCATTAATTTTTTTAACATTTTCTTCAGTTGTTTAAGTGTATATTTATGCATTCTGGTCTTTCATTATTTTCACCAACTTACTGATCTCCCTTAAATCTTTTGTGCAATTCAAACACACTTGTAAGTGAAACACAATTTTTGCTATGACCCAGTTCGTAACTGAAAAGATTCAGTTGCCTTCTTGTTATCACCAGAAATTACAAATTAATGTAATTTGCTCAGTGTTTGACTAAGCATTGCATCTAAAAAACACCACTTCAAGTGATCCCTGACAACAAATACGCAATTTCTACACTTCAGAAAAACAGCAGGAGCTTGGTGGTTACCGGATTCGTTCAAGAAAGGCCAACCTCGATTACAGTTGACACAGGGGCAACTAACTAATGTAGGGGAGTAAACTTGTAAGGGTCAGTGTCAAAATAATGCACACTATTTAAATTTAAGAAGCACTATACTGCTTCAGGAAGCATAGCCCCATTATTTAATAGCTAGACCCTGTATATTTATCAAACTACTCATATTTACAGTTTTTAGATTTGAAACATTACCTTATTATAAATTACCATGCGTTATTTCTGAAAACAATGGATCACAAGTAACCAGATTGGTCCCTTTTTTATAACCTTATTTTGTACTGGAACAGATATGGCACATGGTAGCAGTATTTTTCTTTTTATTTATTGGTGAGATTAATGATGTAGCAATAATGTACATAGAAAATAGTTTGTAGTACTGTGATTGATGACAACACACATATAACACAGTATTAAAGCAAACATATCATATTGTATTGCTTCTCCTACAGTAAATTTGAAAAGGTACACACATGTTGTTGTTCGGGAAGGTCAAAGGGAGAATAAAAAACTATGTACATGGTCGTGCTACCAAACAGGTTAATTGTTTCACAGTTATAATACTTATAGAAATCCTCATGTTTTCAGGCAATCAGTCAGCAAAAAAGAACCTTCTGGAAGTGATAATGTTGTTAGTAAAAGTACTTCTTCAAGTGACAATCAAATTTTAGAGCACTCAGATAGTGAGAGGAATTCAGCAGAGTATGAAGCTGACACAGTAAAGAAAAGGAAACGGAAAAGTAGTGACAACGATGTACGTGAAGTAGCAAGCGATCCTCGATCTAATGTACAAAAGAAATTTAAGAAACAAGTAAGCAGTGGAGAAACTGTAAAAATTGGAACAGGAAAATCTGGAGGTTTTATGTCAAGGTAAATTGTACTTCATATGTATAAACAGTTTTAAGTTTTAAAACATTTTATTTGTGAATCATTGAACATTCAAAGCATAAATTAAATGCTACTTATTAAAATAGAGTCAGTATTTGAGAAATACTTTCATGATTTTTTTATTCTTGGGAAGAGAAAAAGTTCGCTTTGAAACACAGCTGGCAAAAGGCAGTTTCAGTGTGATTACCATTGAAGTATTACTCGTGAATTAAATGATTAAAATATTTAAATTGTGTCACCTACCTTTATTTGGACGTCAGTTGAAACAACTTAAATCTTGACGTTCTTGTGCAAATTAACCAAAGTGTCGTCTAGTGTACTCGGTAGAGAAAAACAGGTCAATGCAAATAACAAATACATATTTATAATTTCACATAAAACATTATTTTATTTCGTTTTACTCTGTCGTTCTTGCTAAACTACCACATCAACAATTTCGTCTCTTTCTCTACATTTTGTATTCTGAAAACAGATTCTGAAATATAGTTAAAAATAATTCCTATAACCGTATATTTACTTATATAGATTATATATATATATATCCTTATTTACTTAACTAGATTATATCTATTTGGAAGGTGACCCAGCTTGCTCACTCTCTCAGTCATTCATTATACATTTAAGTTTTATTTTCCCCATAATAAAAAGCTCTTTTAAATTAAATTTTTATAATTGATTGTATGTGATACATTTACGTCTTTAACGGCGTCACTGCTGCCCATGTATTGCACTCCGCATTTTCGTCACCATTTGTCCGAAGAATGTTATACTGCTTTAATTCCGATGTCACTGAGTTTAGTTAAAGTTGCACTGTGTGATAGCTTCCGATTTCGTGTTTAATTCACATTTTATACTGGTTAAAAGATTTTTTCGGCTCGTGAGCCTTTATAATGAACCGCGCGGTTCGATCACTGTAGTCAGACAGACGCTGTTCCCTGCGCACACAGCGCTAAGGAATTTATTCGATTGTGCCATTTTTGTGGAACGTTGGCCGACGGTGCGCGCTCTTGTGGGTGAATGCACACCCTTGTTTGATAACCTGCATACCAGTGCCATGCCGCGACAGTCTCGACGCTATGTCCGTTCACCAAATATACTTGGGCGGAATAAAATTGACAAGACTTAATTTACAAATCCCCATAGGTTTGTACCGTTACAATACCCCCCCCAATGAGAGGTTTTCTGCCGAAACAGAAAAACTCTCATTGCTGAACCCTAAGAGGATCAGTGAGGATGTGGTGCCAACAACCCCCCTTTAATTTCTAAACACACCATGGGTAAACTACCCCCCTAGCTCGGCGACTATGGCTGCACCTGCACGATATTACTGGACTGTTCGAGATCCCAACACCGTAAAATCGGACAGGCACTCACCACAGTACCACCTTACCTTGTAACATTCCAAATAAAATTCCATAACTGGCCTTGTACAATACCAGATCCTCTACCGATATGTATCCTCTATTGTACATTCAACTTCAATACTGTACTTGCATTATAGTGACAGCATACTTTTTAATTTCATATTTACATATATCTCTTATTATATAAAATGAAATATATGACAGTACAATATAACAATAAAAATACTCTACTCACATCCATAAATTCTTACACATAATATTAAAAAGTCTAAAACAAATTTCATAATGAGTATGTAAAAACTGATGACTTTTTCACTGAAAATATGTACTGCTAACTGTAAGTATATATATTATAATGTACCGCCTTTTTGATGTGTACCTTCCGCGGAGTCTGTGTATGTGGCCTATTGAGTGCTCGTCTTATTTAATTAAGACGCACTGTTGTAAGCGCCAATTCTGTAACGTACCGCCTTTTTAGTGTGTGTGTGATGTCCGTCTTTTTTTTACAGTCTCAGATCGGTCAGAACACCTCTTAGCAGTCGCCACTTATGAATTATAAAGACTGAGGTTTAAATAAAGTTGGTGGTAATGTTACCCAAACAAAGCAGAAATCGAGTGTGTGTGATTTTGGTTAAGTAGGGAAGTTGTTTAGCCTTCTTTTGAAGAGAGAGCAAGTACCGTTTGTTTACCCTCGGATTAGACGATTTCTAAATTTTTAAATATTTGCTGTGAACCGAATCAGCTGATTTTGACATTTGTCTCCAAATATAGGTTAATCAGACGACACTGTGGCAGAATACGACCTGGTGGATTGTCCTCTTCTTATTTATTCTGAAATTGACTACAACTACCCACTACAATAAAGGAAACACATTTTATTATTCAATATCATTTCTCAATAATATTTATTGATAATATTATCGGTTTTTCTCTTCCGCCAAAATACAAATATTACAATCGATATTTCATTAACTAGTACATGATATCGACTTCATTGAGTAAACATGGAATTGTCAAAAAAAATATGGTTTTGACCAATTTTATCTTTTATTTAAACATCAATCAACATATAATTCTTTTATTTATTTCCCCAGGGTTAAGGGTAAGTTCTTTTTGTTATGAGATGGTCAGAAATGGATAATTATACTACGCTTTACAAATATAGAAAAACTTCGAAAATTTGTAATTCTCTGAGTACGTAGTTCCGGCTTTGTCCGTAAGAGAGCAGATTGTTTTATTTTTACTAAAACATGTGATTACACTTGGAAAGTTTTGTACTGAACGACAATTTGATTTGAGTTTTCTTTGTTAAATATAAAAGAACTGTTTATATTACCTCTCTTCTCGAAGTTCTTACTTGTGTGAAGCTGTTTCTCAGGTGGTGTTCTTAGTTGTTTGTAATTTCATAACCGTCTGTCAAATACTATCTCGTCAAAACTCAAAACTCGGCTAGGCTATGCCTAATCGTCCAAAATGGTTTTTTCACTTTTATTATGGAGTATAGCAAGTTAACTTTAATAATTAAGGTAGTAGTACCTAATGTTTATACTGTTATTTAATTTTGTAACAATTTTGTGCTGTTCTAAGATTTCTAAAGGATAATTTAATAAAATTTTTGTCTCATCATTTTGTCAACCGGACAGGTTTTAATTTCAAATTCGATTAAACAATACTTGTTATTTCGTTACTCTTAGTAACCCATAATTTTTTATATACCTTTTTATTGGTTCTGCTATTTACTTTTTAGTATATAGGCGGTTTGTAATTATTATAAATTTATTTTTAATTTACAGAAAAATAATTCTTTTTCATTTTGGTTTCTTTCCCCATTTGGTTTACATAATAGGTTTCTGTTTATTTTCTTATAACTTTGGATATAAGTCTTTAATATTATTATTAACTTTACATGAATTTATATATTATTTATTAATCTCTTATAGTATTCCTACACTGCACTACTTCCTTCTGCCATTTTCCTCATACAGTATTATTTTAATTTATATTATCATCTGATATTTAAATCTTTTATGTTTTTAAAAACTCTGGGTTATCTTATACAATAACACAATTATTTTATAAAAATATAAAATTAACATAGGTTTTAAATTTTGTTGTCTACACAATATAAATACTACAATAACTAAACAAAATACATAATTAGTTAGTAGCATCATAGTCTACTATTATAGTTGATAATTCTCACATCTACAGCACAATTCTGTAAGAAGTTCCCTTCACCTTCACTTATTACCTCATTGGGTACACTATAACTCACTTGTCACTGTATATCACTTTAATATTGTTTTTAATGTTTAGTGATACAACTTAATTTTTAGCTAGTTATAGTTTACCCATTTCTGACCTTTATGGTAGTACAAGAGTTATCATTTATTGGGACTGGGTTATGTACCGTTACAATATATATTGTTATAGAACAACAAGTATAAGCATAGTATAATATCGATGTGTGGTGCGTGATCTTCTATCACTTCTGAAGTATAGTATAATGTACTGTACTATACTGTGTACAGTGTACTTGTATTTATAGTTGTAATTGTAGTGTGCTTGCAGATACGCTCCGGTATCTGCTATTATGTTGTTTCTATAAAAACTGCTCCAATTATAACTATTAGGAGTTATTAGTGTGATCGTATAAGTGTTTATGAAGATTTCACTCTTTCAATTTAAATGAGTTTCACGCACTTTTTTGTTTTATGCCTCCCTCACTTACCACAAGTATCCGTTTCAGTCCTGTTCTGTGACGGTTGTTGCTGAAATAGATACATTCAAAATACGCACAAATATTCAATTTGAATATTTATAACAGTTAGTACACATATGTAATACTTTAAATTTCTCTTAGTTTGAATTCTTCCGCCACCTTTGGTAGAACTGATTTACAAGAAATAATTTAATTTCTACTTGAAATGATACTCTTGTTCATTGGTAAAGAAGTGTAGGTTTATTAACAAATTTTAAAAATGGCAAATTTCAAGAAAAAAAAACAATTAACAATCATTTAGACTAATAACCCTTTAAATAATAATTACAATCGATTAATTTTAACATAAAACTCTATCCAGACTCAATGCTGGTAGTCCTGTCTCTAGTACAATAATTTGAATTTATAAGGTTATGTTTTTCGTTAATATATTATCAGGTTGTTAGGTTCTTTGAGGATCCATGATATCAGTGTCAAGATGTAATATTTATAGAACTAATAAAATTAAACAATGGTTCAAAAATAACGAATAAATATAAAACAATGAAATTTAATACCATATGTATGGTAAGTAAGTAATTATCGTACGTCTGGATGCGCACGCACCTTAAAACATTCTATAGCCTGTGTCAGACTCGTGGCTTGTACAGTTTCAATATCTCGTTTTATTTTCAACAATGAATTTGATAAATATATATTTTCAAGAGAAAAAATTAATAAAATACAAAAAAAAAACTCTTGTTATGATTTCTATTTAGTTTGGAAACTATTTGAGAACAGATACAACAGTTAAATTAATAAGCTACTGCTACCAATTTGAGGTTAGCGATCACAGGTAATGATATTACAGAAAATGATTTCTTACTGGTTAATATTTCTTAATTTATATTTTTGAACATAATATTAGTAACCTTTTAACATGTTACTATTAAAATTACTTTATACTTTTGTACGTACGTTAATGTTATTTATTTCAAAATATCGAATAATCAAAACAAGTTTTAGTCAAAAGAGCGACTAAATGTAAACTCTTGTAATTAGTAATAGTTACTTTAAACATACTTTGATAGTTATAAAAATTAATTAAAATATTTAATTAATATTTTAATGAATAAAAAATTAACATTTCTTGAAATTATAATAATTCCATCATAAGTTTGATACTGCGCTAATAATGACTCGCGTAGTATCAAAATGTCTATTTCAAAAATATTATTTCTGAAAATTAAAGTTATTCAAATAAAATAATGTACTCCCTGTTTATAATCACAACACACGCGAGTACGATCGGGATTATACACTATCGTACCTATTGTTCGGTAATCCCGCACATATCACTCGGAAGTGTATTTGTTGTGTTAAGGTTACGTCTGTATATTAACTTTATGTCAGTGTACGCGCACAAATTTTAAAATAATACTTCTTCATGACGTGGAGTGGCGTGACCTATTCGTCTGGAAGCTGTTCTTAGACTGTTACAAATTGCCAAAGCGTCTCTCTCGTTTCTGACAAAATGCGTTGATTTGATTGGCTGTCATCACTATAATCTTCACCCCAAAGGCCCATGTTTTATTAAAATATTTGGTGTTTTACCAAATTTCGATTTTGGGTCCTGGTTTATGTGACGTAAGCACTAGTGTAAAAAATACTTGAAAAGTTAATAATTACAATAACTTCCTTATTGAACGTCCTATCGTTACATGAGTTATGTCATTGAATTATAGACATTTTCCTCTTTAATTTGAGTCTAAACAACACTATTTTATTTACATTGCTTCTCTTAAAATAATGTTTTTATTAATTATCTTGGTGTTTCTTATTTTTATAAGTTTTTGACACCAAATTTAATTATTTTTACTAAAAACACTTTCTAAATAAACACTTGGAGTCCATTTCTCACTTGGTTTGATTGGTTATTTGGAAATAATTATTTCCTTAACAATAGCTTGTTTTAGCGTCATTAGGCGTCCATCTTGGTTTTCATATAAAAGTATTTACAATGAATTTCCCTTATCTAATACAAGTAATCTTATAATCTAATAATACTAAAACGATTATTTACATGATTTCACATTTAGATATCCTCACATGATGGTATTAAACATAATACACATACTGTCTCCTTCCTCTTCTAACTTTCTCATACAATTGTCAATATAATTTTAGTCTTTTTCTAAGTGAATTATATTAAGTATGAACTGTCATTAGTGTACATACATTGTACTTAGTGTATTACATATATTGGTTAGCTTCTAGCTAGTTTAGTACCCTTCAATTCTCTAATAATGGGCTTGTTCCTATGGTGTTTCAACATAATGGTTATTTATTTTTCATAAAAACGATACTTAAACTGTTATTGTTACATTATGTTTATGTTTCTACATTGGTATTAGACATTACTCCTACTTTTGGTAATGTTCTCATTTACTCTTAGATAAATTTATATGTCATATTTTACCTAAGTAACTTACTTGACATGGTTGGTTTATTTGTGATTTCTGTCACTATGGTCAGGTGGTTTCTAATTATTTGCATATATACTGACTGTTTTTATAGTTCTAATCTGTTCTCAAAGTTGTATTGATTTTCCCTCTAACTACTGGTAATATTGTGAACAATCTGTGTTTAAGTTTTAATACACTATTTTCCTTAACTAATGGGCCATACAGTGGTCCATCTTACATCTGATTGTTTGTACATGGTTAGTTAGTTTACATTATTTTGTTTATAATACTGTTGTTTTTATGTTAAAGATCTGTTCTCAAACCATTACCAGATATTAGTCTTACTACTGGTAATATGGTTATTCACTTTAGTATTGGTTTTGATATTGCACTTTGCCTATTTGAATTGGCATATTTGTTGCATCTTTGCTATAGCTGTCTGTCATTGTATTTGATTGGTTTTATTTACATGGTTGCATTTTAATGTATTGTCTATTAGGATGTATTGTTATTTATAACAATTCCTTAATTGATATCACTGTTGATAATCATTGATTTTCATTGATATTTCTGGTTTTCTGTTTAACAGGTACTTTCTCTATGGGTTATGTAACAATGTACCATCTGTTTTAATGCAGTATGTCTCTACTATCTACATGGTATCAGTATGGTCTTTCACAATAATATTTTACTTATTTTGTGACACATGTTTACACATTCCTTCTTAAACATTAATACATATCTTATTGTATTATTTATGATACTTTTCTAGTCATGGGTTGAATTCAATTCAATTCCTTTTGTTTGATACAATGGTTTTTTATATTGTTGTCAGTTCTTTACCAAAATAAAACATAGTCATATTGTTCCATTTTGTTTCATTTTGGTGGACTTATGATTATCTGTGTTAATCACAACTTTATTAAATGCGTCACACTCATTGTTCGTGTCTATTTGACTTATTTAATATTTTGTTGTTTTCATCATGGAATTAACCTATTTTCATATACTCATAAACTTCCTCACTATAATTGTTTGTGTGGTTTTATTAGTAGAAATAGTTGGTTATTCACATGTTTCACATCTATTAAGTACGCACTGTTATTGTTTGTGTTTCCTTAAATGCTAATCACTGTTTTTTCATCCTCACATTTGATAATCATTATTTCACTTGTCACTTAATTAGTCTTTGGTGCACGTGGTTTATGTTGATTTCTGGTATGATTTATTCATCTTCTTCTCTCTTCTGAATCAGCTTTCTTGTCCTTCTTCTTTCTTCTTTCTTGTTATCTTCATTGTAGTCATTATTCTTTAGTCGTTTCCCCTCACTTTTGGAGTTTGTTAATTCTTGTTTCGTTGTTTCCCCTCACTTTTGGAGTTTGTTAATTCTTGTTTTGTTGTTTCCCCTCACTTTTGGATCCTATTGGGTCTATAATTGGTATTTGGTTTTGGCTCACTTCATTTTCTTTCTTATTTTTCGTAGTTGATGTCACTAGATTGATATTATCTTATTCATAGTTGGATTTTCATATTAACACATTTGTAGATACACACTTTATATACATGGATTTACTTATCTAGATTTACATTCATATTTTTTTTTTATCTTACTTGCCGTCCTTTAGGCTCATTTTATGTAACTGCCATATTTGGTTATGTTACATATGCCTTCCTTTAAGAATTGATTAATTCTGAGTTATGATTATACTATATTTTTCTATGAAGAATTTATCAATTATTGTACATTCCATATTGATTTACATGTTTTTTCCATATATCCTTTCGGTTTCTGCTCTTTGAATCATATTTATTTCTTCTCTATGTAATTACTTCCCTCGTTTATTTAGTTCCCTAACATACATTTAGCTGGGGCAGTTTAGAGCGGCTCACTTTGGCTATTCGACTCTACTGGCCATACTAATTTCAATAAATATGGAGGCAAATCATCTCCTTTAATAATAATAAATGCTGGCATTACTCTTCAGTCAATTCATCTCAAATCATTAATAACAATAATAGTGGTCGTTTTTCCGAAAAATAATAAATATTCTTGGGATTAATTCTTGCATCTGCGGTTTGTACATTGTGATTCTCTCTTTTCTTGATTCAACTTAACTAATTCTTCACATATCATTGGGATATTTTGTTTTACATTTCCTCATTGGTATACTCTCATGATTTTCTTCGTTAGTATATTCTTTTTTATTCTTCTTCATCATAAATTAATCTCTTCATTCTGTGTTACCTTGACCGTTATTTCGTCATAATCTTCGTTCCAAATTCATTCTTCTAGATACTATGTATTAGTACATTTATTTTTTCTTTCCTTTTCCAGATTTTAGTTGGTATTTGTACTTCATGTAGTGCTGGCTTTTCTTTATTCAAATATAAATTTGTCGTGTGTAGTCGTTTCTCTACAGTAATAATGTTCACTTGGTTTATTCTTCCAACTCTTCTCTTTCTTATAGTAGTACGGGTGAGATGTTGTTGTTCTACTGGTTGACTAGGCTCTTGGAATTAATTTGTGCCAAGGTTGTAATGTGTCAGTCTCGTATTGAGATTTTTTCTATAGTAGTACGGGTGAGATGTTTTTGTTCTACTGGTTGACGTGGCTCTTGGAAATAATGAGTTTGCTTCATATATGCCTAGGATGTAAGGTGTCTGTCTCGTATTGACATTCCTTTTTTATAGTAGTTATCATTAATGAATACAATGTTGTGATTCCTTTACATAAATTCTCTGGGATCATTTTTTCCCACATTATAAAATGACAATATATATAACATTCAGTGTTTAATACATAGTTACATAATTACTTTTCATTTAATACAAACATATAATAATCTTCATAATAATAATTCACCCTTTTTCTTCAGTCAACATTTATTTTTATAATCATATTTTTACTTCTCATTTTGTAAATAACAATAATTTTCATGGCCACATTTCATTTTTCATCTTGATATAGTCAACAGTTATACTCATAATTATCTTCTTATTTTACACAATAAACATTTTCATCCTTTACATAGCATCAATAATAAAATAATCCTTATCGCTCACTTTTCACTTGTAATTTCATGTTTCAATTGTCAACATATTTTTTCATCGAAGTCTGATTATATGTGCCCTTTATCTTTTTTGTAATAGGGTTTTGCAATTCATAGGTGTTGTTTAGATTGTCTTTTGTTACAGTATATGGTCCGGTATATAATAGTAGTAATTTCTTTGCAATGCCCTCGACAGTGCTTGGGAGTTCTCGATTTTTGATTAATACTTGGTCTCCCCCTTTGTATTTTATAATTTTGGGCTGCAATTTTTTGTATTTAATTCTCAGTTTCTGGGCTCTTTCAACAGCATTATTATAGAACTTGGTTTGGTCAAACTTGATCTCTGCACTTATTGGAAAGTTAATTATTTCCGTGATCTCTCGGGGTGGTCTTTTTTCATGCATTGCCATGTATGGTGTCTCCTCAGTTGACTGATGGTATGCGAGGTTTAAGAAGTCTTCAGCTGGGGACAAATACTCCTCCCACTTCCTCTGCTGGCTGTGACAGTAGGTTCTTAAAATCCTTCCTACTTCCCTCAACACTCTCTCTGCAGGGTTGCTGTTGGGGTGGTACACCGATGTCTTATACGTTTTGATGCCCAGATGGAGCAGTGTTTCCCGCCATTTCCGTCCTCGAAACTGCGTTCCGTGATCTGTAACTATTGATGTTGGTCAGCCCACTTCGGGTATGTATTTGTCTATAACTACTTCTAGTATCTTGCTTGTTGTGGCTTGATTAAGTGGATACAGCTTCGTATATTTTGTATAGTGGTCAAAGATAATAATGATATATTTATACTGATGTCTTCCACCACTCCGTGGAAACGGCCCACAAATGTCCAGGAAGATTTTTTCTAATTTTGTCACAGATGTTATCGGTATCATCACTCCTTCTCTCTTTTCGTTACTGCATTTGACTAGCTGGCAAATATGGCAATTCTGTATATATTTTCTTACCTTCCTATTCATATCAGTGAAATACACATGTTCTTGCAGTGCTTTTACCACCTTCACTGCGCCCATATGACCATATCGTATGTGATAGTCGATGGTCAAATCTCTCTCTAAAATCTTTGGGACAACTACTTTCCAGTCTTCACCATTTTTATTGCTTTTGGTGAACACTAGCTGGTTATGAATACAGAAATACTGTTTAATGTTTGCATCGTTATCTGCTAGTTTTTTAATAATTATCAGTATTTTAGGATCTTGTTGTTGCTGTATAGCTATATCTGACAGTATTTCAGTAAGCTCAGATTTATTTTTTAGCAAGTGGTAGACCTTCGCGATGGTTTCTCTCTCTCCTTGAAATGTTTGGGCGTCGATGTTAATCCGGGATAACACGTCTGCAGCTGTGTTACTTTTTCCCGGTATGTAGTCCCACTGTATATTATACTCTTGGAGTGTGAGAGTCCATCTGGTCAATCTCCCGTGTTTCAATTTACAGTTCTTGAGGAATGAAATGGATTTATGATCCGTTCTTACTGTCACTTTATATCCCAAAATAAAGGTTCTAAACTTTTCGCAAGCGAATACGATACTTAACAATTCTTTTTCTGTGGTGTGATAGTTGCGTTCACACTTGTTCAACGTGCGACTTGCAAAACTGATTACTTCATGGTTCCCGTCTTGGTCTTCTTGATATAGCACGGATCCGAGACTCAAATCGCTGGCGTCGCAGTTCATGAAAAATTGTTTTTCAAAGTTAGGGTGATGTAACATTACGGTTTCTAGGAACTTTTCTTTGATTAACTTAAATGTAGATTCTTGTTCTGATTCCCATTTCCACTTTTCTTTTGATGAAAGCTGTTTTGAAAATCGAGCTGTTAATTCGGAATAATTCACTTGAAATTTACGATAGTAGTTGCAGATCCCGAGGAACGATTGCAGTTGTTTCTTATTCTGTGGGACGGGGAAACGCTGTATTGCCTCCATCTTTTCCTGGGACGGTGTAATTCCATGTTCAGATAGGTTAAACCCCAAAAATTGGACTTCTTTTGCTATTAATTGAGACTTATCTAACTTCAATGGAATGTGATTATCTTCTAGTTTCTGTAAGACCTGTGCCACCCTTTCACAGTGTTCCTCCCAATTGTTGGAAGCGATTAAGAGATCGTCAACATAGATTGTTGTAAATTGCAGTGTACTGTGGCCCAGTATTTCGTCCATACACTTGACGAATATCGCTACCGAATTTACTAAGCCAAACGGTAGTCTTTTGAAATGGTAATTTCTACCTTCGAAAATAAAGGCAGTATACTTCCTACTATTCGGATGCAGTTCAACTTGCCAATATCCGCATACCGTATCCCATATACTGTAGAATTTTGAACCATAAAACTTCTTTAAGATCTCATCAATTTCTCCAGGTGATGTCCTGTCGTTAATTATGGTTTTGTTTAATTCCCTAGCATCTAAACAAATTCGTACCGCACCATTTTTCTTCGGTACGGCGACAATAGGGTTGGTATATGGTGAATTGCTTACTTCGATAATGTCATTTGCAATCAACGCTGGATTTCTTCCCTTACTGCTTCCTTCAGCGAAAAGGCGATAGGATAAGATTTTCGTTTAAATTCGGTTTGGTCTTTGAATCTTAACTCGCATTGGAAATTTTTAATTTTTCCGGGTGTATCGGAAAATATGTGACGATACTGGCAATATATGTTTATCAGATGGTCCTTTTGTTCCCATGTCAGCTCTTGGTTATTTTGGTGGGTCTTGAATTCTCGTATCTCATTAATCTTGGTCAACCATAAATCTTCCTCTGGGTTATCGTGAAGCTTCTTGTTGATGGCGCCTTCCTGATGTTGGTGGCCTTCCCTAATGTAGTAGATTACATGTTCTGCGGGTGCCCTTTGATATTCTGTTAGCTTGGCTGTCCACTCAACCTCTCCTGTCTTCATTCTTACTGTATTGGTGTCCATGTTAATTATCGCAGTGTATTTCCTGAGTACATCACACCCAATGAGCAGGGTAAATGGTAACCCACTGGCTACGAGGAATATCATCTGTATCGTGTTGCCATTGCTGGATACATCAAGCTGCACTTGTTGTCTAATCGTCTTGTTTTGACGTCCGGTAGCTCCAATGAGTACAATGTTGTTAATAGGTAAAGTGGGTATTGTCGCTTTATTTTCAGATTGGATTCTATTTAACTCCACTTTATCAATCAATGATACATTTGCTCCGGTATCTATCATTGCCGTTGCTTTTATGTTATTGACCTTCACTGCTATGTAGGCAATTTCACTATTACTTGTATCGCTGATAGTATTCTCTTTTTCTACCATTAATTCTCTTCTAATATTTTTCAAATAATTATTGGTGTATGTTTTGCGAAGATTTTGATGGTTTGCCAAAACTCTAGACCCAATAGTCCGGTTCAGTGAGGGTACTACTTGGTTTTTCACTGCCGGTTGGCGTTTAAAGGCAGGTCACTATTCCCGTGCCTGTCTTGCGATGTCGACGCTATGGGTTCTTGATTCCCATTTCCATGTCCATTATTGTAGACTGCTGTATTTTGCGTTGTCATTCCTTGACTTCCATTACTGTCGCTTCCGTTAGATCGGTATCCCGATTCCCGCTCCTCTCTATCGCTGTTGCTGGAGTGACTATGTTGATTAGGTAAACTCCTCCTTCCTTGGTAGTAGTTTCGATGATTTCCTCCTCGACTGGCTTGAGTATAATGCACTCTACGAAAGTGATTATTATGTTGGTTGCCATTGTTTTGTCTTGGGTGATGATTGGGAGCTTGATTCTGGTACGGCCGGTAATAATTGTTACCTCTTTGGTAAGCTGGCTCTCGCTGATATCCACCTGAATGCTGATTATTATTATTATTCCCTCTATTATTGACATTGTTGCCACCTCCGTCTTGACGTGGTACAGGGTGATTCTGGAATCTCGGTGGGTAATTGTGATTTCTTCCTGGGCTATTCCTTTCATTGGATATGTTGGGGTTATTATTCCCAGGTCCGCCTCGATCATACGTCTGGTTTGGTCCTTGTCGACTGCGTTGGTAGTAGCGTTCTCTTTCATGGTTCTCCAGCAGTTCGCACATCCCTTGGACTGTCTTTATTTGTGCGTTTAGCCTCCCTTGTGATATGCCTTGATTGAAGTGGTATTCTAACTTCGTCACTAGGCATTCTTCTGGAATGGCGGGTTCAAGATTCCTGGCTAGGCAAATCTTTCCCAAGAAATACGTTGTCATTGACTGCCTTCCATGTATATCGAACCTCCCATTCGTGATGTCGTCCCTGACGATGTTCTGGGTGGCTTCTGACCAATATTTCTGTTTAAACGCCACTTTGAAGTTGTCATAATTCCCCACTTCGTTACGGGTTGCCGTCCACCAATTGTCGAACGTGCTTTTGAAAGCTTCGTCTAACATTCCCTTTATGGTAGTCCATCTATTTTCTCTGTTTTTTCGTAGAATTTCTTCCATCCGTTCTAAAAATTCTAGCGGATTTTTATAATAAGTCCTGAATTCAATCTGGTCTCGGTTGTCTAGATGAGTTAATCCGGATAATAAGTTTGGTATCGTTTGTATACGATGCATCTCGTCGCGGAGGTCATCTAGCTCTCTTCGTTGACGCTCGGTTAGTAGGGTTCTGTCATCGTGTACCTGCTGCTTAATTGCGTCCACTCTTCCGGATACTTCTTCACACTTGTCTGTTAGTGTTGACTGTGCTATTTTCATGTTGGTTTGTTCTTGTGTTATCACATTAATTTGTGTACCGTGCGTTCTATCCATTTCGTTGATGCGTTGATTGATGTCCAATTCTGTTTGTATTAGTCTCAGGCTGGTACCTTCTCCCTCCTTTCGTACTTCCTCTATCTCAATGTTAACTTCAGTTGATAGGATGGCCATGCGCTTCTCGATTTCATCGACATTTTCCTTCAATCTTTTTTCCATCTTCTCTTCTGTATCCTTGGCGGCTTCCTTCATCTTGTTACTGTTGATGCTTATTTGTTGCACATCCCTTCATGGTCAGATTGTATTGTTTCGACGTCTCTATTGAATTTAGCCGTGATTTTGTCCATCTTCTGATTGGCCTGATCCATTCTGACTCCCAACTCCGCTGATAATTCCTCTTTCATGATGGCCATTTTCTTCTCCAGTAATTCGTCAGTTTTCTTTTGTCCATCTTCCATCCTCCTGTTCGTCTCCTGTATCTGGTTATTGAACTCTTCCTTTAATAATTCCATATGTTTCCTGTTCTCCCTCTGGCCTTCCTCTATTTTCTTGCTTAAATCCTCTTTGGTGGATCTCTGACCTTCTTCTATTCTGTTTAAGTCCTCTTTGGTGGATTTCTGTCTCTCTTCTATTCTGTTTAAGTCTGCTTTCAAATTTTGATTGTCTTCTTTGGATGATTTCAGGCCTTCCTCTATTCTGTTTAAGTCTGCCTTGGTGGAGTTCAGTGATTCTTCCATCCTTTTCTGGCCTTCTTCCATTCTATTGTTTAGTGACCGATTGTCTTCCTTCAACGATTCCATCATTCGTCTCAGCCACTCTTGGAATGTGGACTCTCCTGTTGACATTGTTTTTTCGGGTTGGCTATCCTCCTGTATAATTTCTTGTGGTGTTATTTCTGGCTCCTCATCTGGCTGTTGAACCCCCTCCGCCGGTTCAATTTGTTTGTCTTTTACTTCCACTACCATCTCCTCCACATCTTCTGTTGACATAGCTTCCTTCTCTTCTTTTCTGGTTTCCTTCTCTGCTTGCGCCATCCTTTTTCTTGACGTTGACCTTGATTTAGATCTTGATTTCAATCGGTCTGTATACATCTTGATCTTCTGATAATGGTCCTGCTGTCTTCTCACGAAGTAGTATATTTAGGTTATTAGTTATTGTATATCTTCCTAACTCGTGCTCAGACGTTGGGCGCCAACTTGTTACGGAACCAGTAACAAGTATAAACAAAACAAGTATAATATAGTATAGTATAGTATACTAGTTGGTGCCCAACGTCTGAGCACGAGTTAGGGAAATAAACAATAACCAATAACCTAAATATACTAATTCGTGAGAAGACAGCAGGACCATTATCAGAAGATCAAGATGTATACAGACCGATTGAAATCAAGGTCAACATCAAGAAAAAGGATGGTGCAAGCAGAGAAGGAAACCAGAAAAGAAGAGAAGGAGGCTATGTCAACAGAAGATGTGGAGGAGATAGTAGCGGAAGTAAAAGACAAACAAATTGAACCGGCGGAGGGGGTTCAACAGCCTATGGAGGAACCGGAAGTGATGGTTCAAGAAGCTCCACCGGAGATCAGCCAACCCAAACAACCAATGGTACCCGGAGAAATCGACTTCATGGAGATGTTCAAAATGGTGATGGAGAAGATAGAAGAGAGCCAGAAATCATCCAAAGAGGACAATCGGTCAATGAAGGAGGACTTAAACAAGAAGATGGACGAAAATAGCCAATCCACCAGGGAGTTAAGCAAGAAGATGGAAGAATCATTAAACTCCACTAAGGCAGACTTAAACAGAATAGAAGAAGGTCAGAGATCCACCAAAGAAGACTTAAACAGAATAGAGGAAGGTCAGTGATCCACAAAAGAGGATTTAAGCAAGAAAATAGAGGAAGGCCAGAGGGAGAACAAGAAACACATGTAATTATTAAAGGAAGAGTTCAATAACCAAATACAGGAGACGAACAGGAGGATGGAAGATGGACAAAAGAAAACTGAGGAATTACTGGAGAAGAAAATGGCCATCATGAAAGCAGATTTATCGACAGAGTTGGGAGTTAGAATGGATCAGGCCAATCAGAAGATGGATGAAATCACTGCTAAGTTCAATAGAGACGTCGAAACAATACAATCTGACCATGAAGGAATGTGGCAGCAAATAAGTATCAACAGCAACAAGATGAAGGAAGCCGCCAAGGATACAGAAGAGAAGATAGAAAAAAGGTTGAAGGAAAACGTTGATGAAATCGAGAAGCGCATGGCCATCCTATCAACTGAAGTTAACATCGAGATGGAGGAAGTACGAAAGGAGGGAGAAGGTACCAGCCTGAGACTAATACAAACAGAGTTGGACATCAATCAACGTATCAACGAAATGGATAGGACGCACGGTACACAAATTAATGTGATAACACAAGAACAAACCAATATGAAAATAGCACAGTCAACACTAACAGACAAGTGTGAAGAAGTATCCGGAAGAGTGGACGCAATTAAGCAGCAGGTACACGATGACAGAACCCTACTAACCGAGCGTCAACGAAGAGAGCTAGATGACCTCCGCGACGAGATGCATCGTATACAAACGATACCAAATCTACTATCCGGATTGATTCATCTAGACAACAGAGACCAGATTGAATTCAGGGCTTATTATAAAAATCCGCTAGAATTTTTAGAACGGATGGAAGAAATCCTACGAAAAAACAGAGAAAATAGATGGACTACCATTAAGGGAATGTTAGACGAAGCTTTCAAAAGCATGTTCGACAATTGGTGGACGGCAACCCGTAACGAAGTGGGGAATTATGACAACTTCAAGGTGGCGTTTAAACAGAAATATTGGTCAGAAGCCACCCAGAATATCGTCAGGGACGACATCACGAACGGGAGGTTCGATACACATGGAAGGCAGTCAATGACAACGTATTTCTTGGGAAAAATTTGCCTAGCCAGGAATCTTGAACCCGCCATTCCAGAAGAATGCCTAGTGATGAAATTAGCCTACCACTTCAATCAAGGCATATCACAAGGGAGGCTAAACGCACAAATAAAGACAGTCCAAGGGATGTGCGAACTGTTGGAGAACCATGAAAGAGAACGCTACTACCAACGTAGTCGACAAGGACCAAGCCAGACGTATGATCGAGGCGGACCTGGGAATAATAACCCCAACATATCCAACGAAAGAAATAGCCCAGCAAGAAATCACAATTACCCACCAAGATACCAAAATCACCCTATACCACGTCAAGACGGAGGGGGCAACAACGTAAATAATAGAGGGAATAATAATAATAATCAGCATTCAGGTGGATATCAGCGAGAGCCAGCTTACCAAAGAGGTAACAATTATTACCGGCCGTACCAGAATCAAGCTCCCAATCATCACCCAAGACAAAGCAATGGCAATCAACATAATAATCACTTTCGTAGAGTGCATTATGCTCAAGCCAGTCGAGGAGGAAATCATCGAAACTACTACCAAGGAAGGAGGAGTTTACCTAATCAACATAGTTACTCCAGCAACAGCGATAGAGAGGAGCGGGAATCTGGATACCGATCTAACGGAAGCGACAGTAATGGAAGTCAAGGAACAACAACGCAAAATACAGCAACCTACAATAATGGACATGGAAATGGGAATCAAGAACCCATAGCGTCGACATCACAAGACAGGCACGGGAATAGTGACCTGCCTTTAAACGCCAACCGGCAGTGAAAAACCAAATAGTACCCTCACTGAACCGGACTATTGGGTCTAGAGTTTTGGCAAACCATCAAAATCTTCGCAAAACATACACCAATAATTATTTGAAAAATATTAGAAGAGACTTAATGGAAGAAAAAGAGAATACTATCAGCGACACAAGTAATAGTGAAATTGCCTACATAGCGGTGAAGGTCAATAACATAAAAGCGACGGCAATGATAGATACCGGAGCAAATGTATCATTGATTGATAAAGTGGAGTTAGATAGAATCCAATCTGAAAATAAAGCGACAATACCCACTTTACCTATTAACAACATTGTACTCATTGGAGCTACCGGACGTCAAAACAAGACGATTAGACAACAAGTGCAGCTTGATGTATCCAGCAATGGCAACACGATACAGATGATATTCCTCGTAGCCAGTGGGTTACCATTTACCCTGCTCATTGGGTGTGATGTACTCAGGAAATACACTGCGATAATTAACATGGACACCAATACAGTAAGAATGAAGACAGGAGAGGTTGAGTGGACAGCCAAGCTAACAGAATATCAAAGGGCACCCGCAGAACATGTAATCTACTACATTAGGGAAGGCCACCAACATCAGGAAGGCGCCATCAACAAGAAGCTTCACGATAACCCAGAGGAAGATTTATGGTTGACCAAGATTAATGAGATACGAGAATTCAAGACCCACCAAAATAACCAAGAGCTGGCATGGGAACAAAAGGACCATCTGATAAACATATATTGCCAGTATCGTCACATATTTTCCGATGCACCCGGAAAAATTAAAAATTTCCAATGCGAGTTAAGATTCAAAGACCAAACCGAATTTAAACGAAAATCTTATCCTATCGCCTTTTCGCTGAAGGAAGCAGTAAGGGAAGAAATCCAGCGTTGATTGCAAATGACATTATCGAAGTAAGCAATTCACCATATACCAACCCTATTGTCGCCGTACCGAAGAAAAATGGTGCGGTACGAATTTGTTTAGATGCTAGGGAATTAAACAAAACCATAATTAACGACAGGACATCACCAGGAGAAATTGATGAGATTCTAAAGAAGTTTTATGGTTCAAAATTCTACAGTATATGGGATACGGTATGCGGATATTGGCAAGTTGAACTGCATCCGAATAGTAGGAAGTACACTGCCTTTATTTTCGAAGGTAGAAATTACCATTTCAAAAGACTACCGTTTGGCTTAGTAAATTCGGTAGCGATATTCGTCAAGTGTATGGACGAGATACTGGGCCACAATACACTGCAATTTACAACAGTCTATGTTGACGATCTCTTAATCGCTTCCAACAATTGGGAGGAACACTGTGAAAGGGTGGCACAGGTCTTACAGAAACTAGAAGATAATCACATTACATTGAAGTTAGATAAGTCTCAATTAATAGCAAAAGAAGTCCAATTTTTGGGGTTTAACCTATCTGAGCATGGAATTACACCGTCCCAGGAAAAGATGGAGGCAATACAGCGTTTCCCCGTCCCACAGAATAAGAAACAACTGCAATCGTTCCTCGGGATCTGCAACTACTATCGTAAATTTCAAGTGAATTATTCCGAATTAACAGCTCGATTTTCAAAACAGCTTTCATCAAAAGAAAAGTGGAAATGGGAATCAGAACAAGAATCTACATTTAAGTTAATCAAAGAAAAGTTCCTAGAAACCGTAATGTTACATCACCCTAACTTTGAAAAACAATTTTTCATGAACTGCGACGCCAGCGATTTGAGTCTCGGATCCGTGCTATATCAAGAAGACCAAGACGGGAACCATGAAGTAATCAGTTTTGCAAGTCGCACGTTGAACAAGTGTGAACGCAACTATCACACCACAGAAAAAGAATTATTAAGTATCGTATTCGCTTGCGAAAAATTTAGGACCTTTATCTTGGGATATAAAGTGACAGTAAGAACGGATCATAAATCCATTTCATTCCTCAAGAACTGTAAATTGAAACACGGGAGATTGACCAGATGGACTCTCACACTCCAAGAGTATAATATACAGTGGGAGTACATACCGGGAAAAAGTAACACAGCTGCAGACATGTTATCCCGGATTGACATCGACGCCCAAACATTTCAAGGAGAGAGAGAAACCATCGCGAAGGTCTACCACTTGCTAAAAAATAAATCTGAGCTTACTGAAAGCAATAAAAATGGTGAAGACTGGAAAGTAGTTGTCCCAAAGGTTCTAGAGAGAGATTTGACCATCGACTATCACATACGATATGGTCATATGGGCGCAGTGAAGGTGGTAAAAGCACTACAAGAACATGTGTATTTCACTGATATGAATAGGAAGGTAAGAAAATATATACAGAATTGCCATATTTGCCAGCTAGTCAAATGCAGTAACGAAAAGAGAGAAGGAGTGATGATACCGATAACATCTATGACAAAATTAGAAAAAATCTTCCTGGACATTTGTGGGCCGTTTCCACGGAGTGGTGGAAGACATCAGTATAAATATATCATTATTATCTTTGACCACTATACAAAATATACGAAGCTGTATCCACTTAATCGAGCCACAACAAGCAAGATACTAGAAGTAGTTATAAATAAATACATACCCGAAGTGGGCCGACCAGCATCAATAGTTACAGATCACGGAACGCAGTTTCGAGGACGGAAATGGCGGGAAACACTGCTCCATATGGGCATCAAAACGTATAAGACATCGGTGTACCACCCCAACAGCAACCCTGCTGAGAGAGTGTTGAGGGAAGTAGGAAGGATTTTAAGAACCTACTGTCACAGCCAGCAGAGGAAGTGGGAGGAGTATTTGTCCCCAGCTGAAGACTTCTTAAACCTCGCATACCATCAGTCAACTGAGGAGACACCATACATGGCAATGCATGAAAAAAGACCACCCCGAGAGATCACAGAAATAATTAACTTTCCAATAAGTGCAGAGATCAAGTTTGACCAAACCAAGTTCTATAATGCTGTTGAAAGAGCCCAGAAACTGAGAATTAAATACAAAAAATTGCAGCCGAAAATTATAAACAAAGCTTTTCGTCATTACTGACATCTTCAGGTCTTAAAAAACGTTTTTTAAGACCTGAAGATGTCAGTAATGACGAAAAGCTTTGTCTAAATAATAAAAACAATTATAGCAGTTTAGCAATTCTATAAAAGAAAAGTAAGGATGGCTGCTAATTTAAACAATACGAAGAACAAAATTATAAAATACAAAGTGGGAGACCAAGTGTTAATCAAAAATCGAGAACTCCCAAGCACTATCGAGGGCATTGCAAAGAAATTACTACTATTATATACCGGACCATATACTGTAACAAAAGACAATCTAAACAACACCTATGAATTGCAAAACCCTATTACAAAAAAGATAAAGGGCACGTATAATCAGACTTCGATGAAAAAATATGTTGACAATTGAAATATGAAATTACAAGTGAAAAGTGAGCGATAAGGATTATTTTATTATTGATACTATGTAAAGGATGAAATGGTTTATTGTGTAAAATGAAAAGATAATTATAAGAATAACTGTTGACTATATCAAGATGAAAAATGAAATGTGGCCATGAAGATTATTGTTATTTACAAAATGAAAAGTAAAAATGTGATTATAAAAATAAATGTTGACTGAAGAAAAAGGGTGAATTATTATTATGAAGATTATTATATGTTTGTATTAAATGAAAAGTAACTATGTAATTATGTATTAAACATTGAATGTATATTGTCATTTTATAATGTGGGAAAAAATGATCCCAGAGAATTTATGTAAAGGAATCAGAACATTGTATTCATTAATGATAACTACTACAAAAAAGGAATGTCAATACGGGACTGACACATTACAACCTTGGCACAAAGTAATTCCAAGAGCCACATCAACCAGTAGAACAAAAACATCTCACCCGTACTACTATATAAAAAAAGATGTCAATACGAGAAAGACACTCAACAACCTTGGCACAATTATTTCCAAGAGCCACGTCAACCAGTAGAACAACAACATCTCACCCGTACTACTATAAGAAAAAGAAGAGTTGGAAGAATAAACCAAGTGAACATTATTACTGTAGAGAAACGACTACACACGACAAATTTATATTTGAATAAAGAAAAGCCAGCACTACATGAAGTACAGATACCAACTAAAACCTGGAAAAGGAAAGAAAAAATAAATGTACTAATACATAGTATCTAGAAGAATGAATTTGGAACGAAGATTATGACGAAATAACGGTCAAGGTAATACAGAATGAAGAGATTAATTTATGATGAAGAAGAATAAAAAAGAATATACTAACGAAGAAAATCATGAGAGTATACCAATGAGGAAATGTAAAACAAAATATCCCGATGATATGTGAAGAATTAGTTAAGTTGAATCAAGAAAAGAGAGAATCACAATGTACAAACCGCAGATGCGAGAATTAATCCCAAGAATATTTATTATTTGTCGGAAAAACGACCACTATTATTATTATTATTAATGATTTGAGATGAATTGACTGAAGAGTAATGCCAGCAATCATTTATTATTATTAAAGGAGATGATTTGCCTCCATATTTATTGAAATTAGTATGGCCAGTAGAGTCGAATAGCCAAAGTGAGCCGCTCTAAACTGCCCCAGCTAAATGTATGTTAGGGAACTAAATAAACGAGGGAAGTAATTACATAGAGAAGAAATAAATATGATTCAAAGAGCAGAAAGCGAAAGGATATATGGAAAAAACATGTAAATCAATATGGAATGTACAATAATTGATAAATTCTTCATAGAAAAATATAGTATAATCATAACTCAGAATTAATCAATTCTTAAAGGAAGGCATATGTAACATAACCAAATATGGCAGTTACATAAAATGAGCCTAAAGGACGGCAAGTAAGATAAAAAATATGAATGTAAATCTAGATAAGTAAATCCATGTATATAAAGAGTGTATCTACAAATGTGTTAATATGAAAATCCAACTATAAATAAGATAATATCAATCTAGTGACATCAACTACGAAAAATAAGAAAGAAAATGAAGTGAGCCAAAACCAAATACCAATTATAGACCCAATAGGATCCAAAAGTGAGGGGAAACAACGAAACAAGAATTAACAAACTCCAAAAGTGAGGGGAAATGACGAAATAAGGATTTAACAAACTCCAAAAGTGAGGGGAAATAACGAAATAAGGATTTAACAAACTCCAAAAGTGAGGGGAAACGACTAAAGAATAATGACTACAATGAAGATAACAAGAAAGAAGAAAGAAGAAGGACAAGAAAGCTGATTCAGAAGAGAGAAGAAAATGAATAAATCATACCAGAAATCAACATAAACCACGTGCACCAAAGACTAATTAAATGACAAGTGAAATAATGATTATCAAATGTGAGGATGAAAAACAGTGATTAGCATTTAAGGAAACACAAACAATAACAGTGCGTACTTAATAGATGTGAAACATGTGAATAACCAACTATTTCTACTAATAAAACCACACAAACAATTATAGTGAGGAAGTTTATGAGTATATGAAAATAGGTTAATTCCATGATGAAAACAACAAAATATTAAATAAGTCAAATAGACACGAACAATGAGTGTGACGCATTTAATAAAGTTGTGATTAACACAGATAATCATAAGTCCACCAAAATGAAACAAAATGGAACAATATAACTATGTTTTATTTTGGTAAAGAACTGACAACAATATAAAAAACCATTGTATCAAACAAAAGGAATTGAATTGAATTCAACCCATGACTAGAAAAGTATCATAAATAATACAATAAGATATGTATTAATGTTTAAGAAGGAATGTGTAAACATGTGTCACAAAATAAGTAAAATATTATTGTGAAAGACCATACTGATACCATGTAGATAGTAGAGACATACTGCATTAAAACAGATGGTACATTGTTACATAACCCATAGAGAAAGTACCTGTTAATCAGAAAACCAGAAATATCAATGAAAATCATTGATTATCAACAGTGATATCAATTAAGGAATTGTGATAAATAACAATACATCCTAATAGACAATACATTAAAATGCAACCATGTAAATAAAACCAATCAAATACAATGACAGACAGCTATAGCAAAGATGCAACAAATATGCCAATTCAAATAGGCAAAATGCAATATCAAAACCAATACTAAAGTGAATAACCATATTACCAGTAGTAAGACTAATATCTGGTAATGGTTTGAGAACAGATCTTTAACATAAAAACAACAGTATTATAAACAAAATAATGTAAACTAACTAACCATGTACAAACAATCAGATGTAAGATGGACCACTGTATGGCCCATTAGTTAAGGAAAATAGTGTATTAAAACTTAAACACAGATTGTTCACAATATTACCAGTAGTTAGAGGGAAAATCAATACAACTTTGAGAACAGATTAGAACTATAAAAACAGTCAGTATATATGCAAATAATTAGAAACCAA
The DNA here is from genome assembly GCA_034769895.1 of Magicicada septendecula. Taxonomy (NCBI): domain Eukaryota; kingdom Metazoa; phylum Arthropoda; class Insecta; order Hemiptera; family Cicadidae; genus Magicicada; species Magicicada septendecula. The sequence goes on from CM068368.1 coordinate 786,989,609, forward strand.
CTGACCATAGTGACAGAAATCACAAATAAACCAACCATGTCAAGTAAGTTACTTAGGTAAAATATGACATATAAATTTATCTAAGAGTAAATGAGAACATTACCAAAAGTAGGAGTAATGTCTAATACCAATGTAGAAACATAAACATAATGTAACAATAACAGTTTAAGTATTGTTTTTATGAAAAATAAATAACCATTATGTTGAAACACCATAGGAACAAGCCCATTATTAGAGAATTGAAGGGTACTAAACTAGCTAGAAGCTAACCAATATATGTAATACACTAAGTACAATGTATGTACACTAATGACAGTTCATACTTAATATAATTCACTTAGAAAAAGACTAAAATTATATTGACAATTGTATGAGAAAGTTAGAAGAGGAAGGAGGCAGTATGTGTATTATGTTTAATACAATCATGTGAGGATATTTAAATGTGAAATCATGTAAATAATCGTTTTAGTATTATTAGATTACAAGATTACTTGTATTAGATAAGGGAAATTCATTGTAAATACTTTTATATGAAAACCAAGATGGACGCCTAATGACGCTAAAACAAGCTATTGTTAAGGAAATAATTATTTCCAAATAACCAATCAAACCAAGTGAGAAATGGACTCCAAGTGTTTATTTAGAAAGTGTTTTTAGTAAAAATAATTAAATTTGGTGTCAAAAACTTATAAAAATAAGAAACACCAAGATAATTAATAAAAACATTATTTTAAGAGAAGCAATGTAAATAAAATAGTGTTGTTTAGACTCAAATTAAAGAGGAAAATGTCTATAATTCAATGACATAACTCATGTAACGATAGGACGGTCAATAAGGAAGTTATTGTAATTATTAACTTTTCAAGTATTTTTTACACTAGTGCTTACGTCACATAAACCAGGACCCAAAGTCGAAATTTGGTAAAACACCAAATATTTTAATAAAACATGGGCCTTTGGGGTGAAGATTATAGTGATGACAGCCAATCAAATCAACGCATTTTGTCAGAAACGAGAGAGACGCTTTGGCAATTTGTAACAGTCTAAGAACAGCTTCCAGACGAATAGGTCACGCCACTCCACGTCATGAAGAAGTATTATTTTAAAATTGGTGCGCATACACTGACATAAAGTTAATATACAGACGTAACCTTAACACAACAGATACACTTCCGAGTGATATGTGCGGGATTACCGAACAATAAGTACGATAGTGTATAATCCCGATCGTACTCGCGTGTGTTGTGATTATAAACAGGGAGTACATTATTTTATTTGAATAACTTTAATTTTCAGAAATAATATTTTTGAAATAGACATTTTGATACTACGCGAGTCATTATTAGCGCAGTATCAAACTTATGATGGAATTATTATAATTTCAAGAAATGTTAATTTTTTATTCATTAAAATATTAATTAAATATTTTAATTAATTTTTATAACTATCAAAGTATGTTTAAAGTAACTATCACTAGTTACAAGAGTTTACATTTAGTCGCTCTTTTGACTAAACTTGTTTTGATTATTCGATATTTTGAAATAAATAACATTAACGTACGTACAAAAGTATAAAGTAATTTTAATAGTAACATGTTAAAAGGTTACTAATATTATGTTCAAAAATATAAATTAAGAAATATTAACCAGTAAGAAATCATTTTCTGTAATAGCATTACCTGTGATCGCTAACCTCAAATTGGTAGCGGTTGCTTATTAATTTAACTGTTGCATCTGTTCTCAAATAGTTTCCAAACTAAATAGAAATCATAACAAGAGTTTTTTTGTATTTTATTAATTTTTTCTCTTGAAAATATATATTTATCAAATTCATTGTTGAAAATAAAACGAGATATTGAAACTGTACAAGCCACGAGTCTGACACTGGCTATAGAATGTTTTAAGGTGCGTGCGCATCCAGACGTACGATAATTACTTACTTACCATACATATGGTATTAAATTTCATTGTTTTATATTTATTCGTTATTTTTGAACCATTGTTTAATTTTATTAGTTCTATAAATATTACATCTTGACACTGATATCATGGATCTTCAAAGAACCTAACAACCTGATAATATATTAACGAGAAAACATAACCTTATAAATTCAAATTATTGTACTGAAGACAGGACTACCACCATTGAGCCTGGATAGAGTTTTATGTTAAAATTAATCGATTGTAATTATTATTTAAAGGGTTATTAGTCTAAATGATTGTTAATTGTTTTTTTTCTTGAAATTTGCCATTTTTAAAATTTGTTAATAAACCTACACTTCTTTACCAATGAACAAGAGTATCATTTCAAGTAGAAATTAAATTATTTCTTGTAAATCAGTTCTACCAAAGGTGGCGGAAGAATTCAAACTAAGAGAAATTTAAAGTATTACATATGTGTACTAACTGTTATAAATATTCAAATTGAATATTTGTGCGTATTTTGAATGTATGTATTTCAGCAACAACCGTCACAGAACAGGACTGAAACGGATACTTGTGGTAAGTGAGGGAGGCATAAAACAAAAAAGTGCGCGAAACTTATTTAAATTGAAAGAGTGAAATCTTCATAAACACTTATACAATCACACTAATAACTCCTAATAGTTACAATTGGAGCAATTTTTATAGAAACAACATAATAGCAGATACCGGAGCGTATCTGCAAGCACACTACAATTACAACTATAAATACAAGTACACTGTACACAGTATAGTACAGTACATTATACTATACTTCAGAAGTGATAGAAGATCACACACCACACATCGATATTATACTATATATACTATACTTATACTTGTTGTTCCATAACAAGTTATGGAATTAGTATATTCCATAATACTTAACAAGTTAAGAATTAGTATATTTAGGTTATTAGTTATTGTATATCTTCCTAACTCGTGCCCCACGTTGGGCGCCAACTTGTTCTTTGAGGATCCATGATATCAGTGTCAAGATGTAATATTTATAGAACTAATAAAATTAAACAATGGTTCAAAAATAACGAATAAATATAAAACAATGAAATTTAATACCATATGTATGGTAAGTAAGTAATTATCGTACGTCTGGATGCGCACGCACCTTAAAACATTCTATAGCCTGTGTCAGACTCGTGGCTTGTACAGTTTCAATATCTCGTTTTATTTTCAACAATGAATTTGATAAATATATATTTTCAAGAGAAAAAATTAATAAAATACAAAAAAAAAACTCTTGTTATGATTTCTATTTAGTTTGGAAACTATTTGAGAACAGATACAACAGTTAAATTAATAAGCTACCGCTACCAATTTGAGGTTAGCGATCACAGGTAATGCTATTACAGAAAATGATTTCTTACTGGTTAATATTTCTTAATTTATATTTTTGAACATAATATTAGTAACCTTTTAACATGTTACTATTAAAATTACTTTATACTTTTGTACGTACGTTAATGTTATTTATTTCAAAATATCGAATAATCAAAACAAGTTTTAGTCAAAAGAGCGACTAAATGTAAACTCTTGTAATTAGTAATAGTTACTTTAAACATACTTTGATAGTTATAAAAATTAATTAAAATATTTAATTAATATTTTAATGAATAAAAAAATTAACATTTCTTGAAATTATAATAATTCCATCATAAGTTTGATACTGCGCTAATAATGACTCGCGTAGTATCAAAATGTCTATTTCAAAAATATTATTTCTGAAAATTAAAGTTATTCAAATAAAATAATGTACTCCCTGTTTATAATCACAACACACGCGAGTACGATCGGGATTATACACTATCGTACCTATTGTTCGGTAATCCCGCACATATCACTCGGAAGTGTATTTGTTGTGTTAAGGTTACGTCTGTATATTAACTTTGTCAGTGTACGCGCACCAATTTTAAAATAATACTTCTTCATGACGTGGAGTGGCGTGACCTATTCGTCTGGAAGCTGTTCTTAGACTGTTACAAATTGCCAAAGCGTCTCTCTCGTTTCTGACAAAATGCGTTGATTTGATTGGCTGTCATCACTATAATCTTCACCCCACAGGCCCATGTTTTATTAAAATATTTGGTGTTTTACCAAATTTCGATTTTGGGTCCTGGTTTATGTGACGTAAGCACTAGTGTAAAAAATACTTGAAAAGTTAATAATTACAATAACTTCCTTATTGAACGTCCTATCGTTACATGAGTTATGTCATTGAATTATAGACATTTTCCTCTTTAATTTGAGTCTAAACAACACTATTTTATTTACATTGCTTCTCTTAAAATAATGTTTTTATTAATTATCTTGGTGTTTCTTATTTTTATAAGTTTTTGACACCAAATTTAATTATTTTTACCAAAAACACTTTCTAAATAAACACTTGGAGCCCATTTCTCACTTGGTTTGATTGGTTATTTGGAAATAATTATTTCCTTAACAATAGCTTGTTTTAGCGTCATTAGGCGTCCATCTTGGTTTTCATATAAAAGTATTTACAATGAATTTCCCTTATCTAATACAAGTAATCTTATAATCTAATAATACTAAAACGATTATTTACATGATTTCACATTTAGATATCCTCACATGATGGTATTAAACATAATACACATACTGTCTCCTTCCTCTTCTAACTTTCTCATACAATTGTCAATATAATTTTAGTCTTTTTCTAAGTGAATTATATTAAGTATGAACTGTCATTAGTGTACATTCATTGTACTTAGTGTATTACATATATTGGTTAGCTTCTAGCTAGTTTAGTACCCTTCAATTCTCTAATAATGGGCTTGTTCCTATGGTGTTTCAACATAATGGTTATTTATTTTTCATAAAAACGATACTTAAACTGTTATTGTTACATTATGTTTATGTTTCTACATTGGTATTAGACATTACTCCTACTTTTGGTAATGTTCTCATTTACTCTTAGATAAATTTATATGTCATATTTTACCTAAGTAACTTACTTGACATGGTTGGTTTATTTGTGATTTCTGTCACTATGGTCAGTTGGTTTCTAATTATTTGCATATATACTGACTGTTTTTATAGTTCTAATCTGTTCTCAAAGTTGTATTGATTTTCCCTCTAACTACTGGTAATATTGTGAACAATCTGTGTTTAAGTTTTAATACACTATTTTCCTTAACTAATGGGCCATACAGTGGTCCATCTTACATCTGATTGTTTGTACATGGTTAGTTAGTTTACATTATTTTGTTTATAATACTGTTGTTTTTATGTTAAAGATCTGTTCTCAAACCATTACCAGATATTAGTCTTACTACTGGTAATATGGTTATTCACTTTAGTATTGGTTTTGATATTGCACTTTGCCTATTTGAATTGGCATATTTGTTGCATCTTTGCTATAGCTGTCTGTCATTGTATTTGATTGGTTTTATTTACATGGTTGCATTTTAATGTATTGTCTATTAGGATGTATTGTTATTTATAACAATTCCTTAATTGATATCACTGTTGATAATCATTGATTTTCATTGATATTTCTGGTTTTCTGTTTAACAGGTACTTTCTCTATGGGTTATGTAACAATGTACCATCTGTTTTAATGCAGTATGTCTCTACTATCTACATGGTATCAGTATGGTCTTTCACAATAATATTTTACTTATTTTGTGACACATGTTTACACATTCCTTCTTAAACATTAATACATATCTTATTGTATTATTTATGATACTTTTCTAGTCATGGGTTGAATTCAATTCAATTCCTTTTGTTTGATACAATGGTTTTTTATATTGTTGTCAGTTCTTTACCAAAAATAAAACATAGTCATATTGTTCCATTTTGTTTCATTTTGGTGGACTTATGATTATCTGTGTTAATCACAACTTTATTAAATGCATCACACTCATTGTTCGTGTCTATTTGACTTATTTAATATTTTGTTGTTTTCATCATGGAATTAACCTATTTTCATATACTCATAAACTTCCTCACTATAATTGTTTGTGTGGTTTTATTAGTAGAAATAGTTGGTTATTCACATGTTTCACATCTATTAAGTACGCACTGTTATTGTTTGTGTTTCCTTAAATGCTAATCACTGTTTTTTCATCCTCACATTTGATAATCATTATTTCACTTGTCACTTAATTAGTCTTTGGTGCACGTGGTTTATGTTGATTTCTGGTATGATTTATTCATCTTCTTCTCTCTTCTGAATCAGCTTTCTTGTCCTTCTTCTTTCTTCTTTCTTGTTATCTTCATTGTAGTCATTATTCTTTAGTCGTTTCCCCTCACTTTTGGAGTTTGTTAATTCTTGTTTCGTTGTTTCCCCTCACTTTTGGAGTTTGTTAATTCTTGTTTTGTTGTTTCCCCTCACTTTTGGATCCTATTGGGTCTATAATTGGTATTTGGTTTTGGCTCACTTCATTTTCTTTCTTATTTTTCGTAGTTGATGTCACTAAATTGATATTATCTTATTCATAGTTGGATTTTCATATTAACACATTTGTAGATACACACTTTATATACATGGATTTACTTATCTAGATTTACATTCATATTTTTTTTTTATCTTACTTGCCGTCCTTTAGGCTCATTTTATGCAACTGCCATATTTGGTTATGTTAGAATATATATATATATATATTTATATATATTATAACTCTACTTCTATGCGTTATTGTTATGTTGTGTTGTGTGTGAGTACCTACCTGCTGTCTGATCTTGCAGATTCTTCCGACTAGGGCGTGTGGATTTTGGATTTGAAGTTCGCAAGCTAGTAATCTCAAATTTATTTCAACAACACACAAAATAGGTTACTTTAAAGGGGGAGAGTTTTGTGAGACTGATAGGCTTTATCGTACAACAATAAAACACTGTTATATGGGGTAATAAAACGTTGTTTATTACACCAACAACACACAAGAATAGAATGGTTATTATTACTTCCATATTCCTTAAGGAATGGAAGTATGGTGATGGCAAAAAAAATCGTGTTCGAGATTATTGCAGATTCTGATTCTACTACACTCAAAACATGAAAAAAAGTCGTTTTCCGAAAAGTGTCTGTGTGTCTGTCTGTAGATTTTTTTTCTATGGCAAACGATAACTGCCGCAAATTCAAACATAATCAAATAATTTTTTGCATGCAGCCCTGATTTGCAGAGTACTCGCGACCTATTGTTTTTGGTGAAGATCGGTTGAGGGAAAGGGGTAGTTTACCTGCAACAGTTTTTTTTTAGCAAGGGTAATTTTGTTTGTTTGGCAAACGATAACAGCCGCAAATTCAAACAGAATCAAATAATGTTTCGCATACAGCCCTAAATTGTAGAGTTCTCAAGATCTGTTGATTTTGGTGAAGATCGGTTAAGGGAAAGGGGTAGTTTACCTGTAACGTTTTATGTTTTAACAAGGGTATTTCCTATGGCAAACGATAACAGCCGCAAATTCAAACAGAATCAAAAGATTATTTGCATACAGCCCTAAATTGTAGAGTTCTCAAGACCTATTGTTTTTGGTGAAGTTCGGTTGAGGGAAAGGGGTAGTTTACCTGCAACGTTTTTTTAACAAGGGTATTTTCTATGGCAAACGATAACAGCCGCAAATTCAAACAGAATCAAATAATGTTTTGCATACAGCCCTGATTTGTAGAGTACTCAAGACCTATTGTTTTTGGTGAAGATCGGTTAAGGGAAAGGGGTAGTTTACCTGTAACGTTTTATGTTTTAACAAGGGTATTTCCTATGGCAAACGATAACAGCCGCAAATTCAAACAGAATCAAAAGATTATTTGCATACGGCCCTAAATTGTAGAGTTCTCAAGACCTATTGTTTTTGGTGAAGATCGGTTGAGGGAAAGGGGTAGTTTACCTGCAACGTTTTTTTAACAAGGGTATTTTCTATGGCAAACGATAACAGCCGCAAATTCAAACAGAATCAAATAATGTTTTGCATGCAGGCCTGATTTGCAGAGTACTCGCGACCTATTGTTTTTGGTGAAGATCGGTTGAGGGAAAGGGGTAGTTTACCTGCAACGGTTTTTTTTTAGCAAGCGTAATTTTGTTTGTTTGGCAAACGATAACAGCCGCAAATTCAAACAGAATCAAATAATGTTTCGCATACAGCCCTGAATTGTAGAGTTCTCAATATCTGTTGATTTTGGTGAAGATCGGTTAAGGGAAAGGGGTAGTTTACCAGTAACGTTTTATGTTTTAACAAGGGTATTTCCTATGGCAAACGATAACAGCCGCAAATTCAAACAGAATCAAAAGATTATTTGCATACAGCCCTAAATTGTAGAGTTCTCAAGACCTATTGTTTTTGGTGAAGTTCAGTTGAGGGAAAGGGGTAGTTTACCTGCAACGTTTTTTTAACAAGGGTATTTTCTATGGCAAACGATAACAGCCGCAAATTCAAACAGAATCAAATAATGTTTTGCATACAGCCCTGATTTGTAGAGTACTCAAGACCTGTTGTTTTTGGTGAAGATCGGTTAAGGGGAAGGGGTAGTTTACCTGCAACGTTTTTTTATCAAGCGTATTTTCTATGGTAAACGATAACAGCCGCAAATTCAAACAGAATCAAATAATTTTTTGCATACGTCCCTGAATTGTAGAGGTCTCAATGACTTTCGATTTTGGTGAAGATCGGTTAAGGGGAAGGGGTAGTTTACTTGCAACCTTTTACGTTTTAACAAGAGTAAAGTACTTGAAAATTTATTTAAACTTTTTGAAACAATGGTAATTGTTAAAAATAAAATAATTTTGTTGCCAGGCAATAAAATTATAATTTTTTCATTTTAATGTAATATAATATTTTTCATTTAATACAGCAATAAAAAGGCAGGTAAGACAGCCTGGCTGTTTGGCTGAAAATGATTTTAAATATAAATCTTAGAATATGGAAGTCATGTATGGTTCTCCATACCGATATTTTTATGAATTTCTTACAGGCTAAACAATGAATCAATGTTTTTCGATTGGTCAATAGTTGAAAGATACTGAACTCATTCTTTGGCGAGTTAATTGCAATTTAAATTTTAATTTATTAATTGATTTAATCTAATTAAATTTCTTTAATTAAATTGAATTTAAATGTTCATGAAACAAAATATAAAACTCTGAAATTAATTAGAATAATTAATTAAAATAAATTAGACGTGACAGTCTAGTTCACGTTATTTCATTTCTAGTGATTCTACTTCTGATATACTGCAGTATGATCTAATAATTAGATTGTCAGTTAAGATTTGTATAGCGCTTTTATACTACTTCTATTTCTTAACTATAACTTACTAATGACTTAAACTGCTATACAGATTCTCACAACGAATTTACTTTTTAATTACTAGAGTCTTTGCTTTTTGTTTGGCACCTGAATTATTTGAATTACAATGTTTTAATTGAAAAATAGAAAATTTGATCTGAAAAATAAATAAGTGGATTTTGCTTTCCTGTTACTGAAGAGGATGTCGTCCCGATTTGTCCCTCGTCGATTCGAGTCCTTTGTTAGAGAAAGTAATCTGCTTAGAACTGCTGGATTCGGTCGTGGAGTTCAAAATTCGGCAACACTCTGCTTCCTTGCTGTTTGTGAATATTTTAACGTCTGCTACTGTCCGCTGGAACTGCTTCCTGTCCCTCGTCGATTCGCACGTTGCACGTCAGCGTGTGTGTGTGTGTGTGTGCTTCGTTCGGGTGGTCGCTCTGCTCGTCAGCTGTTCACCAATGATTTAGACGGCCTCTCTGCTGGTTGAAGTCTGGTCTTGAAGTCTGGTGGATCTCTTGCGTGCTTATGACTAACTGGTAGTACACAATAAGCTTGGTTGCTGTACTGAAGAGTATCTCGCCTTTACGCAACAATTACGAGCTATACAGATGATCTGTACTTAGTGTGTTCGTAATTGCGTGTGTGTTGACCACGTAGAGTCTTCTTGTTGATCTTCACCACTTTGGTTACTAGACGATCGAAGGACTACGTCTTAACTTCGTGAGTACTGGCAAAAGAGTGAGGTTTCAACCAGAAAACACCGCGCTGGCCGGGGCTCGCGTGAAATGATTTCATTGGCTGACACACTCTCCCTACCACATAAAATTTTGAATTCCCTTGGTCCGTGAGAATGAAGTTAGGTTCCCACAGACGGAGAATTGATATTATTATCTAATATTCTTATTATAATTACCCGGCGGAACCAATTTGCCACTCCGGATATCCTGTGCTTATTTAATTTTGCCAAACCAAGTTGTGTGAAATCTAAAATATACAATCTGTCAGAAATTATTATCTTTATAACATACTAAAATCTCATTACTGTAACTCTATTTTTACAGAAGTTATTCAATTATTTTAATTAACTCTTTCATTTGTTAATTATATTGCATCAAATTTTCACACGTCATTATTAATATTTCGGTAAACATTTTGGCTATATTAGATTTCGCCTTTATTTATTAGTTTCCGAGATATTAACAATTAACAGTTTGGGTGTGGTCGCTTCCTTGTACAGCGAACTGATTACATAATGACCACGTGTGCGTTGCTTTACAAAGCATTATTTTCAATGCGCTACATTCAAATGGAGTTTTGACTGGTACATTTTATTTAAATATGCTTTCAGTATGCGGTAAACATATAACCCCAAATAGTTAATATTTGGTGCTGTTATATATTCCCACACCCGCTTTAAAAGAAAAATGAATGTAATAATTACAGTTATTTTTTTTTTCTTAATCATTACACACATATTCTGTAATCACTATTCTTATTACCTATACATTGTATTACTTATTCAAAAGAAAAACATACATGTGTGTTAATATTATTTCATTACATACAACTTAATTCTACATACTCTTATTAATAATATTACATTTGCAATTGTCTGTGTATTAATGTTTTTAGAACGGCTGATATTTTTGTTTGTAAACAGTGCCGCGTGCAAAGGAATTTGCTGACAGTCTAAACAATCGTTATCGCCGGGCGCGCCTAGTTAATTGCTTGACCTAGTTTCAAATGTCGGTCAGCAGGTTATTGCGTGACGTAACTATTTCCTGCTGTGTGTGTTCGTTCGGTTCTACACACCCGCTGTTTATCGCGATAGAAAGACATTATTATTAATACACAAGTTATCTATAATTATTATTAATAATATTATACATCACAAGTTATTTATTTTAATTTTAATTATTATAATACTATTACATTATCTTTTAACTGTAATATTTCGTAACCCTTTTTACGAACGGTTCGACAGTACTTCGTTAACCATCGGTCATTTTCGTAACCGGATTCATCGTCTACGTCTTCCCACGCTGCCTGTGTGGGAACGTCGTCGTCACTTTCCTGCTCTACCGGACGTACATTTGTCGGTGCCCATTGTTGCATTGTGTTGACGGCCAACCACGGTTCCTTCCCTTCCGGTTGAAATACTATGTCAACTGGCGTACAAATTTCTGTAGAAAAATCACTTTTCTTAAATCTAACATTTTTCTTATTTTTACCTACTTTATTGCGATAGGTTTTAGCATGATTTATGGCGCTTCCCCCCTGGAGGCGCCCGTTTCCAAGCTTTTTGGAAACTTACGATTCTTTCTCCTCTCGTTGGGGTCTTTATTGCTTGGAGTATCGCTGTCTTGCTCTATTGTATCAGTTCTAGCTATCTCAACCGTTTGCATAGCTCTAATCGGGGCCCCGTCGTTACCCTTATATTGCCCTTTCGATCTAGCAATATTTTGTTTGCCTTTGTACTCAAAGGTCTTATCTGGGGTTTTTGACGATGTTTGGGGTGGAGTAGAACTAGTACTCGGTCTCTGATCAGGTTGCTGGTATTGTTCTCGCGTATTCTGCCCTTCATTATTTCGGCGAAAATCGGGATTATAATGCCACCCACCAAAATCAAAAACCGTCTCACTTTGGGACACTAGAATGAGGAGTTCGTCTACCTTGCGAATACCCTGCGTAAATACAGCTACTCTAATGTTATGATTAAAATGGTAGGCAAGCTTCGTGACTATGTCAATCTCCGCAAATGCTGGGGTTAAATGCTTCGCGCGTTCGACCTGCTGGATTATATAATTTTCGGCGGTAATACCCATTTTCTTATCAAATCGGCCATATTCCAGTTCATTGCGCAGAAGTCGTTGGGTATGCGAGTTCCAGTACCGGCTTTCAAATTTTTGTTTGAACTCCGCGTATGTGGACACTCTATCGCGTACAATGTTATACCACTTACGCGCCGAATCACGCATCGCGTTAACCACCCACTGTATTTTGTCTTGATCTTCTAGTCGGGAACCTACTCTAGCCATTTCACTCTCACACACTAATAAAAATTCAATGGTGTTTTCGTTATTTTCCCCCGTAAAATACACGCGATTTTTCTCGTCGACAGGACCTTGTACCAAAATATTAGGAGCAGATCTCCTTCGTACCTCCTGTCGTACTTTCAAAATCTCGTCGTTTAACGTTTGTAAAACACTCTCTTTATTAGAGTCAATGTTAGATCGCGTCTCTACAATTGAAGCGTCTAATTTATCTACTCGTCGTTGCGTTTCGGTCACGTCCGCGTGAATCTTTACCTCTAGGGATTCCACCTTCCTTGAAACGTCTAGGGTTTGCTTCTCGCAACGGCTTATGTGATCCTTGAACCGGCCCTCCATACGTGTTACTTGTTCAATAAACGATTTTTGCATAGTGGTCTCAAAAACCTTAAACCGTTCATTGATTTTAGTATCGACCGTATTTACTTTTTCACCGATCTCAGCGACTCTCGCGGTTAGCTCTTTATTACTCTCCACGATTTTTGCATTGCTTTCCGCGATTTCATCTATTTTCGCAGTTAATTCTTTACTACTTTCTTTATTACTTTGCTTAATCTCGGCGTTTATGTCAGCGTTGCTTTGATCTAATTTCTCGGTTAGACTAACTCTCTGCGCTTCGATTTTAGAAGTTAATTCTGCTATACTGAGCTCAGCTTTGGCTGCACTCTGTTCAAATTTCGCGTCTATTTTAGCGGTCAAATCCGCGTTAGCTTGTTCCGCTTTAGCCGCGTTTTGTTTCATTTCTTGTAATAACTGTTTAAACATTTTTTCCGTATCCATTTTAAATACACAACAATTTCAAATATAAAACAATTTAAAATACACAGAACAGTTTCAAATACACACAATAACTTTACTGCTGTACGAACACCAGTCACAAAACTCTTTGGGGATTGTTCAGTTGGACGCCAGCTGTTTTATGAATTAAAACAGCAAAGTTTGTTTTACACGTGAAAATTAAATTTAAATTGAATTTAATTAATTTTCTCGAGCCCCACGAGATTGGAGCGCCATATATAACTTTATTACAAATGTGGCGTTTCAATCTCGTTGTGATTTAATTAATTTAATTCAATCGCACCCCACGTTCCGGGCAACATTTATAACTCTTGTTCGGAACGTGAATTCAATTTGATGTACGTTTGTCGAGCCCCACGTTGGCCGACATTTATAACTCTACTTCTATGCGTTATTGTTATGTTGTGTTGTGTGTGAGTACCTACCTGCTGTCTGATCTTGCAGATTCTTCCGACTAGGGCGTGTGGATTTTGGATTTGAAGTTCGCAAGCTAGTAATCTCAAATTTATTTCAACAACACACAAAATAGGTTACTTTAAAGGGGGAGAGTTTTGTGAGACTGATAGGCTTTATCGTACAACAATAAAACACTGTTATATGGGGTAATAAAATGTTGTTTATTACACCAACAACACACAAGAATAGAATGGTTATTATTTTATGAATTTCTTACAGGCTAAACAATGAATCAATGTTTTTCGATTGGTCAATAGTTGAAAGAAACTGAACTCGTTCTTTGGCGAGTTAATTGGAATTTAAATTTTAATTTATTAATTGATTTAATCTAATTAAATTTCTTTAATTAAATTGAATTTAAATGTTCATGAAACAAAATATAAAACTCTGAAATTAATTAGAATAATTAATTAAAATAAATTAGACGTGACAGTCTAGTTCACGTTATTTCATTTCTAGTGATTCTACTTCTGATATACTGCAGTATGATCTAATAATTAGATTGTCAGTTAAGATTTGTATAGCGCTTTTATACTACTTCTATTTCTTAACTATAACTTACTAATGACTTAAACTGCTATACAGATTCTCACAACGAATTTACTTTTTAATTACTAGAGTCTTTGCTTTTTGTTTGGCACCTGAATTATTTGAATTACAATGTTTTAATTGAAAAATAGAAAATTTGATCTGAAAAATAAATAAGTGGATTTTGCTTTCCTGTTACTGAAGAGGATGTCGTCCCGATTTGTCCCTCGTCGATTCGAGTCCTTGGTTAGAGAAAGTAATCTGCTTAGAACTGCTGGATTCGGTCGTGGAGTTCAAAATTCGGCAACACTCTGCTTCCTTGCTGTTTGTGAATATTTTAACATCTGCTACTGTCCGCTGGAACTGCTTCCTGTCCCTCGTCGATTCTCACGTTGCACGTCAGCGTGTGTGTGTGTGTGTGCTTCGTTCGGGTGGTCGCTCTGCTCGTCAGCTGTTCACCAATGATTTAGACGGCCTCTCTGCTGTATTCTTGAAGTCTGGTCTTGAAGTCTGGTGGATCACTTGCGTGCTTATGACTAACTGGTAGTACACAATAAGCTTGGTTGCTGTACTGAAGAGTATCTCGCCTTTACGCAACAATTACGAGCTATACAGATGATCTGTACTTAGTGTGTTCGTAATTGCGTGTGTGTTGACCACGTAGAGTCTTCTTGTTGATCTTCACCACTTTGGTTACTAGACGATCGAAGGACTACGTCTTAACTTCGTGAGTACTGGCAAAAGAGTGAGGTTTCAACCAGAAAACACCGCGCTGGCCGGGGCTCGCGTGAAATGATTTCATTGGCTGACACACTCTCCCTACCACATAAAATTTTGAATTCCCTTGGTCCGTGAGAATGAAGTTAGGTTCCCACAGACGGAGAATTGATATTATTATCTAATATTCTTATTATAATTACCCGGCGGAACCAATTTGCCGCTCCGGATATCCTGTGCTTATTTAATTTTGCAATAACTTGGTTGCAAACCAAGTTGTGTGAAATCTAAAATATACAATCATTCAGAAATTATTATCTTTATAACATACTAAAATCTCATTACTGTAACTCTATTTTTACAGAAGTTATTCAATTATTTTAATTAACTCTTTCATTTGTTAATTATATTGCATCAAATTTTCACACGTCATTATTAATATTTCGGTAAACATTTTGGCTATATTAGATTTCGCCTTTATTTATTAGTTTCCGAGATATTAACAATTAACAGTTTGGGTGTGGTCGCTTCCTTGTACAGCGAACTGATTACATAATGACCACGTGTGCGTTGCTTTACAAAGCATTATTTTCAATGCGCTACATTCAAATGGAGTTTTGACCGGTACATTTTATTTAAATATGCTTTCAGTATGCGGTAAACATATAACCCCAAATAGTTAATATTTGGTGCTGTTATATATTCCCACACCCGCTTTAAAAAAAAAATGAATGTAATAATTACAGTTATTTTTTTTTGTTAATCATTACACACATATTCTGTAATCACTATTCTTATTACCTATACATTGTATTACTTATTCAAAAGAAAAACATACATGTGTGTTAATATTATTTCATTACATACAACTTAATTCTACATACTCTTATTAATAATATTACATTTGCAATTGTCTGTGTATTAATGTTTTTAGAACGGCTGATATTTTTGTTTGTAAACAGTGCCGCGTGCAAAGGAATTTGCTGGCAGTCTAAACAATCGTTATCGCTGGGCGCGCCTAGTTAATTGCTTGACCTAGTTTCAAATGTCGGTCAGCAGGTTATTGCGTGACGTAACTATTTCCTGCTGTGTGTTCGTTCGGTTCTACACACCCGCTGTTTATCGCGATAGAAAGACATTATTATTAATACACAAGTTATCTATAATTATTATTAATAATATTATACATCACAAGTTATTTATTTTAATTTTAATTATTATAATACTATTACATTATCTTTTAACTGTAATATTTCGTAACCCTTTTTACGAACGGTTCGACAGTACTTCGTTAACCATCGGTCATTTTCGTCACCGGATTCATCGTCTACGTCTTCCCACGCTGCCTGTGTGGGAACGTCGTCGTCACTTTCCTGCTCTACCGGACGTACATTTGTCGGTGCCCATTGTTGCATTGTGTTGACGGCCAGCCACGGTTCCTTCCCTTCCGGTTGAAATACTATGTCAACTGGCGTACAAATTTCTGTAGAAAAATCACTTTTCTTAAATCTAACATTTTTCTTATTTTTACCTACTTTATTGCGATAGGTTTTAGCATGATTTATGGCGCTTCCCCCCTGGAGGCGCCCGTTTCCAAGTTTTTTGGAAACTTACGATTCTTTCTCCTCTCGTTGGGGTCTTTATTGCTTGGAGTATCGCTGTCTTGCTCTATTGTATCAGTTCTAGCTATCTCAACCGTTTGCATAGCTCTAATCGGGGCCCCGTCGTTACCCTTATATTGCCCTTTCGATCTAGCAATATTTTGTTTGCCTTTGTACTCAAAGGTCTTATCTGGGGTTTTTGACGATGTTTGGGGTGGAGTAGAACTAGTACTCGGTCTCTGATCAGGTTGCTGGTATTGTTCTCGCGTATTCTGCCCTTCATTATTTCGGCGAAAATCGGGATTATAACGCCACCCACCAAAATCAAAAACCGTCTCACTTTGGGACACTAGAATGAGGAGTTCGTCTACCTTGCGAATACCCTGCGTAAATACAGCTACTCTAATGTTATGATTAAAATGGTAGGCAAGCTTCGTGACTATGTCAATCTCCGCAAATGCTGGGGTTAAATGCTTCGCGCGTTCGACCTGCTGGATTATATAATTTTCGGCGGTAATACCCATTTTCTTATCAAATCGGCCATATTCCAGTTCATTGCGCAGAAGTCGTTGGGTATGCGAGTTCCAGTACCGGCTTTCAAATTTTTGTTTGAACTCCGCGTATGTGGACACTCTATCGCGTACAATGTTATACCACTTACGCGCCGAATCACGCATCGCGTTAACCACCCACTGTATTTTGTCTTGATCTTCTAGTCGGGAACCTACTCTAGCCATTTCACTCTCACACGCTAATAAAAATTCAATGGGGTTTTCGTTATTTTCCCCCGTAAAATACACGCGATTTTTCTCGTCGACAGGACCTTGTACCAAAATATTAGGAGCAGATCTCCTTCGTACCTCCTGTCGTACTTTCAAAATCTCGTCGTTTAACGTTTGTAAAACACTCTCTTTATTAGAGTCAATGTTAGATCGCGTCTCTACAATTGAAGCGTCTAATTTATCTACTCGTCGTTGCGTTTCGGTCACGTCCGCGTGAATCTTTACCTCTAGGGATTCCACCTTCCTTGAAACGTCTAGGGTTTGCTTCTCGCAACGGCTTATGTGATCCTTGAACCGGCCCTCCATACGTGTTACTTGTTCAATAAACGATTTTTGCATAGTGGTCTCAAAAACCTTAAACCGTTCATTGATTTTAGTATCGACCGTATTTACTTTTTCACCGATCTCAGCGACTCTCGCGGTTAGCTCTTTATTACTCTCCACGATTTTTGCATTGCTTTCCGCGATTTCATCTATTTTCGCAGTTAATTCTTTACTACTTTCTTTATTACTTTGCTTAATCTCGGCGTTTATGTCAGCGTTGCTTTGATCTAATTTCTCGGTTAGACTAACTCTCTGCGCTTCGATTTTAGAAGTTAATTCTGCTATACTGAGCTCAGCTTTGGCTGCACTCTGTTCAAATTTCGCGTCTATTTTAGCGGTCAAATCCGCGTTAGCTTGTTCCGCTTTAGCCGCGTTTTGTTTCATTTCTTGTAATAACTGTTTAAACATTTTTTCCGTATCCATTTTAAATACACAACAATTTCAAATATAAAACAATTTAAAATACACAGAACAGTTTCAAATACACACAATAACTTTACTGCTGTACGAACACCAGTCACAAAACTCTTTGGGGATTGTTCAGTTGGACGCCAGCTGTTTTATGAATTAAAACAGCAAAGTTTGTTTTACACGTGAAAATTAAATTTAAATTGAATTTAATTAATTTTCTTGAGCCCCACGAGATTGGAGCGCCATATATAACTTTATTACAAATGTGGCGTTTCAATCTCGTGATTTAATTAATTTAATTCAATCGCGCCCCACGTTCCGGGCAACATTTATAACTCTTGTTCGGAACGTGAATTCAATTTGATGTACGTTTGTCGAGCCCCACGTTGGCCGACATTTATAACTCTACTTCTATGCGTTATTGTTATGTTGTGTTGTGTGTGAGTACCTACCTGCTGTCTGATCTTGCAGATTCTTCCGACTAGGGCGTGTGGATTTTGGATTTGAAGTTCGCAAGCTAGTAATCTCAAATTTATTTCAACAACACACAAAATAGGTTACTTTAAAGGGGGAGAGTTTTGTGAGACTGATAGGCTTTATCGTACAACAATAAAACACTGTTATATGGGGTAATAAAACGTTGTTTATTACACCAACAACACACAAGAATAGAATGGTTATTATTTTATGAATTTCTTACAGGCTAAACAATGAATCAATGTTTTTCGATTGGTCAATAGTTGAAAGAAACTGAACTCGTTCTTTGGCGAGTTAATTGCAATTTAAATTTTAATTTATTAATTGATTTAATCTAATTAAATTTCTTTAATTAAATTGAATTTAAATGTTCATGAAACAAAATATAAAACTCTGAAATTAATTAGAATAATTAATTAAAATAAATTAGACGTGACAGTCTAGTTCACGTTATTTCATTTCTAGTGATTCTACTTCTGATATACTGCAGTATGATCTAATAATTAGATTGTCAGTTAAGATTTGTATAGCGCTTTTATACTACTTCTATTTCTTAACTATAACTTACTAATGACTTAAACTGCTATACAGATTCTCACAACGAATTTACTTTTTAATTACTAGAGTCTTTGCTTTTTGTTTGGCACCTGAATTATTTGAATTACAATGTTTTAATTGAAAAATAGAAAATTTGATCTGAAAAATAAATAAGTGGATTTTGCTTTCCTGTTACTGAAGAGGATGTCGTCCCGATTTGTCCCTCGTCGATTCGAGTCCTTGGTTAGAGAAAGTAATCTGCTTAGAACTGCTGGATTCGGTCGTCGAGTTCAAAATTCGGCAACACTCTGCTTCCTTGCTGTTTGTGAATATTTTAACGTCTGCTACTGTCCGCTGGAACTGCTTCCTGTCCCTCGTCGATTCTCACGTTGCACGTCAGCGTGTGTGTGTGTGTGTGCTTCGTTCGGGTGGTCGCTCTGCTCGTCAGCTGTTCACCAATGATTTAGACGGCCTCTCTGCTGTATTCTTGAAGTCTGGTCTTGAAGTCTGGTGGATCTCTTGCGTGCTTATGACTAACTGGTAGTACACAATAAGCTTGGTTGCTGTACTGAAGAGTATCTCGCCTTTACGCAACAATTACGAGCTATACAGATGATCTGTACTTAGTGTGTTCGTAATTGCGTGTGTGTTGACCACGTAGAGTCTTCTTGTTGATCTTCACCACTTTGGTTACTAGACGATCGAAGGACTACGTCTTAACTTCGTGAGTACTGGCAAAAGAGTGAGGTTTCAACCAGAAAACACCGCGCTGGCCGGGGCTCGCGTGAAATGATTTCATTGGCTGACACACTCTCCCTACCACATAAAATTTTGAATTCCCTTGGTCCGTGAGAATGAAGTTAGGTTCCCACAGACGGAGAATTGATATTATTATCTAATATTCTTATTATAATTACCCGGCGGAACCAATTTGCCGCTCCGGATATCCTGTGCTTATTTAATTTTGCAATAACTTGGTTGCAAACCAAGTTGTGTGAAATCTAAAATATACAATCATTCAGAAATTATTATCTTTATAACATACTAAAATCTCATTACTGTAACTCTATTTTTACAGAAGTTATTCAATTATTTTAATTAACTCTTTCATTTGTTAATTATATTGCATCAAATTTGCACACGTCATTATTAATATTTCGGTAAACATTTTGGCTATATTAGATTTCGCCTTTATTTATTAGTTTCCGAGATATTAACAATTAACAGTTTGGGTGTGGTCGCTTCCTTGTACAGCGAACTGATTACATAATGACCACGTGTGCGTTGCTTTACAAAGCATTATTTTCAATGCGCTACATTCAAATGGAGTTTTGACCGGTACATTTTATTTAAATGTGCTTTCAGTATGCGGTAAACATATAACCCCAAATAGTTAATATTTGGTGCTGTTATATATTCCCACACCCGCTTTAAAAAAAAAATGAATGTAATAATTACAGTTATTTTTTTTTGTTAATCATTACACACATATTCTGTAATCACTATTCTTATTACCTATACATTGTATTACTTATTCAAAAGAAAAACATACATGTGTGTTAATATTATTTCATTACATACAACTTAATTCTACATACTCTTATTAATAATATTACATTTGCAATTGTCTGTGTATTAATGTTTTTAGAACGGCTGATATTTTTGTTTGTAAACAGTGCCGCGTGCAAAGGAATTTGCTGGCAGTCTAAACAATCGTTATCGCTGGGCGCGCCTAGTTAATTGCTTGACCTAGTTTCAAATGTCGGTCAGCAGGTTATTGCGTGACGTAACTATTTCCTGCTGTGTGTTCGTTCGGTTCTACACACCCGCTGTTTATCGCGATAGAAAGACATTATTATTAATACACAAGTTATCTATAATTATTATTAATAATATTATACATCACAAGTTATTTATTTTAATTTTAATTATTATAATACTATTACATTATCTTTTAACTGTAATATTTCGTAACCCTTTTTACGAACGGTTCGACAGTACTTCGTTAACCATCGGTCATTTTCGTCACCGGATTCATCGTCTACGTCTTCCCACGCTGCCTGTGTGGGAACGTCGTCGTCACTTTCCTGCTCTACCGGACGTACATTTGTCGGTGCCCATTGTTGCATTGTGTTGACGGCCAACCACGGTTCCTTCCCTTCCGGTTGAAATACTATGTCAACTGGCGTACAAATTTCTGTAGAAAAATCACTTTTCTTAAATCTAACATTTTTCTTATTTTTACCTACTTTATTGCGATAGGTTTTAGCATGATTTATGGCGCTTCCCCCCTGGAGGCGCCCGTTTCCAAGTTTTTTGGAAACTTACGATTCTTTCTCCTCTCGTTGGGGTCTTTATTGCTTGGAGTATCGCTGTCTTGCTCTATTGTATCAGTTCTAGCTATCTCAACCGTTTGCATAGCTCTAATCGGGGCCCCGTCGTTACCCTTATATTGCCCTTTCGATCTAGCAATATTTTGTTTGCCTTTGTACTCAAAGGTCTTATCTGGGGTTTTTGACGATGTTTGGGGTGGAGTAGAACTAGTACTCGGTCTCTGATCAGGTTGCTGGTATTGTTCTCGCGTATTCTGCCCTTCATTATTTCGGCGAAAATCGGGATTATAACGCCACCCACCAAAATCAAAAACCGTCTCACTTTGGGACACTAGAATGAGGAGTTCGTCTACCTTGCGAATACCCTGCGTAAATACAGCTACTCTAATGTTATGATTAAAATGGTAGGCAAGCTTCGTGACTATGTCAATCTCCGCAAATGCTGGGGTTAAATGCTTCGCGCGTTCGACCTGCTGGATTATATAATTTTCGGCGGTAATACCCATTTTCTTATCAAATCGGCCATATTCCAGTTCATTGCGCAGAAGTCGTTGGGTATGCGAGTTCCAGTACCGGCTTTCAAATTTTTGTTTGAACTCCGCGTATGTGGACACTCTATCGCGTACAATGTTATACCACTTACGCGCCGAATCACGCATCGCGTTAACCACCCACTGTATTTTGTCTTGATCTTCTAGTCGGGAACCTACTCTAGCCATTTCACTCTCACACGCTAATAAAAATTCAATGGGGTTTTCGTTATTTTCCCCCGTAAAATACACGCGATTTTTCTCGTCGACAGGACCTTGTACCAAAATATTAGGAGCAGATCTCCTTCGTACCTCCTGTCGTACTTTCAAAATCTCGTCGTTTAACGTTTGTAAAACACTCTCTTTATTAGAGTCAATGTTAGATCGCGTCTCTACAATTGAAGCGTCTAATTTATCTACTCGTCGTTGCGTTTCGGTCACGTCCGCGTGAATCTTTACCTCTAGGGATTCCACCTTCCTTGAAACGTCTAGGGTTTGCTTCTCGCAACGGCTTATGTGATCCTTGAACCGGCCCTCCATACGTGTTACTTGTTCAATAAACGATTTTTGCATAGTGGTCTCAAAAACCTTAAACCGTTCATTGATTTTAGTATCGACCGTATTTACTTTTTCACCGATCTCAGCGACTCTCGCGGTTAGCTCTTTATTACTCTCCACGATTTTTGCATTGCTTTCCGCGATTTCATCTATTTTCGCAGTTAATTCTTTACTACTTTCTTTATTACTTTGCTTAATCTCGGCGTTTATGTCAGCGTTGCTTTGATCTAATTTCTCGGTTAGACTAACTCTCTGCGCTTCGATTTTAGAAGTTAATTCTGCTATACTGAGCTCAGCTTTGGCTGCACTCTGTTCAAATTTCGCGTCTATTTTAGCGGTCAAATCCGCGTTAGCTTGTTCCGCTTTAGCCGCGTTTTGTTTCATTTCTTGTAATAACTGTTTAAACATTTTTTCCGTATCCATTTTAAATACACAACAATTTCAAATATAAAACAATTTAAAATACACAGAACAGTTTCAAATACACACAATAACTTTACTGCTGTACGAACACCAGTCACAAAACTCTTTGGGGATTGTTCAGTTGGACGCCAGCTGTTTTATGAATTAAAACAGCAAAGTTTGTTTTACACGTGAAAATTAAATTTAAATTGAATTTAATTAATTTTCTCGAGCCCCACGAGATTGGAGCGCCATATATAACTTTATTACAAATGTGGCGTTTCAATCTCGTGATTTAATTAATTTAATTCAATCGCGCCCCACGTTCCGGGCAACATTTATAACTCTTGTTCGGAACGTGAATTCAATTTGATGTACGTTTGTCGAGCCCCACGTTGGCCGACATTTATAACTCTACTTCTATGCGTTATTGTTATGTTGTGTTGTGTGTGAGTACCTACCTGCTGTCTGATCTTGCAGATTCTTCCGACTAGGGCGTGTGGATTTTGGATTTGAAGTTCGCAAGCTAGTAATCTCAAATTTATTTCAACAACACACAAAATAGGTTACTTTAAAGGGGGAGAGTTTTGTGAGACTGATAGGCTTTATCGTACAACAATAAAACACTGTTATATGGGGTAATAAAACGTTGTTTATTACACCAACAACACACAAGAATAGAATGGTTATTATTTTATGAATTTCTTACAGGCTAAACAATGAATCAATGTTTTTCGATTGGTCAATAGTTGAAAGAAACTGAACTCGTTCTTTGGCGAGTTAATTGCAATTTAAATTTTAATTTATTAATTGATTTAATCTAATTAAATTTCTTTAATTAAATTGAATTTAAATGTTCATGAAACAAAATATAAAACTCTGAAATTAATTAGAATAATTAATTAAAATAAATTAGACGTGACAGTCTAGTTCACGTTATTTCATTTCTAGTGATTCTACTTCTGATATACTGCAGTATGATCTAATAATTAGATTGTCAGTTAAGATTTGTATAGCGCTTTTATACTACTTCTATTTCTTAACTATAACTTACTAATGACTTAAACTGCTATACAGATTCTCACAACGAATTTACTTTTTAATTACTAGAGTCTTTGCTTTTTGTTTGGCACCTGAATTATTTGAATTACAATGTTTTAATTGAAAAATAGAAAATTTGATCTGAAAAATAAATAAGTGGATTTTGCTTTCCTGTTACTGAAGAGGATGTCGTCCCGATTTGTCCCTCGTCGATTCGAGTCCTTGGTTAGAGAAAGTAATCTGCTTAGAACTGCTGGATTCGGTCGTCGAGTTCAAAATTCGGCAACACTCTGCTTCCTTGCTGTTTGTGAATATTTTAACGTCTGCTACTGTCCGCTGGAACTGCTTCCTGTCCCTCGTCGATTCGCACGTTGCACGTCAGCGTGTGTGTGTGTGTGTGCTTCGTTCGGGTGGTCGCTCTGCTCGTCAGCTGTTCACCAATGATTTAGACGGCCTCTCTGCTGTATTCTTGAAGTCGGGTCTTGAAGTCTGGTGGATCTCTTGCGTGCTTATGACTAACTGGTAGTACACAATAAGCTTGGTTGCTGTACTGAAGAGTATCTCGCCTTTACGCAACAATTACGAGCTATACAGATGATCTGTACTTAGTGTGTTCGTAATTGCGTGTGTGTTGACCACGTAGAGTCTTCTTGTTGATCTTCACCACTTTGGTTACTAGACGATCGAAGGACTACGTCTTAACTTCGTGAGTACTGGCAAAAGAGTGAGGTTTCAACCAGAAAACACCGCGCTGGCCGGGGCTCGCGTGAAATGATTTCATTGGCTGACACACTCTCCCTACCACATAAAATTTTGAATTCCCTTGGTCCGTGAGAATGAAGTTAGGTTCCCACAGACGGAGAATTGATATTATTATCTAATATTCTTATTATAATTACCCGGCGGAACCAATTTGCCACTCCGGATATCCTGTGCTTATTTAATTTTGCCAAACCAAGTTGTGTGAAATCTAAAATATACAATCTGTCAGAAATTATTATCTTTATAACATACTAAAATCTCATTACTGTAACTCTATTTTTACAGAAGTTATTCAATTATTTTAATTAACTCTTTCATTTGTTAATTATATTGCATCAAATTTTCACACGTCATTATTAATATTTCGGTAAACATTTTGGCTATATTAGATTTCGCCTTTATTTATTAGTTTCCGAGATATTAACAATTAACAGTTTGGGTGTGGTCGCTTCCTTGTACAGCGAACTGATTACATAATGACCACGTGTGCGTTGCTTTACAAAGCATTATTTTCAATGCGCTACATTCAAATGGAGTTTTGACTGGTACATTTTATTTAAATATGCTTTCAGTATGCGGTAAACATATAACCCCAAATAGTTAATATTTGGTGCTGTTATAATATATATATATAAACATTACTGAATGTAATGATACACAAAAACTGAAAATCTCATACTACACTGGTCAATACACTGTATTATCACAATTGATAACACATGAACACTGTCTTCAAGCATCATCAAATTTGATGGATTTATTCCTGTTGATATCTGTCCACCCAGGTAGCCACCATGCTTCTTTTTTGTCTTCTCAGGACGGAATGACTTGCCTTGTATGTTCTTCAAATCAAAATATGCTTTCTCTCCCCAACCACCCCATGCACCTTTCTGTCAATTCAATCGTCAAACGTGATTTTTGTATTTTGAGGTGTACTATTAAAATTGGATGAATAATCTCTGCCCCTTCCGCCACCTCTTCCTCCTCTGAAATTGCCACTCCCCCCTCTACCAAAACCTCTCCCTCTGAAACCCCCACTCTCACGTCTATCTTTCCCTGCAAAACCATTTTCTGTTCTGTCATCAGCACTCCACCTTTTCTTGAAGCCTCCCTCTTCACCACCATCATCTCCTCTGTCACCACCAAAACTTTTTCTGTCATTAAACGTGCCACCATTCCCTCCCCTAAAACCACCTTTGAAATTTCCACCACCCCCTCTGCCATAATTTAATTTAAAAGAGCTTTTTATTATGGGGAAAATAAAACTTAAATGTATAATGAATGACTGAGAGAGTGAGCAAGCTGGGTCGCCTTCCAAATAGATATAATCTAGTTAAGTAAATAAGGATATATATAATCTATATAAGTAAATGTAAGGTTATAGGAATTATTTTTAACTATATTTCAGAATCTGTTTTCAGAATACAAAATGTAGAGAAAGTCGAAGTTGTTGATGTGGTAGTTTAGCAAGAACGACAGAGTAAAACGAAATAACATGATGTTTTATGTGAAATTATAAATATGTATTTGTTATTTGCATTGACCTGTTTTTCTCTACCGAGTACACTAGACGACACTTTGGTTAATTTGCACAAGAACGTCAAGATTTAAGTTGTTTCAATTGACGTCCAAATAAAGGTAGGTGACACAATTTAAATATTTTAATCATTTAATTCACGAGTAATACTTCAATTGGCGCCCGTAATAGCGACGTTGTAAATTAAATTTAATAATTTACAACCTAGTCGAAATGGCAGAGAAAAATAGGAGTGCAAATTTATATGAGGGTGTAGTGGGGGGATAAATTTGAAATGTTACACAAGACGATTTAATATCGACAAATATTAACGAGAGCGTAGACGATTCAACAGACGAAATAATGATTGAGACGGTAGACGCTAATGGTAGTAAAATCGACAATGTAGAAGTACTTAGTCAGTTATCATTGTTTATGGAAATGATGAGTAGTAAATTTGACCAACAAAACACGAATTTGAATGAATTAAAAAAACTGAAATCAAATCAGAGATGAATAATAAGTTTGAACAACAAAATAAGAACAATGATAAAAATAATGATTAGTTGAACACGAGTTTAGATGAGTTAAAGTCAGAAAATAATAATTTAAACACAAGTTTAAATGAATTTAAAACTGAAATGAAATCAGAAAATAATAATTTAAACACAAGTTTAAATGAATTTAAAACTGAAATGAAGTCAGAAAATAATAATTTAAAAACGAGCTTGAATGAATTTAAGATTGAAATCAAGTCAGAGATAAATGCTAGTAACATAGAGTTGAAAACGGAAATAAACAAACAAAACGAAAAATTAAGAGAAATAAATATTAAATTAGAGGAACGAAATAAGACTATTGCGGGAATGAAAGGTGAGATAATTATACATATAAATAAAATACAAGACGAAGTAAACGAAGGTAGAACTTTGAAGGAGGAGGTAGAAAATGATACAGTTACAGGTGAGTATTGAAAACAAAAATAACAAAGGTAAAAATAATAATTTAAGTGACGAATTTAAAACTAGTGGTAATTATGATGATATAGTTAAAAATGTGGTGTTAGAAAGTAAAATAAATAATAATAGTGGCAATGGAGTTTTGATGGAAATACAAAGTGATTATGAGAGAGAGAGAATGATAGAAATATTTAAGCTGAACAGAGGTTATAACGAATTAGCAGAGAGGTTAGATATTACGAGAGTTAATAATATTGAAGACTTACCTTGCGAAATAGGTAGTACAGCAAATGATGATAAGGTTGGGGATATTGATTACTTACCTTATGAGATAACTGATGTAGTAAGTGAATATAATGATATAACTTACATGATGTTAACGGAAAATATTAATGGAGAATTTACAATAACCAATGTTGACAGGAATTTTGAATTGATAGTGTTAACTCTCTTCCATTGTATACATTTCATTTTAATTATAATATTTACTTGTATTTATTATATTATTATAATATAATATTATATTATTATATTATTATTATATTTACTTGTATTTATTATTGTATTTATTATAATATGTACTTACGGTACGGTTCAATGCAGCATCCGGTTTGCCACGTGGCTCTATAACCAACATTAATTTTCTTATCTGGGTCCAGGTATCGTTAAGCGAGGAACAGAAAACAGTTTGGGATCTCGAAATAATGATTCTCACACCATGTATATACAACAAAACTTTAGTTTTAATATTTCGCAAGTATCATGATCAATGTTACAAAATACAAAATCAAAATGGAGCCTTATACCCCAACAAGATGGCGGCTTTGCAGTTCTGCTCCACTAGTTATTAATTACTTTTCATTATTTCTTTCTGGTATGTAATTAGACACAAGAACATTTAATATACTGCAGTTGTGATTGAAATTATTTACTCAGTTTCATATTATATTTTAAACATAAACCAATGCCTCAGTTTGGTAAATGCCGGCATTCTCTCTCTCTCACGCTCTCTCATTGCATATTTTATCAACGGTACATTTTTATTTTATTTATTATAATTTTGAGCTCGATTTTATATAAGAATATCATTGTAAATTATGACTTTCCTGAATTAGTAGGAGTGTTTCAGCTCAGACGTTCTCCATGGCAGCCAGGTGGTCGGCATACTTAGGTGGTCGTTGTACTTTCCAGTTTTGTCTGTCCTCTGTGCACTGAATTTACATTATGGTGCTTATTGCCTTAGAAACACTGGCTACTTGTAATTACATTTTATTTACTATTCACAAACACTTTGGCTGGCAGAACTTCGCCAGCGAATTTTTGGCGTGTTAGCGCTTTGAAGGTATGCTGCAGACTGAGAACGAACAACTAGTTCCGTTTTTGCATGTGGAAGGGTTATCCCATCATCGTTCTATTGTTTAAAGTGGATGACGTCATTGTTCTGCGTCACAGTTGTTACGTTTTTACATGATTAGTGACGTTTTAACATTGTTTTTAACTGGCTTTGTCCAAATGTGTGTGTCGGACATCACGAACACCATGACCTTGACGTCAAGCTACTCTGGCGAACTGCGTCGTGTGTAATACATTGGGGAAAGTTAACCTAACCACTTTTAAATATATAGAAACGCAATAAAATTATTTCTCCTGTACCAATGAATCCTAAGACGGACTTTTGTACCGTCACAAAACGCCCTCAATGAGAGGTTTTATGTCGAAACATAAAAACTCTCATTGACTCATTCACACTTCTTTTAGGGACCAGCCCAGATATGGCGCCACAACCCCCTATAGTGTTTACATAAAAAGAAATACAATAACTTACCCTTGGTCCAATGATGATGACAGTACCTGCATGACCTTACTGGACTTCTCAGGTGAGATCCCAACACTGCAAGGCCATTTAGGCATTCAACGTTCCTGCTATGACACGCAGGCCAGCTCAGGACCGCCGTCACAGCATCACCAGACGCTGAAACATTGAGTACAAAAATTAAAACAGTGGCCTTATATAATCCCATATCCATGACTGATCTGTCTCCCCTTAGCTACATTGGTTTATGTTCAGAGGCATTGGTTTTCTTACCCCTAAGTTTTCAAATGACAAACAATAAGATTTAAGACAGAATGTCCTTCTCCTTTTACATTCCTACCTTTACCACAACTGGACTCCAGTCAACACCACTTTACTCTTTTCACCACAAGAGAAACAAAAATATATATTCTTATACTAAGATCATCACACGTAAAACAATTTCTTAAATTTTCAAAAGCAACAACAACTATCTATCTCTATCGTATAAAATTCAAAACATAACTTTTATCATGGCAAACCAACTAACTTTTAAAATTTTATCTATCAGCTTTCCTGATTTCAATATTTCTTTAAGCAGCATCATCATTATATTTTATTCAACACCATTATCGACATCATATACTTAATACTTAATATCTGTTACCGTTGCTACCCCTGTAGCAACCTCCTAACCACACACTCTATTACCCCCCCCCCGGACTGTGGCGTCCAGTTGCCTTCACAAGGACGGAATTGGTGGAGGAATTTTAGCATCTCCTTGTCCTTGCTTCAGCTTTACATTTTTAATAAGTGCCAGATATAATATCTGAAGTTTATATTTATAACCTTAAAACGGGTCTATCACCTGTTTGGCTGTTCCTACTCGAACAAGGTGATAGCCGCTGTTCCATAGTTCCGGGGATTTCCCCTAAGTGGCCCCCCATTAATTTCAACTTTCACCAATTTTCAGGACAACCAACCATGGTCAGTGTTACAATTGCTGCCCACAGCTGGCTGTCGTCCAAAACCATGATTAGTGCTGGTAAGACAGTAATCGCCCAAAAAGGCGGGGAAATCATCTTCATTAGCATGTTTTACTTAGTCAATACTAACACTGCACGGCATCAATTAACATATAATAAAATTATATAAGTGGTTGTGCAGTGTGTATACGCCGATATCAGTCTCCACATTTCATCATTGATGTAAACTTTTAATAACTCCAAACAACCCCCAAAATCACCCTTTAATCTTGTATAACAACAAGTTCTTTTATTTATTTTAAAAAATTTTCACAGACACCTTTGCAAGTCCAAGCTTTCACTTTTCACTAACATTTTCTTTATGACAAATGATAAGTACAACACTGGGTCATCTTATAAGTTTACATTATAATAAAATACATTTGTGTTGTTTTCTGAAGGAAAACAATTCCTTGAAGAATTAAGTATTTAAGTTACACAATTTTCGTTGTTTCATTTCACAATTTGTAAAATAAAACTAAGATAGTTTGTGGAGAAATACTACCATCCAAATCTCTTTTTTTTCAAAAATATTATAATTATTATCAAATCAGTTTCACTATAAATTCCTATTACATACCTGGTTTACACAAAAATACACATAATATACAACATATTGTAATACAAAAATACATTTAACATTAACACCCAAAAATATACAATCCAACTTATTATTGTTCTCATTGACCATTAATCAGTTCCCAAAACAATCCATTTCAAACCCACACTGTCCACATATATAAATGTTCATAACACAATAAAACAATTTATCCACCATCATCAAATAATAATCTTATCTTAGGTCTACATACATTGTTTATTATTGAATACCACATACTAGTACTACCGATATAATACTCATTCGATTTTTTATGTTTTTCCACAAAACTATTGTAATGAATAGGGTTACTCCATATCATTATATCATACACCGTGTCATCATATAGTATAGTCCTGTTGCCCTTGGTATAATTTGTCATAATCAGGTAAGTTATATTATCATCTTTAACAACATCATCTACTGCTCCTATATCAATGCAAGGTAAAATTTCAATATAATTATACATCTCTACACCTAACCTTTCCACAAATTCTCTATAATTCCTATTCACCTTAAAAATCTCTATCTCTCTCTTTCTCTCTCTCTCTCATTACAGTATCTCTCTCTCTCAAAATATCTCTCACAATAACACCAAGTTACACTCTCTCTCTCAATATATGCAGGGGAGTCTACTACTTTATCATTGCACCACCTATCAGGTGCACAAAAATCCAGGGACAACTATTTGCAGACCTTTTGTCTTCCAAATACGCGCATGAAGCCTCTTCTTCACCCCCGGCTACAACATTACGGGAAAAATTTACCCCCTGCAACCCCTCTACCTGTAAATTCGCTCTACACTTTCTCTCTAACTCATCAACACTTTTTATCACTTCATTATCAAATTCTACTCCCTCTAAAATTTCATTATCACTATCAATATTCACACCATTATTTTCTAATACCATATTTTTACTTCTATTATCATAATTCTCACCACTACTTACCTTGTCGTCTTTATTTTCATCTTCGTTTAATTTATTGGTCTCTTTATTACCTGCTACCCTCATTTTGATCTCACAATTATCATTATAATTACTCATTTTTACTTTATTAATAATGTCATCTATTCTGGCGTTTGTTTATCAAACACCTGATCTATCGCTTCTAAGAATTGCTCTTGCATATTTTCACAATGTATATGTATTATGATAATATAAATCACATACATATAACTACTTTTACCATAAACATTGTATAATTACGGGCGCCATGATGGAAATTACCAACATATGATATTAGGCTTATTTTGCGGGCCAGAATTCGTGTTAAGCGAACGATATGATAGCGGAAAGTGGTATCTGAAATAAGTACGATTAGTTGAAATGGTTACCAAAGTTTATCTTTTATTATCTAAATATAAAAAAGACTCTACATATAAAAATGATTCTACTTCTATGTGCCAAACACGCACGTTACTAGGCCTCGGGGTGTAGTCCTATATTATATATAGGTTTGAATAAACATCATTAAGAAATAAACATTGTAAATATACTAAACATATAATAAAAGGAAATAGAGCATAATATGCTAAAACCAAAACAAATATAAAATCTGCACAACCCAGCATAATTTAGGTCACTCTCTCTCTCTCACTCTCTCCCTCTCACACTCTGGTACAAGTTATTATTTTATTGAGCTCATATTTTAAGATTTTATTTAAAATTGGTCATTAAGTGAATTTTGATTTTATAATAAAAGAATGTTTGGAACGTTCTCACCAAATCTGACCGATCTCAGCTGCGGTTTTACGTACGGTAAAACTTCGCACACCGCGAGTTTACCGTTTACGTTACCGGTCACATCTTGGAGTAGTAGATTTACAGCACTGTTTTAATATAGTTAATTAACCACTTTTAGTGGTGTAAAAGGTTAAATTCACACTCGGTGAACCGTTTTGCTGGCCGGCTGCGCTCACGCTTTCTGATGAAAATGACATGGATTCTTTGTTTCACATTTCGTAGGTGGGGCGAAACTATGTCATCAAGTTATTGTTCATCTGTTTACAGCTTCAACAACACATTCCTCATCGCTGGCGTCATCAGGGATAGGCACCTTATCTCAGTATGCGACATACGTTTTTGCTGTGTTTCCTGTTTTTTGCGATGAAAACAGTTAGAATCTTGTCAATTCACTTTTGCGTTCACAAAATATTTATATAGTTCACTCACTGTAGCTTTACAGGGATTATTAAAGGTTTAATTTATTATGACTAAATTATTAAAAAATGAAGGAATACAATACTTATGGTTTTTATACCATGTTTTTGTTAATTTAAGATTGTACCAGAATTGTACCATCACAAAACCCCCTCAATGAAAGATTTTGTGCCGAAGCATAAAAACTTTCATTGACCCATTCATGCTTCCTAAAGGGATCAGCCAGGATATGTCGCCACAACCCCCTTAAAATTTATATAAAAG
This sequence comes from Magicicada septendecula, assembly GCA_034769895.1. Lineage (NCBI taxonomy): Eukaryota > Metazoa > Arthropoda > Insecta > Hemiptera > Cicadidae > Magicicada > Magicicada septendecula. The sequence continues at coordinate 787,022,456 of CM068368.1, forward strand.
AAAATCAATAACTCACCCGTGGTCTGATGACGATGACAGTACCTGCATGACCTTACTGGACTTCTCCTTCGAGATCCCAACACCATAAGGCCACTTAGGTGTGTAACGCCCCTGCTCTGACGCGCTGGCCAGCTCAGGACCGCCGTCATGACATCACCAAACACTGAATCAATAAATGAAAAATATCAAAATAGTGGCTTGGTATATCACTCTATCCTTAACTGATCTGGTTCCCCTTAGCTATGTGCTGGTTTGTGCTAATATGCACTGGGTTTGCTTGAATTACTAGAAATATAAAAAAAAAATGTAACAAGAATTACATAGAATTGCTATTCTCCTTATGGACTACCCTGATTTATAAAATCGTTTCGATTCCCATCGATAATAATTAACTCTTTCTGTTTTATAATTATTATAATTATAAAAGAAACACATATTGATATAATAAAGAATTTAATTTAATTATAAATGAAAACATGGAAATCCCCATATAAATCTCCCAAATATTCAAACATGGAGAAAAACAAATTATAGAAAAAACATCATTAAGAAAATCTTATTGAAATTAAAATTATTATTAAAATCATTACTATCATTATTAACAGGTAATAATTGTTATTGACAGCGCCAATTATATTTACCCCTCTTTCTCCTCCACACACACTATTTCCATAAATCATGTTAAAATTTCATAACATAATACATAATACATGATAATACATTGATACATTAATACACATGATCATTATATTAATACATTTTTAAATTAATATTTAATCTTGATTAAGATTTGCATATTCTATCTATTTAAAGTTGCATTTCAATTAAAAAATTACAATTTCAGTTAATTGATTAATTAGACATCAGTTATTTATTATAATTATAAAAGTTATTTCAAATTATTATTAATATTCGTATTATTATTATTACTTCATTATTCATTTCTTATTACCTCTCTACTCTGAACTTTCTACCTACCTAACTACCTAACATTTCACCTTCTAATCATTAGTCTGGGTGACTCCTGTATTCACTATGCTTTTACTTATTATAATCTTACTCACCTTTCTTCTAACTGACAACCAGATTTACCTATCATGACACCAATATCTCAATTATAAACACCTTTACTAATTTCATTTAAATCCTATGGCACCGCGCGGTTTTGTACAGAGATGGGTGTTCCCTAACTGGCTATATACATTCATAATATTTTGCCCTTCCAAAAAATTCGGCAAACACTCCCTTAAACTACGCTATTACCTGCCACAACGCTATACGTTGGCTACTCCGTATCACCTCACCCCCACTACAACATATCATCAACAACAAATATATGTTTAACCTTGACTTTACTCACCTCTACAAATAATCACTAACTACTGTGTCCCTAAATATCTAATACTTTATTTGTATTATTTTCTTTAAAAATTCTTAACCATCTAACTCCCATTTACTTTAATTACATAACTCACCTTTCTTCTATCTATACCCAGGCTCTATCCCTGTTTAAACATTTACTGTAATCATTGACAATTGTCTTGTAAAATTCATTTCTCACCTACTCATAACAATACATTTTAAAATCCAAATATTTGTATTCTTATTTAATCATTTATTAATATTCATAAGGAATTACCTTCATTACAAATTAATTAATAATTCACTTCATTAGAAACCTTCTATTATAATTAATAATTTACTTCTGTTACAAATTAGTACAACTTTCTTTTGTACTATTTTAATTCAGTAATTGACCTTTAAATATTATTCATTTGTTTAAACTTGTTTAATTAAACAAAACATGTTAATTATTAAAATACATAATAACTGGTGTACACAAAATATACCTGTAATACAACATCAAAAATACATAAATACATTGATATATATAAACATATAAAACAATGAAAATATACAATCCAACTTCATTATTGTGTCATTAATCGAAATCAGTCCATATGCAGTCCAATTCAAAACCACTGTTCACATATATTTAATGTTCATTACACAATTGAAACACTCTATCCTCCATCGTTGAATAACATCCTTATCTTACGTCTATTTATCTCATTTTTTAATGAAAAAATTTTATGATTAGAAACATTATATTCATATATCAAACAATTATCAAACAAATATATCAAGTCACGATCAAGTAGGGTTCTGTCTATATCAGTAAGATCATATGTTATAATCTTGTTATTCATCTTGTAATTATCATCATAATTTTCGACCACAGGTAAGTACTTAATACCATTATTCTCATCATTTATTGTTATTTCAGTTTCATTGTTACTATAAGGTAAGTATTCATTATTTTCATCCACCGTCTCTATGCCTAACCTTTCTACCAATTCTCTGTACTTTCTATTAACTTTAAAAATTTCTATTACTTTCTTTCTCTCACAATACCTCTCTACACTTTCTCTCTTAATACATTTCTCACCATAACACCAAATTACACTCTCTCTCTCTCCAAATATGCAGGGGTCCCTAACTCAAAATTACTGCACCATTTATGAGGTACACAAAAACATCAAGAAACTTTATTTGTAGACCTATCGTCTCCCAAATATAAATTGAAGGAACTCTTGTCCTTATAAAAAATACGTGAAGACTTTTCTTCACCCCCTAACACAACATCAAAAGAAAATTCTAACCCCTGCACCCCTTGTACGAATATACTTTCTCCAAACTCTCTTTCTGACTCCATACACTCAAACACTTCATTATCACTCATAATACTTTCATGATCCTTTTCTAATATCATATTCTTACTACCTGTAAATTCATTATTCAACTTATCACTGTTACTTACGTTATTAGTCAGTACTTCGTTTTTCGTACTGTTTTCACTACTATTGGCCTTCTGTTTTTCTAGTTGAATTAAATTCTCATCCAATTTTTTAATCACCTTATCAAACTGCTTAATGAGATTATCATTACTGATTTTAATTTCATTCTTTAATTCATTGAACTTGATATCAAAACTATCAAATTTTTCACTTTGTTTATCAAATTTGTCATTCAAATTTGTAAATTTTTCATCAAATTTTACACTCCGTTCATCAAATTTATTTAATAACAGCTGCATCAAAGCAGCTGTAGTACTCATGTTTGCGATTTTATAATTCACGCATGCATACAATCGTATAACACAACCTCGTAAAATTTGGTTATGTTTACGTATTAAAATTTGGCGTTTATTACCTCAGATAACCCTTCCGCTCTCTTCGTAGGCTTACCCCACATAAAATTAGATTATATAGAGTCCCTGTTCGCAAGGCAACCAAATGTGATAATATAAATCACATACATATAACTACTTTTACCATAAACATTGTATAATTACGGGCGCCATGATGGAAATTACCAACATATGATATTAGGCTTATTTTGCAGGCCAGAATTCGTGTTAAGCGAACGATATGATAGCGGAAAGTGGTATCTGAAATAAGTACGATTAGTTGAAATGGTTACCAAAATTTATCTTTTATTATCTAAATATAAAAAAGACTACATATAAAAATGATTCTACTTCTATGTGCCAAACACGCACGTTACTAGGCCTCGGGGCGTAGTCCTATATTATATATAGGTTTGAATAAACATCATTAAGAAATCAACATTGTAAATATACTAAACATATAATAAAAGGAAATAGAGCATAATATGCTAAAACCAAAACAAATATAAAATCTGCACAACCCAGCATAATTTAGGTCACTCTCTCTCACTCTCTCCCTCTCACACTCTGGTACAAGTTATTATTTTATTGAGCTCATATTTTAAGATTTTGTTTAAAATTGGTCATTAAGTGAATTTTGATTTTATAATAAAAGAATGTTTGGAACGTTCTCACCAAATCTGACCGATCTCAGCTGCGGTTTTACGTACGGTAAAACTTCGCACACCGCGAGTTTACCGTTTACGTTACCGGTCACATCTTGGAGTAGTAGATTTACAGCACTGTTTTAATATAGTTAATTAACCACTTTTAGTGGTGTAAAAGTTTAAATTCACACTCGGTGAACCGTATTGCTGGCCGGCTGCGCTCACGCTTTCTGATGAAAATGACATGGATTCTTTGTTTCACATTTCGTAGGTGGGGCGAAACTACGTCATCAAGTTATTGTTCATCTGTTTACAGCATCAACAACACATTCCTCATCGCTGGCATCATCAGGGATAGGCACCTTATCTCAGTATGCGACATACGTTTTTTTGCTGTGTTTCCTGTTTTTTGCGATGAAAACAGTTAGAATCTTGTCAATTCACTTTTGCGTTCACAAAATATTTATATAGTTCACTCACTGTAGCTTTACAGGGATTATTAAAGGTTTAATTTATTATGACTAAATTATTAAAAAATGAAGGAATACAATACTTATGGTTTTTATACCATGTTTTTGTTAATTTAAGATTGTACCAGAATTGTACCATCACAGTATTTCGTTAATTCGTTTTTCAAAATTACAATTTTGTCTTTTAATTTCGTTCTTTACTTCATTAAATTTCTCATCAAGGTTATTAAATTTCTTCTCAAAATTATCGAACTTCTCATCAAATTTATCAAACTTCGCATTTTGTTCATTAAAAAGCAATTTCATCATTTTGATCATATCATTATCTTCAGCCTTTTTACTCATGACTGGTGTTGAGTGAACACCTTCACTCATGATTTGTGATTCAGTTATGCTTATCTGGCTTTCATTTACACTGTCAGTGATGCTGATATTTTCATTATTGTCTGCCATTTTGATAAAAAATTTTTGCCAAAATATGTTTATTTTAAATTGTTGCTTTACACAGATTTATTTACTAACAACATAACCTCTTAATCACGTGTTATGTTCTATCTTACTTCGCTACCCAACCTGTTTCTGTTCTCTGGCTTATTTATATAATTAGGATTTTATATAAAGTCCCTGTTCGGGCGCCATTTGTTAACTCTCTTCCATTGTATACATTTTATTTTAATTATAATATTTAACATGTACTTACCGTACGGTTCAATGCAGCATCCGGTTTGCCACGTGGCTCTATAACCAACATTAATTTTCTTATCTGGGTCCAGGTATCGTTAAGCGAGGAACAGAAAACAGTTTGGGATATCGAAATAATGATTCTCACACCATGTATGTACAATAAAACTTTAGTTTTAATATTTCTCAAGTATCATGATCAACGTTACAAAATACAAAATCAAAATGGAGTCTTATACCCCAACAAGATGGCGGCTTTGCAGTTCCGCTCCGCTAGTTATTAATTACTTTTCATTATTTCTTTCTGGTATGTAATTAGACACAAGAACATTTAATATACTGCAGTTGTGATTGAAATTATTTACTCAGTTTCATATTATATTTTAAACATAAACCAATGCCTCAGTTTGGTAAATGCCGGCATTCTCTCTCTCTCTCTCTCTCTCTCTGGTTATTCTCTCATGCTCTCTCATTGCATATTTTATCAACGGTACATTTTTATTTTATTTATTATAATTTTGAGCTCGATTTTATAAAAGAATATCATTGTAAATTTCGACTTTCCTGAATTAGTAGGAGTGTTTCAGCTCAGACGTTCTCCATGGCAGCCAGGTGGTCGGCATACTTAGGTGGTCGTACTTTCCAGTTTTGTCTGTCCTCTGTGCACTGAACTTACATTATGCTGCTTATTGCCTTAGAAACACTGGCTACTTGTAATTACATTTTATTTACTATTCACAAACACTTTGGCTGGCAGAACTTCGCCAGCGAATTTTTGGCGTGTTAGCACTTTGAAGGTATGCTGCAGACTGAGAACGAACAACTAGTGCCGTTTTCGCATGTGGAAGGGTTATCCCATCATCGTTCTATTGTTTAAAGCGGATGACGTCATTGTTCTGCGTCACAGTTGTTACGTTTTTACATGATTAGTGACGTTTCAACATTGTTTTCAACTGGCTTTGTCCAAATATGTGTGTCGGACATCACGTACGCCATGACCTTGACGTCAAGCTACTCTGGCGAACTGCGTCGTGTGTAATACATTGGGGAAAGTTAACCTAACCACTTTTAAATATATAGAAACACAATAAAATTATTTCTCCTGTACCAATGAATCCTAAGACGGACTTTTGTACCGTCACAATAGTATGCAATAATATTTGTAGTTACTATATTGATACAATGGAAAAAAGTAATGATAATGATTATTATAATTATAATAATAAAAATGTGTCTGTAATTGTAAATGAGTGGTGTAGACGTAAAACCAGGTTATTATATGATAATGGGGGGGGGGTAAACAATTAATGTTTATGAACGTTTAACTATGTAAGTAGTTTGGTTTTGAATTAGACTGTTGTATGAAATGAGGTGTGGTAAACAGAAAAATATGACGAAAACATTGTAAATAAATTCATAGTGAGATAAATTGTGTTTATGTTGTAAAATGTATTTGATGTAAACAATGTGTGTGTGTAGTAGGAACCGATTTCAGGAATGATAATAATAATAATATTTTATCACACTAAACAAATAATGAGAATAATTATGAAGGTGATAATAAATGAATTATAATTTTTTGACTATTGTAATTAAAGTGACGTGGTGTTGTAAAAAACTGATTGAGCTAAATGATTTTGAGATGAATTAGTTAATTAATTAATGAGGTATAAATAGATTTTGATAATGAATTTAAACGATATTTATAAGATTTAAACTTGATAATAAACAGTAAATGAGTCAAAGTAAAAATGTGTTTAGTTGTGGAGTCATATGGTTGTTATATAATGTATCAGAAAGTACATATGGGTGTTATATTTTGTTGTAATGATTGTTAAATTTTTGTTGTTGAATATATGTAATTGAATTTTTGTTGAGGATTAATGGTACAACAAATGATAAATAAAAAAGGTTGATATAAAAAGAGTTAATAGAATTTGAAACTAAACCTAAAATTGAAATGTTTGTAATTTTATTCCAGATGCAAATCAAATGCTTATTTTAATGGAAGGAGAGAGAGTCAGTTCTTTTTATTAAATTGTAAATTATTGTAATTAATGGTAAAATCATTAGTTGGTGCTAGGTTGTAAAATTATGAATAAATTAGTTTAGGTAAACAAGTAAATATTGGTGGTACTCACTATTTGTACGAAGTGAAAGATGGGCCTTGCAATAAATGTCTATATAAAAATGTTATTGAAGAAAAAAAAAGAACTTGTTATCGTGCAAGATTAATGGATGATTTTGGGGGGTTGTTAGTTGTCAACAGAGAGGGAATATGTTGTGGTAGATAGGGAATGTGGTGTTAGTAAATGCAGAAGGACATAAGTTAGGCTATTGCAGTGGCAGCATGTGTCACTGTAGATAGCGGTAAGTGTTGATGAGTAACATCAAAGTATGTTACCATCATCGGAGGCCTAAATAGGGCATAAAATACACTGTACAACCTTATATAATATTATATTATATGTGAATTTACTACGTACAGTGTATAGAAAAATGATGAAGTAAAAACATGCTAATGAAAGATGATTTCCCCGCCTTTTCGGGCGATTACTGTTTCACCAGCACTAATTTTGGTTTTGGACGACAATCAGCTGTGGGCAGAAATTGTAAAACTGACCATGGTTGGTTGCCTTGCTCTTTTAAATTAAATTTTCATAATTGATTGTATGTGATACATTTACATCTTTAACGGCGTCACTGCTGCCCATCTATTGCACTCCGCATTTTCGTCACCATTTGTCCGAAAAATGTTATACTGCTTTAATTCCGATGTCACTGAGTTTAGTTAAAGTTGCACTGTTTGATAGCTTTCGATTTCGTGTTTAATTCACATTTTATACTGGTTAAAAGATTTTTTTGGCTTGCGAACCTTTATAATGAACCGCGCGGTTCGATCACTGTAGTCAGACAGATGCTGTTCCCTGCACACACAGTGCTAAGGAATTTATTCGAACGTGCCATTTTTGTGGGAACATTGGCCCACGGTGCGCGCTCTTGTGGGTGAATGCGCACCCTTGTTTGATAACCTGCATACCAGTGCCATGCCGCGACAGTCTCGACGTTATAGTCCGTTCACCAAATATACTTGGGCGGAATAAAATTGACAAGATTTAATTTACAAACCCCCATAGGTTTGTACCATTACACCATGTGTGTTCTTTATAAAATTCTTGAACAAGCAATGATGTGTATCCTGGTGGCTTATCAAGATTCAATTTCTGTAAATTATCTTTCCATAACTTTGGCCGTTTTGTACAAATAGCTCCAGTAAATGGCTAAAAATACCCAAACAGTACTCTTTATTGACCATAGCATATAGTGATAAAAATTCTTGTAATAAAATTCCACATTGTTCTTCGTACTGTCACAATCTTCAACTCATTGATGACCGTCTTTGAACAACTACTCATTTGTGCATACACTAAAAACTCATTTATCCGAATCGTGTTTATCTGAAAATCCAGTTTATCCGAAACAATTTTTAGTATATTTTAAAAATACACTAAAGCATTTTCCTGTCGCTGTAATCTATTTAATAGCGTAGACAAGCGATTCCACATGATATAAAGTAGAAAGTCAATAAGCAGAAATTTACTAATTTGCTTTCAAAGCTTAGGCAAAAAAACTATGAGCTTAGGAAAAAAACATGATTGATTACTGTACTAACAAGCAATAGGACTGTTCCAGTCCTGTACAAACTATAATTTACAGCGCGGTGCCGTTTTAAAGTTTATTGTGTCATATTCATTGTAAGTAACTTTTAAATTATTATTATTAATTAAAGTTACAGTACTTACTGTACTGTATTATTTTTTAAATAGAAGTTTCGGTGTATCCGAAATTTTATTCATCCGAAACGGGCGTGGTCCCATCAAATTCGGATTAACAAGTTTTTAGTGTATTAGACTCATGAAAAGCTTATGGAACACTTTCACCAAGTTAGAGAAGTTCTCATTTTTGTATGCAACATTTAATGCAAGTTCTTCAATCTTGAATTGTAGAAATCACATATTACACCAAAAACAACTTACTCAGTCAGTTCTCAAATTTAAACTGTGCATCCAATATAGTTAAAAACTTGGGCAACTGTTACGAACAGTTGGACCAACAATACCATAAAAAACAGTTTGTTTGGATATTTTTTGCACAGGAAATTAAAAAATTGCATGAACTTTGTGATCAAATCTTGTATTAATAAACATGTAGTACTTATTTTGGGTCTGGATATTATTTATAGTAGAAGAGCATAACTTTCTACAAAAACACTTTCTAATATTTTCATTAGTATAGTCACAGATGAAATTCTGTACCTATATTGAAATGACTCAAGCAAAATTACACTTATTCTGTAGTTATTGCTACAGTATAATTTGATTTTCATCTTAATATAACAAAAACTTTTAAATTCTTGAACATATAATTTTTAATTTCATCCTCAAACATCTCGCAAGTTTACTTTATTTGGTATCATTTCTTTTCTTTTTTTTATTGTAGCATGGCATTATCTCAAAATTAATTTATTTATCCTTTTTCCTAAAAACTTAATCAGAATTGTAATGTAAGTCAGAACTGTTTTGCAAGGGAATTCTATACTTTAAATTCTCCTTTTCCATAATTTTAATGTTTTGTTGTCTTTTAAATGAGTTTATCTTGTTCTGACTTGCCATGTTTAATCTACAATGCAGGTAATCTGAAGATTAAGTTATCAGGTGTTGAATGTAATTATTTATAAATTTTCTTATTTCATTAAAGTAACGTACACTGATTTAAATATAAATCATATTGCAAGAAAAAACCCAATACATCAATTTATTTATTTTTGTAGGTAATGAACGTATGTTCATGTATGTATTAATACACCTCACATTAAATGTTGTGTTTGTTTTACTCGACAGAAAAGCAGGAAAAGAAGAAATTATACTTTCTGATGATGGCCGGACACGAAGGAAAGTTAATTTTGTAGTTAGTGATGAGGAATTGATTGCTGAAAATGACATGTCAGGTGATGATGATGATGACATTGATGATGTAGATGATGACGATGATAACGATGATAGCAACAGTGATGATAACACTGACAACAGAAATATGACAGACGAAGATGTTAGTCCTGCTGATGAAGAAAGTGATGATGATTATGATAATATTGAAGCAAAGATCAAGTACTGGAAATATGACAGCCAACAGTCGAATAGTGAGAATAATGAAGAAGGCCTCAGTAGCAAGAAGAAAAAAAGAATCAGTTTAAAATCTTCAGTAGATGGAAAACAGAATCAGAATGTGAGGTTAGTACCAATAGTAACAAGTGTACGTGTTATGGCATTTTTAAAATTATTGTTTGTATATGTTTTGGTAGCATGCACAGCAGTCATATTCAATACCAGAGCATAGATTTTATATGTTCCAAGGCTGGAAACAACAATGTTAGAACCATGAAGGTAACTCCCTTGTATAATTTTTTGGCTCAACGCCTGCATAACAATCAACCAATCGGAGCATAACGTCTTCCCATAGACATACAGCCAAAATATCATGCTTAATGCCAACATTTAGCGTGGGTCAAGCCAGCATCTAACACTGGCAGTCAAGCCATTTTAAGGGCTAGGCTCTCACCCCTTTATTGAACCTTATTTATTCTGGCCACAACATGGAGTTACTTCCCTTGTCTGTACAGAGAGTCCCTTGAAATTTTCAAATATGGCGATCACTATATCAGTAAACTTGGTGAGAGCCTAGATGTTAACTTAGCCTGGCTGCCAGTATTAGATGGCGTAGACCTGGGCCAGTCTTTAGGAGAGCAGTTGGCTTTAAGTATGGTGTTAGCAGTGGGCCTATAGAAAGGCATTATGCTCCACTTTACTGTGTGGACCAATCAGACCCAGACATTGAGCCAAAAAGTTATATAGGAAGGTTGTCTTCATAGTTCTAACATTGTTGTTTCCAGTCTTGGGACATACACAGTCTAGCCCCAGCTACTGAAGATGGCTGCTGTGCGTGCCACCAGTCTGAGTTTAGTGTACTAATATCTGTTCTAAACAACTGTAGTATAGTACCTTAATATGTCGGTTGCTATTAAAGATTAAAGCTCATTAACAGATGATTAAAGCTGATGAACGTTTCAGTCAATAAATTTTAAATAAGTATTCTAGGGAAATTTCTTATACAATCTGTATATTTTTGACAGTGTATATTATTAATATAAAAACACTGTATAGTTGTATGGGAAAACTAGCCTGTTGTGGCTAAAACTACTGCATGCTAAAATGTTACAAGTGTGTTGCCGTGGATCGAAGCAACCTGTCACCACTACTCTCTGTATGTTTTGGTTATTTTCTTTGCACAGCCTTATACTACCATTTAACATCTCCAAATGAAACTGATGGTTCACAGTTCATACAGGAAGATTCTGTATTATAATTCCTTTAATTTCAAACAAGGAAGTAACGTTGGAAATGGATTGGACATATCAGGCATTTTTAGTTCATGGTTAGTTTGACATTTGTTTTTTATTATTTTTTTTTGTCGCCAAAAACATTACACCAAGTCTTATATCTGGTCATGACTTCAGAAAGAAATTGTAAACATTTTAAACTTGTTCACGACATTTCAGATCTTGCCAAAACATCCAAACACTTATGGTTTGTTTGATTATCTGTTAGCAGACAAGGCACAAATTTGGCTTAAACATATTTTATTTTTATATCTTTTGGTAACATTCATTGTCTTGAATTCCAAGACACCAGTTTCATCTTCAGACTGCGCTCAGAACTTGAGATATGATTTTGTCTCAGAAATCTCATCACGGACGGAGCATGACAAAATTCATTTATTGTAAAGTGAACATTACAAGATTTTTTATCATTTCAGCTAACTAAAGGTTGGCTTTTTCTGGGTGATCTTCAAAGTAAATTTCATCTCATTTGAAAAGTGAATAGGCAGATACGCACTCATAAACTTTTGTTTTATTTGAAGTTTTTTTTTCAATAGTTTGTTGGAGGTATAAAAATAATTTCTTCAACAGCTCTTTTCCTGAAAAGATAACAAACTTTATGTAGGGACACATACACTCAGATGTGCATTTGTTATTCGTTATCAGGCACATGAATATCACCAAAGTGGTGTAAACATATGCAAAGAGCTCCACCAGTCATCTGTGAACTTGGCAGAATGATTCATTGTAGTGTCAGTTTGTAACACTTAGCAATGCGCCACGCAGTTACATCCAAGTTATGCAATATATTCAACATCTGTTTAGTTTTGGATACTCCCTTGTATCTGCAGTTTTAATGTATAATTAAAAGTGAATGACTTTTGTAAAACTAATGTTTGAATATATAGTTGTTTTGATAGTTCATCTTCTTTTTTCACAGCACTAAATTAATATAGATTATTAAACTTTCACTTGTGAAACTTACTTTGTTTCCTCCCGTATGCGTTTCGGTGTGATGTGCGCCTTCATCAGCGGTGTGAGACAGAGTCTGTCTCACACCGGTGATGAAGGCGCAGATCACGCCGAAACGCGTATGGGAGGAAACAAAGTAAGTTTCACAAGTGAAAATTTAATAATCTATATTAATTTGAATATACGTGTTCTCAGGTTCATATATGTGTGTTTTAGTATCCAGATTTGAGTTGGAAATTTAAAATAAATCTTACTTTTACATATCATGTGAAAACAATATCTAACTTGTCATTTTAAATGCCGTCAATGGTTGTAAGGTTGTGCTAACAGTGTGATTATTATTATTATATTAGGTCCTGTTACAAAAATTGATAATTGTGACCCCATCAGTGATCCTATTTGTACAATTTGATAATGGTAAAAATAAGAAGAAGCTCCAAATACTTATCTAAACACAGAAACCGAAAACCCAGGATAGTCAATCATACTTTGAAAGGTGGTGCATGATAACCACTTCTCTGTCCATCTAACAAAAATGAAACACTAGACAACACTAAAACTGTCTTAAAGAATTCCCATCCCGGTTCGTTAGACGAACCCAGTGTGCACAGGGTAGGTTAGGGTAAGGTGACAGTAAAGGAACTTAACTTATATTTGTTCTGATACGCATTGTTTTATTTGTAAATTTTACATATTTTTTATAACTTCTCTTTTTTATTTTGCTAATAGTTACAATTCTATACAATCATGTGTTTTATTAAAGTATAACATGTTAATTATAATTTAATATTTGCAGTGGTTATAGCACTGTCCCAGAAGTTCACAAAATTGTAGTTCTATTTAAAATTTTGTAATAAGCAATTAATACAAAAATATTTTTCTTGTTTTATATTATACAGTGTTTTACATCTCACCATGTGAGTTTGTTATCTCGGATGATACAGTCATCTTGCTCTATTTTATGACAAACTTTCCCACTAATGAAATCATAACTTATTTCTTTTGTTATAACACACATACACTCACACATGAAATCTTAGTAATTCCCCACTTTTTGCTCAATTCTTTTATTTATTTTTGAATTTGGTTTACTTACTTATCTCTGCTGCTGAAGTGGTTATAGTTCTTTTTTTTACGAAATAGTCCACCATGGAGAATGTATTGTTCTGCACGTGCGTTGGGCAATACCATGTGGCCACACACTTCTGGTAACTAATGCATTCATGATTAAATTTAGATTGATTTTCATGATGTTCTAAAAATTTCTTACTGTTCAGCCAACATAATTTTAGATCTTGTGCACACTGAGAATTGTTGTACAATTATTTACTGTTATACATTTACTTACTTGGTTACAAAAAAAATCATCTGTGGCTTGCGTCTACTTTCGGACGCCATCTTGATCGTTACCAACTGCATATTTACTTACCGTTGTCCAAGATTCTTTTGGGCGAGCTAGGGAGCAGAATGGTTATTCGAAATAAATAATTAGTCTAGCCCAGTTTTAGTTTAACATTTCAATACTTTTATTAATTAACTTTTCAATATGTGATTTTCTGTTTCTAAATAATCTTTTATTTCATTTGATATAAAATCTTATCTCCACCTCTTAGCTACATTTTCCATCTTATTAATACATATAAAGAAAAGCAATTATAAACCTAATTTCCGCAAACCAGCGCTTCTTAAATTTATGATATAATTTTCACCCCCCCCCCACACACACACACACACACACACACACCATGCCCTTATGAGATCTCAATTTGTAATAAAATCAAAAAGAATGATATTGAATTTTGTTTGACTCTTGTTAATTTTCTTTTATCCCCGAGTGTTACTTTTCTGAAAATTATTCCGGAACAGTCCAACCTCTGACGTACTTTCCGTCACTCCGCACATTTTCTTACTTTCACCGTTTTTTATTTATTCACCATGTAACCCGAAACTGTTAGTTCATTTTATACTATTAAAAAAAATTGATTTCTTTCACACTTTACATTTTTGTTTGTTTGGGCACGCCTGAAATTTTGTCCGCGGACCTTTTACGTCCATACGGCACAAGAGTATGAATTCAACCGGGAAGACTGAAGCTGGTCAAAAATCTTAGCTGGAGGGGCGATCACGTGTTCTCGTTCCTTTGTTTAATTTCTGTTACGTAGCCAGATTTTAAGGCATGGCTGACCCCGACACACATTCCCAAGTTAGATCATCAGAGTTTGGCTCTTGGCGTCATGTAGCATGACTCAAAATGCATATAGTTCAAAGTTCATGTTGCTAAAAATAGCGGCCTTCCGCTGCTAGATTGACGACCTTGATGCTAACTCATATACTGCTTTTTCCCCAATACAATTTACAAATAAAATATCGATATTCCCAATATTTCTCTGGACGGTAGTATTTGTACCGTCACAATACCCCCTCAATGAGAGGTTTTATGCCGAAGCATAAAAACTCTCATTGACACTCACATACTTCCTAAAGGGATCAGTCCAGATATGGCGCCATAACCCCCATTACATTTTACTAAAACTCATGGGTAACTTACCTCCCTGGTCCAGTGACTGTGGCCGCACCTGAATGACCTTACTGAACTTCTCTCTAGAGATCCCAACACTGCAAGGCCAGACAGGCACTTGACGCCCCTGCTCTGACCCGTGGGCCAGCACAGGACCGCCGCCACAGCGTCACCAGACACTGAAACATTAAATCAACAACATCAAATAATGGCCTTACATTATACCATGTCCACAACTGATCTGGTCTCCCCTTAGTGGTGCTGGTTTGCGTTAAGAAGCACTGGTTTTTCTTAACTTCTAATATACATATATCCTTAATCGAACCTAATACATCTTAATTTTTTAATACCAACATTTTATATGCCCCTCTCTCATTAATTCTTATCCCAAATTCAAAATATTTTCCTGATTACAATCAGAATTTAAATAACCACTTCCCATTACACCATTACAAATATCTTTCATTACCCAATTCACATCTCAAAATATTTAAGATTCATTACTAAAATTCCTCTTAGACACATTTAAATCAACTACATCATCACAAATTATCTACTTATATCTTTTCTCAAAAAATTGTTAATCATCTCCATAATATGCTTCAAAACAACACAAAAATCATTTAATTACATCATAAGATCAATTACACATTCTGTATTATCAACATAATTCCATTTAACCAGTTTATTCTATCCCATTAATAATAATCATCAACTTCCTTCTTCCACACACACTATTGCCCCTCCTGGACTGTAGCGCCCAGTTGCCTCCACAAGGACTGAGGCAGAAGGGGTTAACATTTTTTTCTTTTATTTCACCTCCATCCTTGCTTCGGCGTTACATAAACTTCAGGGTACTAGTACCCCTACTAATAACTTATTGATATGCCCCTAATCGGTCTACCACCTATACTTAGGTGCGTAGCCGTGGTCCAAAAACAAAATTCTTAGATTCCCCTTTTTGTTCCCCGTTAAATTTCTATGTTACACCAATTTCAAAGGCAACCAACTATGGTCAGTGTACAATAAGTCTGCCCATAGCTGATCGTAAACCAAAACCGTGGTCTGGGCTGGTAAGGCCAGGACCGCCCGAAATGTGGGGAATCACATTTAAAACATACAGAACATGTTTTATATTTGTACATTTATATATATCACCCTTAAATAAATACTTTTGTTTCACATGATAAACATAATACAACATAATACACTCAAAATGAACATTGTAAGTAGACGGAATTCGTCCCTTTTGAATCTCGCGTTAGAATCGCCAATTTGTATTATTACGATTATTATTTATTATCTTATTTAAGTTCATTTAAGTTATATGGGTTCTGGTTTACTTATTATGAAGTCGTTGATTTAAAGTGTTCAAGATTGTTATACTCTGGTTAGGAAAAAACTTTAGATTACAGACCCCTTCATTCTGTACCGTTACAAGATTAGTAGTAATTGTTTAAACTGTTCATCGTTCGTCGAATGTTGAGTATTGGACAGAGGTTGGTTCTTCTTCACTAGTAGATATAATTCTGTTGCATTGGTTCTCACTGGAATCAAAGACAATTTAGGATAACGGTACTTACTTTGAGTGACATCCTGGTTATCACGTAGAGTGTATCAGCTCATCTAAAAACAAAATTAATTCAAAATCACTCGTGGCGCCGTCGTGTTGCCAACTGTTGCATGTCATCTATCGAGCCTGCAAATGCCTATCTACGTAAAATAATTGGGCCAACTCTAATCGTTAGTTTAAACATAATTTATTTCTCATTAAAGTCTGTGTATTCATTTCCTTGAACCATTAACATAAGAAAGTCAGACTTCACAATTACTTTTTCATTTCGTAAAACTCTTCTTAAAATCTCAGGGTGGTTAAGCTGCATACGTGGATACAACACTGCACGATGTTTTTGTTTACAATAATTTTAATCAACATGGGTTCTTTTAGCTTACAAGATACTAAACGTTAACACAACACAACAATTATAATTATTTAATAGGAGAGTGGTCACCTCGGATAACTGTAATCTCAATTCATTAATAAAACTGCAACAGACGGTTTGCGTCAACTTATAGGTTAGACCTGGCGTGTCTGGTAGAATGCCAGTTAAGTTAATTAAAATTCTAAATGATCAATCAACAAAGAAAATTCAATTTTACTAAAGTCATAAACGTCTTCAGCATATCCAACTATCATTAGACTACTAGATGGGATATCCTTTCTCAGGTAATTTCCTTAATTCTAACAACATATCAGTAGGTTATGAAATGGTTGTACACTGACTTAACCTATTAGATTCAGTTAAGCATACTGTCCTTTTATAATTGGTTAACAATAATTTTATAATTAGAGTGAATAATATTCATTAACTCTTATCCCTAGTCTAATCGTTAATTGACTTTACGAGGGTTAATGCCTCTTCAAAGTTCATTATATATCCTTAACTCTATACATTGTCAGGTTATGGTTCACTTCTTAAGTTTATAATAATAATATTAATTCACCATACTCCCTTTTCATTTATATGACCGCGATTGCTGGGATTGTACACTAGCAATCGTATTCGCACTTTCACTAGGCTTGATTAATTCGTTTATATAACTTTATTAATGCTTTTAGACATTTCGAGTTGTATTAACCCAAATATGACGTTCACTACATGCACAGGTTAGGTTAATTTACTTTTCTGGCATCGAGAACTCTCGTCTTGTTTCCTGAGTCGATCGTACAAGAATGACGCTTAGCTCGGCGTCTCTTTTTTGGCCAAGCCTCGCTATAATTAATTTGATTGGTGGAAAGCTCGATGACACCTCACTGGCTTTTTCTGGTGGCGTCGGTTTTTGATGTCGAGAGTATGAAAAATATTTTCTTCCAATTTACACAAATATTTTAAATGCGTTTAACTTTCTTATGGTACTTGGGAGTTCTAATGTAATAATCTCAATCGTTTGCAATTGTTCTTTAGATCAATTAGATACCCCTCAAGCCATAATTCTGTTCATGTTTGATAATTTCTTATTTTCATAACTTATGCTTATTACAATATTTTTATTTAAAACTATCTTACGTTTATGTTATTTACCATTTAACTTCACTACTAATTATTTTTACTATTATTCAGTCTCTTTCTGCTCTTTAGTTAGATTATAATCAGTTATGGGTGAAAACAACTCTAAAATTGGGTATAAACCTTGCTGTACAGATAGCATTATGTTTTAGATTTAGTTGATAGAATTCATTGGTGGTATTTTATGAGTTAGTTACATTTCACACTTATTCTTAAGTCTTCCCTTCAACTACTGGTCATCATTGTCTGACTTAATTGATGTCCTTTTTTGTGTATTTTTGTTATTGACATACTTAGTGTTTGGCACACCTAGGCCTTATTTTTTATTCTGCTATTAATCTTAGAATACATTGTTTATATCGATTACACTTTAATCACTACTTGGTGTCTTGTCTGTCTTATGATTTTACTACTGTTGGTTTAGTCTGATACTCTGTTCAACATAATATTTAGTATCAGTCTCTAGGCTCCTTTTAGGCCTATTATCACCCAAGTTAATTTTAACAGTGGTTTGTTCCTTGCTATTGGATTACTTCTGAATATTGTTACTTATTTATCTAAATTAATTATTACAACTTCTGGTTATTACATTTAGTGGTTTTGATACAATTATTCCTTGGAATTATACTCTTTGGATTCACCTGTAGTTCAGGCAGTATATGGCGTTACATCTTTTCTCTTAACTCTTAATTATTTTTAATTCTGTGATCATTCTCCTTTACAAAATAGTGATAGTAATTATTCTCAGGTGTTACAATCATTTGATTGGTAATAGTATATCACCTTTTTCTGTTAATTCAGTAAAACTTCTTGCATCTGGTCTCAAGATACAAGTATGTCTATTTTACATTATCCTAATATATTTTTAAGCTAATTACAATTGTTTTACATTGTATAAGTGACTGTGAACCTTGCTGGTTCTATTGAGAATAATGTCTCATCCCTTTTATACCTTATTGTTAAAGTTTTTGAAAGATTTGTTAGGTAACTTCAGAATGTCTAATTTATTGTTTGAATTTACACTAATTACAATACAATTCTAATTCTTCTATACATTATTTTTGTGTTGGTATTACCTTTTTAACATTTAGGCTCATTACCCTCCAACCGTAATTGGATTATTAGTCATTTAGTTACTTAATTCTCTTATTTTAGGTGCATAATTCACATTGAGTGAGGTTGTGGGTCCTATCTCGGATTGACAACAATGTGTTTATTTTATTATGATTTCAGTGTCTTTCATTTCACACTATTATAGTACTAATAAGGTTACTTATTACTTTAGGTTTATTATACAATTTTCTGTCTCTGTCACCCTTCTTAAAACAGTATTCATTGATATCGTTCTGTAAGTTATATCGCTACATTTGCTCTAGTTACAAGACTGGTCTACACGATTCATTTTAGTTATTCTTCCAGATACACAGTTAATTTATACTTTGACTAATTTTACTTCACTCTCCTGTCTCGTATTCATTATATCATAAATTTACTTTATAAGTTTTCTTTGTCAGCATAGTTATTTAAACTAGTTTATCAGGCTTCATTATTATTCTGTTCTTTACTCTGGGCTTTCTTGTTATGATCCATTCATCTTGTCTTAATTCTTTTCTTGGTTAGTGTAGGACATATCTTATTTCTTCCTGTTGTTATATCTATTTGGGTTTTGTAGTATTCTTCTTTACTCCACTTATAGTTTCTTCTCTCTGTCTTTGGTTTTCTCATTCTTACCTAATCTATTGGGTTAGTTGTCAGTTACTTTACGTCTATGTCATTGTCATTATTTCTTTGATCATCTTCATCCGTTTGTTAAATATGTATTCTTTATTCCTTTAAAATTAATTTCTACTTATCTTTGTTATTAACATTAAAGTTTGAATGTAGCATTCTTATGATTTGTTATTGCTTGTTTTGGACCATGGTGGTCGTGATATTATGTAACATTACAACATTAACATTACAACTTTAATATCAATTTTTTTTTTCAATTAAAGATTCCACTTGTTATATCATTATTTCAACTCTGCCTTTCCATTCAACATTTTAATCATCTACCATTAATTATTCAATTCAAATCCCAACCGAAAATTTAAATTCACTTCCAAAATTCATCTGTTACAACACGTTTAATTAAATCATCACAAATTAATTTAATTCCATCTTTTTTAAACACTGTAAATTACTGCAATTACTTTATTCAAAACTAGTTACCTTCATTTAGTTCCATCAAAACTGTGAATTGATCACACAAAATACCATGTACATACTAACAACATAACCTTAACACATGTAAACCAAATACAAAACTATCTACAATATATGTCATTAAATGTTCTTGTCAACCACAAATCATTACATTATTAAGTCCAGTAATTAAAACCATTAACTCTCATAATTAAATCTTCATTCGCAATACATGTCTAACCACCATCATCAAAATTTAATCTGATTTTAACATAAAAATTTTCATTCTCAAATAAACTTATTTTGTTATTATCAATATAATAACTATTTAATTTTAAATTGTTCCGTTATAACCACATAATACTTTACTGGGTTATCCCACATTATTGTTCTACCGTATAACCTGTCTACATCAGTAATTCTGGTCCAGTCACCGTCAGTATTAGTATTTGTCACAATTAAGCATTTTATCGTCTCTTTATTATCAGAGTCAGCTGCTATTAATATCCCAATTCTATGCACAGGTAAGTACTCAATATAATTATCAACGTTATCATTATTAACCACTGCTGTACTGTTTTCATCATAAGGTAAGTTTTTTATTTATTAACTCTCTCAACCTTTATTCTTTCTAACAATTCTTCATAACTTCTATTAACCTCAAACAACACTAACCCCCCCCTCTCTCTCTGTCTCTCTCTCCATGCAGAGGGCACTACAACATCATAAAAACACCTCCTGGCTTTTCCAGGAACACCACAAAAACTTAAAGGACCATTTTGAGACCTTCCGTCTCCGCTTGAGGAACACTCGTCCTCCAAAAACACCTGTGAAAACCTTATTTCACAATTTACCCGGGGAAAATTTACCCTCTGCCCTACTTCCACAAAATAACTCTTCGAATTCTCTTTCCCACACATCTATGCTTATCATTACTCTTTCACTACCCCCTACTAACTCTATATTCTCATCATCACTATTAATTTTTTCTGTATCACCCTTAGATACACCCATAGATGTACCCTTAGATGTAGACCCCTTTTTCAATTATTTTACCACTATTGTTAACTCATTATTATACATCATGATAATTAACCCCATTACTTACCTTGTTATCTACAACCTCGTCATTATTCGTCATCTTATCACCATTATAATTATCACCTGTATTGAAATCTATCACTTCTTTACATTTTTTATTCTCGTTACACTTACCTGCATCATCATTATAATTAACACCATTACTACCACTTACCTGTTTTAATTCACCTTCTGTATTCTCCTTTAATCTACGTCTATCTCTTTCCCAATTCTCATTTTGTTTTTTAAACCTTTCATCTAATTTTGCGTTTAACTCGTTAAAATTACTTTCACATCTAACATTTACGGCATTGATATTAATCTGGACTTCGTCAAATTTACCGTTTTGTCCATTTAATTTAACATTTACTTCATTGAAATTATTTTTTACTTTATAAAATTTATTACTTAACATTGTGTTTTGCTTTTCTAGAAGTAATTGGATCATATTCATTGTATCATTACTATCAGATTGTTTATTTTGGATAGGCGTTGAATGAATCGTAGCGCCTTCCATTGTTACAGATTCTGTTAAGCTTATTTCTGTCACCACTATACTTGATTGACTTTCCGTACTAATGTTAGTTAGGCTGACTTCATTGTTATTATTCTCCTTTGTAATTATTTTTATTACTTAATTCTTACTTTTAATACACATAAACAAATCATATCATAACATAACCTTATAGCATACCCTTGTAACCTGTGTCTATTTAGACGTTAATAAAAAGTTTTTATTTATTTACTTCAAACAACCCGTTCTGCTTCCCAAAACAGGCCCACGTTTACATAAATAAATTTTTATGCAAACGTCCCTGTTCGCGGCGCCATTGTAAAATTATTTACTCTTATACATTTACTTACTTGGTTACAAAAAAATCATCTGTGGCTTGGGTCTACTTTCGGACGCCATCTTGATCGTTACCAACTGCATATTTACTTACCGTGGTCCAAGATTCTTTTGGGCGAGCTAGGGAGCAGAGTGGTTATTCGAAATAAATAATTAGTCTAGCCCAGTTTTAGTTTAACATTTCAATACTTTTATTAATTAACTTTTCAATATGTGATTTTCTGTTTCCAAATAATCTTTTATTTCATTTGATATAAAATCTTATCTCCACCTCTTAGCTACATTTTCCATCTTATTAATACATATAAAGAAAAGCAATTATAAACCTAATTTCCGCAAACCAGCGCTTCTTAAATTTATGATATAATTTTCACCCCCCCCCCCACACACACACACACACACACACATACACACCATGCCCTTATGCGATCTCAATTTGTAATAAAATCAAAAAGAATGATATTGAATTTTGTTTGACTCTTGTTAATTTTCTTTTATCCCCGAGTGTTACTTTTCTGAAAATTATTCCGGAACAGTCCAACCTCTGACGTACTTTCCGTCACTCCGCACATTTTCTTACTTTCACCGTTTTTTATTTATTCACCATGTAACCCGAAACTGTTAGTTCATTTTATACTAATAAAAAAAATTGATTTCTTTCACACTTTACATTTTTGTTTGTTTGGGCACGCCTGAAATTTTGTCCGCGGACCTTTTACGTCCATACGGCACAAGAGTATGAATTCAACCGGGAAGACTGAAGCTGGTCAAAAATCTTAGCTGGAGGGGGGATCACGTGTTCTCGTTCCTTTGTTTAATTTCTGTTACGTAGCCAGATTTTAAGGCATGGCTGACCCCGACACACATTCCCAAGTTAGATCATCGGGGTTTGGCTCTTGGCGTCATGTAGCATGACTCAAAATGCATATAGTTCAAAGTTCATGTTGCTAAAAATAGCGGCCTTCCGCTGCTAGATTGACGACCTTGATGCTAACTCATATACTGCTTTTTCCCCAATACAATTTACAAATAAAATATCGATATTCCCAATATTTCTCTGGACGGTAGTATTTGTACCGTCACAATACCCCCTCAATGAGAGGTTTTATGCCGAAGCATAAAAACTCTCATTGACACTCACATTCTTCCTCAAGGGATCAGTCCAGATATGGTGCCATAACCCCCATTACATTTTACTAAAACTCATGGGTAACTTACCTCCCTGGTCCAGTGACTGTGGCCGCACCTGAATGACCTTACTGAACTTCTCTCTAGAGATCCCAACACTGCAAGGCCAGACAGGCACTTGACGCCCCTGCTCTGACCCATGGGCCGGCACAGGACCGCCGCCACAGCGTCACCAGACACTGAAACATTAAATCAACAACATCAAATAATGGCCTTACATTATACCATGTCCACAACTGATCTGGTCTCCCCTTAGTGGTGCTGGTTTGCGTTAAGAAGCACTGGTTTTTCTTAACTTCTAATATACATATATCCTTAATCGAACCTAATACATCTTAATTTTTTAATACCAACATTTTATATGCCCCTCTCTCATTAATTCTTATCCCAAATTCAAAATATTTTCCTGATTCCAATCAGAATTTAAATAACCACTTCCCATTACACCATTACAAATATCTTTCATTACCCAATTCACATCTCAAAATATTTAAGATTCATTACTAAAATTCCTCTTAGACACATTTAAATCAACTACATCATCACAAATTATCTACTTATATCTTTTCTCAAAAAATTGTTAATCATCTCCATAATATGCTTCAAAACAACACAAAAATCATTTAATTACATCATAAGATCAATTACACATTCTGTATTATCAACATAATTCCATTTAACCAGTTTATTCTATCCCATTAATAATAATCATCAACTTCCTTCTTCCACACACACTATTGCCCCTCCTGGACTGTAGCGCCCAGTTGCCTCCACAAGGACTGAGGCAGAAGGGGTGAACATTTTTTTCTTTTATTTCACCTCCATCCTTGCTTCGGCGTTACATAAACTTCAGGGTACTAGTACCCCTACTAATAACTTATTGATATGCCCCTAATCGGTCTACCACCTATACTTAGGTGCGTAGCCGTGGTCCAAAAACAAAATTCTTAGATTCCCCTTTTTGTTCCCCGTTAAATTTCTATGTTACACCAATTTCAAAGGCAACCAACTATGGTCAGTGTACAATAAGTCTGCCCATAGCTGATCGTAAACCAAAACCGTGGTCTGGGCTGGTAAGGCCAGGACCGCCCGAAATGTGGGGAATCACATTTAAAACATACAGAACATGTTTTATATTTGTACATTTATATATATCACCCTTAAATAAATACTTTTGTTTCACATGATAAACATAATACAACATAATACACTAAAAATGAACATTGTAAGTAGACGGAATTCGTCCCTTTTGAATCTCGCGTTAGAATCGCCAATTTGTATTATTACGATTATTATTTATTATCTTATTTAAGTTCATTTAAGTTATATGGGTTCTGGTTTACTTATTATGAAGTCGTTGATTTAAAGTGTTCAAGATTGTTATACTCTGGTTAGGAAAAAACTTTAGATTACAGACCCCTTCATTCTGTACCGTTACAAGATTAGTAGTAATTGTTTAAACTGTTCATCGTTCGTCGAATGTTGAGTATTGGACAGAGGTTGGTTCTTCTTCACTAGTAGATATAATTCTGTTGCGTTGGTTCTCACTGGAATCAAAGACAATTTAGGATAACGGTACTTACTTTGAGTGACATCCTGGTTATCACGTAGAGTGTATCAGCTCATCTAAAAACAAAATTAATTCAAAATCACTCGTGGCGCCGTCGTGTTGCCAACTGTTGCATGTCATCTATCGAGCCTGCAAATGCCTATCTACGTGAAATAATTGGGCCAACTCTAATCGTTAGTTTAAACATAATTTATTTCTCATTAAAGTCTGTGTATTCATTTCCTTGAACCATTAACATAAGAAAGTCAGACTTCACAATTACTTTTTCATTTTGTAAAACTCTTCTTAAAATCTCAGGGTGGTTAAGCTGCATACGTGGATACAACACTGCACGATGTTTTTGTTTACAATAATTTTAATCAACATGGGTTCTTTTAGCTTACAAGATACTAAACGTTAACACAACACAACAATTATAATTATTTAATAGGAGAGTGGTCACCTCGGATAACTGTAATCTCAATTCATTAATAAAACTGCAACAGACGGCTTGCGTCAACTTATAGGTTAGACCTGGCATGTCTGGTAGAATGCCAGTTAAGTTAATTAAAATTCTAAATGATCAATCAACAAAGAAAATTCAATTTTACTAAAGTCATAAACGTCTTCAGCATATCCAGCTATCATTAGACTACTAGATGGGATATCCTTTCTCAGGTAATTTCCTTAATTCTAACAACATATCAGTAGGTTATGAAATGGTTGTACACTGACTTAACCTATTAGATTCAGTAAAGCATACTGTCCTTTTATAATTGGTTAACAATAATTTTATAATTAGAGTGAATAATATTCATTAACTCTTATCCCTAGTCTAATCGTTAATTGACTTTACGAGGGTTAATGCCTCTTCAAAGTTCATTATATATCCTTAACTCTATACATTGTCAGGTTATGGTTCACTTCTTAAGTTTATAATAATAATATTAATTCACCATACTCCCTTTTCATTTATATGACCGCGATTGCTGGGATTGTACACTAGCAATCGTATTCGCACTTTCACTAGGCTTGATTAATTCGTTTATATAACTTTATTAATGCTTTTAGACATTTCGAGTTGTATTAACCCAAATATGACGTTCACTACATGCACAGGTTAGGTTAATTTACTTTTCTGGCATCGAGAACTCTCGTCTTGTTTCCTGAGTCGATCGTACAAGAATGACGCTTAGCTCGGCGTCTCTTTTTTGGCCAAGCCTCGCTATAATTAATTTGATTGGTGGAAAGCTCGATGACACCTCACTGGCTTTTTCTGGTGGCGTCGGTTTTTGATGTCGAGAGTATGAAAAATATTTTCTTCCAATTTACACAAATATTTTAAATGCGTTTAACTTTCTTATGGTACTTGGGAGTTCTAATGTAATAATCTCAATCGTTTGCAATTGTTCTTTAGATCAATTAGATACCCCTCAAGCCATAATTCTGTTCATGTTTGATAATTTCTTATTTTCATAACTTATGCTTATTACAATATTTTTATTTAAAACTATCTTACGTTTATGTTATTTACCATTTAACTTCACTACTAATTATTTTTACTATTATTCAGTCTCTTTCTGCTCTTTAGTTAGATTATAATCAGTTATGGGTGAAAACAACTCTAAAATTGGGTATAAACCTTGCTGTACAGATAGCATTATGTTTTAGATTTAGTTGATAGAATTCATTGGTGGTATTTTATGAGTTAGTTACATTTCACACTTATTCTTAAGTCTTCCCTTCAACTACTGGTCATCATTGTCTGACTTAATTGATGTCCTTTTTTGTGTATTTTTGTTATTGACATACTTAGTGTTTGGCACACCTAGGCCTTATTTTTTATTCTGCTATTAATCTTAGAATACATTGTTTATATCGATTACACTTTAATCACTACTTGGTGTCTTGTCTGTCTTATGATTTTACTACTGTTGGTTTAGTCTGATACTCTGTTCAACATAATATTTAGTATCAGTCTCTAGGCTCCTTTTAGGCCTATTATCACCCAAGTTAATTTTAACAGTGGTTTGTTCCTTGCTATTGGATTACTTCTGAATATTGTTACTTATTTATCTAAATTAATTATTACAACTTCTGGTTATTACATTTAGTGGTTTTGATACAATTATTCCTTGGAATTATACTCTTTGGATTCACCTGTAGTTCAGGCAGTATATGGCGTTACATCTTTTCTCTTAACTCTTAATTATTTTTAATTCTGTGATCATTCTCCTTTACAAAATAGTGATAGTAATTATTCTCAGGTGTTACAATCATTTGATTGGTAATAGTATATCACCTTTTTCTGTTAATTCAGTAAAACTTCTTGCATCTGGTCTCAAGATACAAGTATGTCTATTTTACATTATCCTAATATATTTTTAAGCTAATTACAATTGTTTTACATTATATAAGTGACTGTGAACCTTGCTGGTTCTATTGAGAATAATGTCTCATCCCTTTTATACCTTATTGTTAAAGTTTTTGAAAGATTTGTTAGGTAACTTCAGAATGTCTAATTTATTGTTTGAATTTACACTAATTACAATACAATTCTAATTCTTCTATACATTATTTTTGTGTTGGTATTACCTTTTTAACATTTAGGCTCATTACCCTCCAACCGTAATTGGATTATTAGTCATTTAGTTACTTAATTCTCTTATTTTAGGTGCATAATTCACATTGAGTGAGGTTGTGGGTCCTATCTCGGATTGACAACAATGTGTTTATTTTATTATGATTTCAGTGTCTTTCATTTCACACTATTATAGTACTAATAAGGTTACTTATTACTTTAGGTTTATTATACAATTTTCTGTCTCTGTCACCCTTCTTAAAACAGTATTCATTGATATCGTTCTGTAAGTTATATCGCTACATTTGCTCTAGTTACAAGACTGGTCTACACGATTCATTTTAGTTATTCTTCCAGATACACAGTTAATTTATACTTTGACTAATTTTACTTCACTCTCCTGTCTCGTATTCATTATATCATAAATTTACTTTATAAGTTTTCTTTGTCAGCATAGTTATTTAAACTAGTTTATCAGGCTTCATTATTATTCTGTTCTTTACTCTGGGCTTTCTTGTTATGATCCATTCATCTTGTCTTAATTCTTTTCTTGGTTAGTGTAGGACATATCTTATTTCTTCCTGTTGTTATATCTATTTGGGTTTTGTAGTATTCTTCTTTACTCCACTTATAGTTTCTTCTCTCTGTCTTTGGTTTTCTCATTCTTACCTAATCTATTGGGTTAGTTGTCAGTTACTTTACGTCTATGTCATTGTCATTATTTCTTTGATCATCTTCATCCGTTTGTTAAATATGTATTCTTTATTCCTTTAAAATTAATTTCTACTTATCTTTGTTATTAACATTAAAGTTTGAATGTAGCATTCTTATGATTTGTTATTGCTTGTTTTGGACCATGGTGGTCGTGATATTATGTAACATTACAACATTAACATTACAACTTTAATATCAATTTTTTTTTTCAATTAAAGATTCCACTTGTTATATCATTATTTCAACTCTGCCTTTCCATTCAACATTTTAATCATCTACCATTAATTATTCAATTCAAATCCCAACCGAAAATTTAAATTCACTTCCAAAATTCATCTGTTACAACACGTTTAATTAAATCATCACAAATTAATTTAATTCCATCTTTTTTAAACACTGTAAATTACTGCAATTACTTTATTCAAAACTAGTTACCTTCATTTAGTTCCATCAAAACTGTGAATTGATCACACAAAATACCATGTACATACTAACAACATAACCTTAACACATGTAAACCAAATACAAAACTATCTACAATATATGTCATTAAATGTTCTTGTCAACCACAAATCATTACATTATTAAGTCCAGTAATTAAAACCATTAACTCTCATAATTAAATCTTCATTCGCAATACATGTCTAACCACCATCATCAAAATTTAATCTGATTTTAACATAAAAATTTTCATTCTCAAATAAACTTATTTTGTTATTATCAATATAATAACTATTTAATTTTAAATTGTTCCGTTATAACCACATAATACTTTACTGGGTTATCCCACATTATTGTTCTACCGTATAACCTGTCTACATCAGTAATTCTGGTCCAGTCACCGTCAGTATTAGTATTTGTCACAATTAAGCATTTTATCATCTCTTTATTATCAGAGTCAGCTGCTATTAATATCCCAATTCTATGCACAGGTAAGTACTCAATATAATTATCAACGTTATCATTATTAACCACTGCTGTACTGTTTTCATCATAAGGTAAGTTTTTTATTTATTAACTCTCTCAACCTTTATTCTTTCTAACAATTCTTCATAACTTCTATTAACCTCAAACAACACTAACCCCCCCTCTCTCTCTGTCTCTCTCTCCATGCAGAGGGCACTACAACATCATAAAAACACCTCCTGGCTTTTCCAGGAACACCACAAAAACTTAAAGGACCATTTTGAGACCTTCCGTCTCCGCTTGAGGAACACTCGTCCTCCAAAAACACCTGTGAAAACCTTATTTCACAATTTACCCGGGGAAAATTTACCCTCTGCCCTACTTCCACAAAATAACTCTTCGAATTCTCTTTCCCACACATCTATGCTTATCATTACTCTTTCACTACCCCCTACTAACTCTATATTCTCATCATCACTATTAATTTTTTCTGTATCACCCTTAGATACACCCATAGATGTACCCTTAGATGTAGACCCCTTTTTCAATTATTTTACCACTATTGTTAACTCATTATTATACATCATGATAATTAACCCCATTACTTACCTTGTTATCTACAACCTCGTCATTATTCGTCATCTTATCACCATTATAATTATCACCTGTATTGAAATCTATCACTTCTTTACATTTTTTATTCTCGTTACACTTACCTGCATCATCATTATAATTAACACCATTACTACCACTTACCTGTTTTAATTCACCTTCTGTATTCTCCTTTAATCTACGTCTATCTCTTTCCCAATTCTCATTTTGTTTTTTAAACCTTTCATCTAATTTTGCGTTTAACTCGTTAAAATTACTTTCACATCTAACATTTATGGCATTGATATTAATCTGGACTTCGTCAAATTTACCGTTTTGTCCATTTAATTTAACATTTACTTCATTGAAATTATTTTTTACTTTATAAAATTTATTACTTAACATTGTGTTTTGCTTTTCTAGAAGTAATTGGATCATATTCATTGTATCATTACTATCAGATTGTTTATTTTGGATAGGCGTTGAATGAATCGTAGCGCCTTCCATTGTTACAGATTCTGTTAAGCTTATTTCTGTCACCACTATACTTGATTGACTTTCCGTACTAATGTTAGTTAGGCTGACTTCATTGTTATTATTCTCCTTTGTAATTATTTTTATTACTTAATTCTTACTTTTAATACACATAAACAAATCATATCATAACATAACCTTATAGCATACCCTTGTAACCTGTGTCTATTTAGACGTTAATAAAAAGTTTTTATTTATTTACTTCAAACAACCCGTTCTGCTTCCCAAAACAGGCCCACGTTTACATAAATAAATTTTTATGCAAACGTCCCTGTTCGCGGCGCCATTGTAAAATTATTTACTCTTATACATTTACTTACTTGGTTACAAAAAAATCATCTGTGGCTTGGGTCTACTTTCGGACGCCATCTTGATCGTTACCAACTGCATATTTACTTACCGTGGTCCAAGATTCTTTTGGGCGAGCTAGGGAGCAGAGTGGTTATTCGAAATAAATAATTAGTCTAGCCCAGTTTTAGTTTAACATTTCAATACTTTTATTAATTAACTTTTCAATATGTGATTTTCTGTTTCCAAATAATCTTTTATTTCATTTGATATAAAATCTTATCTCCACCTCTTAGCAACATTTTCCATCTTATTAATACATATAAAGAAAAGCAATATCAAACAGAAGCAATTATAAACCTAATTTCCGCAAACCAGCGCTTCTTAAATTTATGACATAATTTTCACCCCCACGCACACACACGCACCCCATGCCCTTATGAGATCTCAATTTGTAATAAAATCGAAAAGAATGATATTGAATTTTGTTTGACTCTTGTTAATTTTGTTTTATCCCCGAGTGTTACTTATCTGAAAATTAGTCCGGAACAGTCCAACCTCCTGACGTCCTTTCCGTCACTCCGCACATTTTCTTACTTTCACCGTTTTTTATTTATTCACCATGTAACCCAAAACTGTTAGTTCATTTTATACTAATAAAAAAATTGATTTCTTTCACACTTTACATTTTTGTTTGTTTGGGCGCGCCCGAAATTTTGTCCGCGGACCTTTTACGTCCGTACGGCACAAGAGTATGAATTCAACTGGGAAGACTGAAGCTGGTCAAAAATCTTAGCTGGAGGGGCTATCACGTGGTCTCATTCCTTTGTTTAATTTCTGTTACGTAGCCAGTTTTTAAGGCATGGCTGACCCCGACACTCATTCCTGAGTTAGATCATCGGGGATTGGCTCTTGACGTCATATAGCATGACTCAAAATGCATATAGTTCAAAGTTCATGTTGCTAAAAATAGCGGCCTTCCGCTGCTAGATTGACGACCTTGATGCTAACTCGTATACTGCTTTTTCCACAATACAATTTACAAATAAAATCGATATTCCCAATATTTCTCTGGACGGTAGTATTTGTACCGTCACACTGTTATACCAATATGTAAACAGCATGATCACTACAGTGTATTTCTTTGTTCCACATGCCACACCCTAGCCCATGGTCACTTTCTCCTTTCTTTTAAATCCCATACTTTTACTTTAATTTTGTTTGTCTTTGTGTTGGATGATTAGAGACAATAATTTTGAAAGCCAAAACAAATAAATGATTAATTTCTTCATAGTTCACACTTAGTAAAGCACTGTCCTGCTGGGTCTAATGAGAGTTAGTCACTTTGGACAGCCCATACCCATTGTTTCATTCAAGTTATATATGTTAAGTTATTGAATTTTGTTCAGTTCTTCTATTTTATAGTCAATTTACCAATGAAAACATGTTTCACAAAAACTGTGTATAATTTTGCACACTATTACGATTCAGTATTTCTTCATGGTGTATACTGTTTGACGGCATAACAGAGAAAGACAGTGATGTCATAGCATCAACAGATTATATCGTCAATGTTGATCTCTGGAATATTCTTCAACTTGACTACACAAACTCATGCTATTCAAGGTTTTATCATGTACTCATAAAACACTTTTACATACAATTTTACATATAAGAATATGTAATGTATTGTTCCATTTTATTATTAGTATACTTGTGTTTCAGGCACCATGCTTCAGTAACTAAAAGAGACCAGGAAGTTCTCAGTAAAATTTCTGATGCTTTAACAAGGCTTGATAATTCGAAACAGAAGGATAGCTCTCGTAACTCAGCTGGTAAGAAGGCATTGTCAGACAGTGCATGGTCTGAGGAATCTTTTGGAAATGAAAGTGACAGTGATGAATTTGTCAAAAAACAACAGAAGTCTGATAATGAGACTGATGATGATTATAATAGTGATGCTACTGATGATGAAAATAATGGTTCAGCCTCTGATAACGATGATGCTTATGATTCTGATAATGAAGATGAGTTCAATGATGATGGTTGTTTGGAAGGAGATGATGACAACAGTGAAATTGAAAAGGAGGAACCTAATTCTTCGTTAAGGTGGAAATCTGATATTATGCAGAAAGCTAGGGACTCCTTTGTTGAACGACAGTCTCAAACCACTAATTTGTGGAAGTTAGTATATGGTAAGTGAAGAAATAATGTTACTTTTGAACACATTATATTTCAACAATTATACAAGAGTCATTTGAAAAGTAAAGTGTGATAGCCTATCAAATAAAACTGTTATGTATACATTTATTTTATTCCATTTGGATATATGTTTAAATCTGAACTTATTTTTAGTGTGTGGTTATAACATTAGGTTCTTTGTTTCCTGTTGAAACTAATTGGCTGTCAGTTTTCCAGTTACTCTCCTAGCACATGTTTTATCTCTTTTTAAAAAGGTAAAAGTCACTAGAGACTAGGCAAATTTTGGTTGTGCAAAAATCTTCCATTTGAATTTCTCAAGAATTTCACAAGTAGCATCAGCTGAATGTGGCACGTGTTATGAAGCAGGATGACGAGGCTTCCTTCCCCATTCACCTCTGTACTGTGCTAGATGTGTGCTACATGTTAGTCCAGGAAAATTAGTGATTTCATGTATCCAGCACTCATTTTGTCTTCCTCTCTAGCACGTATTCTGTATTTGGTGCCCATACTGTTGTGACGGTCTACTGATCGACATATGCTACAGTGGAAAACAAAATACAAGACACCAATAAAGTCACTAAAAACCAGCTTTATGACAAAAATCAACAAGTTATTTAACAAGATTATTATCGTACAACAATTCAAGTTAATCTGCCCATACAAATAATAATGTCAACTATAAAGAATTCCACATTATAATCACTTTTCACTAATACATCACATGAAATGCACTGTGTAAATCACCCGACAATATATAGAACCTTAATTGAATAAATCGCCACTTCAACTGAAACTAAGCATCACTGAATGCTTATATTTATACCCTGCTGAGATTCCAGAATAATCCATACTACGTGTCAACGCTACTAGAAAACACTAGAGCATAATTGCTTGCCGCCTTGAACACAGTGCACGCAGACCGGTGAAGTCTGAAATAGTCTCAGCTACGGACACATGACAAGTGTCACATAATTGTCCTTCGTCTCACAGTTGCAGCAATATGTACGCGCACACACATTATAGCCGAGCTCTGCTGGAATAGCCGAGAAACACGTAGAATGTTGTGTAATGGCATAACAATACTTATGGACGATCAGCCTTCATCCCAGTCGTGTCTGGATCAATTCCATTTTAATATTCTTCTTATATTACATTTTATTTTGTAAATATTCTGAATTTATTTTATAATATTGAATATGCAGAGAAAAACACAATTGTTTCCACATCACTGACAAAGAATTACTGGTAGTTAAATTAATGTTTAGTCAACTTGGGATTTGAAATACACATGTGCTTGTGTCCTGTTTTAAATTTTGATTATTTACCTTTTTCTTGTTTGTCAAATAGTAGATGTATTTGGAAATTATTGTTTCAATGAATGTTTCTAATCAGGGAACGAAGTATCCGTGGAAGAAGATAACGAGTCAGTAGACGAGGAAGAAGAAGTTGGAGGCTTGTTTAAAGTTATAAGCAGGAAACAACAGGAGAAAAAACAATTACGGGAAGTTATTAATGCAGTGGATTCTTCAAAATTTGTTTCACCTGAATTACATGATTGGTCTGTAGATGAGGTACGTTGAACCTGAATATCTGTGAGTATTTTTGGAAATGAATTACCATAACTTTTAAATATTCAAACAGCAAGTTCAGACATGTCTGATTTGTTTTTCTAGGTCAGTTTAGTCTCTATAGATAACACTAAACACGTAAACACTTTCTATAGTGTGTTGGAGTACAGTGTTTTTAAGTTGAAGCATGAAACATTTAAATATCATCTGTATAGTTTCTGTTTTGTGTTTCTGGGTGTATAGTTACTAAACATGTTATATCTAGTTGCTTCTACGAATTTCATTGTATCTTCTGCATGTTTTTTCTAATTGCCTATGAATATCTAATTTTGTACAAGACAGCTTACAGAATGTACAGTTCTGACAAACTATGACAGTGATAGTGGCGACCAAGTGAACACTAGTTAGTACAATTTAAATAATTTTAGGCAGGACACTTTAGCGACAGATTGCTTCAAGAAATTTTTGCTGTTGCCACTGTAATGACTACAGAATCCTATAGACAGTGAAGAATGGAATATTTTTGGAGTTACTTTATCCTGTAGTTGGCTGTGCACATGGTTTTTTTTGTTACGTGTTGTCAGACTTCTAAATGAAAATAAAAGTCAACTGAACACACATTCAATTATTGTATAAAAATGTTTGTGTTAAAATCTTTCCTTAGTATTATCACTGAATATGTTTTGATAATTTTAAAGTGACATTTTTTGTTGTATAACACAGTTTGTTTTATGTCAAACCAAATCCGAATATTAAGGATGACATGATCTGCAGATGTTACTGTAAAGTGTAAAAAACAGTAAATCCTAAGCTTTTACTGGATCTTAGGTAAATTCTAAGATTTACCATTGTGTCATGGTAAATGTCCGAATTACCTCATAATATAATTACATTTTGAACTTTTACCAACAAATGCAGTTAAACGTCAAGATTTTTTAATTACATCCTTTTCCCTGTCTCCGTTGACTTTGGTCTGCAGGTTTCCATATTTTTGTGAGTCAGACTCTTTGTTGCATATCGTAGCAGGTCAGTTTCACTGTAGTCTACATTCTTACACGAGGATCACAAGCATCGGTTTCAATAACAGCAGGATTAACAAAATGAAGCAGCTTGAATAAGTGGAGCAGAGAAGGACGTGAAAAACAAGGAGAAAATAAAAGCTATCTCTTGTAATTTTATCTGGACAGAATGTGTGAATAAAAGTGCCAGATTTATTGGGCAAAGATAAACGCAAAGTCAGAAATAGTTGTTGCCATGAATATTCAAGATAATAATTTTATCAACTTGAAAACACAGTAGGCCAATGTATATATATTTTTACATCAGAAGCCATTCATGTTGTGTAATAAAAAGTTTATGTGCATTGAAGTAGTTGGAAAAGAAGTGGTTAATGTATGGGAAGTAAGTACTAAGTTATCTTTAGTTGGAAGGGAGTGATTCAAAAAATGTAATTGTACAAAAAAAATGTATGGCAAAAAGTTCTTGCACAATGTCTCCTCTTTGGTACGCAATTCTAAATGTAATAATTAGTGCTGTCGATCAATCAAAATATTTAATCGGTTAATCAAGAAGGTTTAATCGATTAATTGGTTGATTAATCGAGTTTGGGTACTAAAAAGTTATTATACTAATGGCTTACAAATTTAATTTTAATAGATGTATCTAATTGTTACTTTTTGTTTTTTTAATGTTTTTAAGTAACTTATGAAATCAGTATATTAGCATGGATTACATTCAAATAATAATAATATTATAATTATAATATGTATGAACAGATTTAATAATATGAACTGTTATCAGGATACTAAGTGACAAATATGAATTTGAAGGTAAGGATATGGTATAACATTAGACTCACCTAGTCAGTACTGCTTCAATCAGGATTTTAAGCATGTGAGTGTGTTCACATGGTCCGGATCAAGGGCTGCTCTACGTTTAGTAACAATATTGCCTGCGTCACTAAACACTCGTTCGCACGGAATCGATGTAGCTGGAACGCAGAGCAATTTTTTCGCTACAGATGAAAGAAGTGGAAGCTGAATGGAATGTTTTCCACCGCAGTAAGGGGTCTGCAAAGTCATCATCCAGTTCTGCCAAAGATCTGTAGACATCAACCTCTGTTGCGAGCGGTGTTAACGGAGCTGTTTCTTCCCTCTTGTCATCATCGTCTTCTTCAAAAACAAGTTTTCTTTTCTTCACATTTTGTTTTATTTCTGTTTGTGTAGTGGTCATAACTTTATTGGAAATTCTGTTCCACACTAATTCTCTTGCTTCTCTTGGAAGACATTTCAAATATTTAAATCTTGGATCAAGAGCCGTAGCTTCTTCATACGTTTCTATTTTAGACCAGGCATTTACTCTTTCCATTAAATCATCTAACAGAACTGTTTTGAATCGAGTAACGTAACCAGGATCCGTGTCGGTAATTTTTAGACTTACTCTTAAATGAGTTATGGTGGGTAGTACAGCACTTGCCGTCATGTATTTACTTCCTCCAAGAAAATCACATATTTCCAAACATGGTTTAAGACATTTATACATTTTTTGTGTCATTTCCCATTCCACTTCAGTTAATGGAATGATGTTTGATGGATTGGTGGACATTAGAGCTACAGTTCCTTCCTTGGCTTCCAGAAGAGACTCGAACATAAGGCATGTACTATTCTATCGGGTGACTATATCTTGTTTCAGTTTGCACTACGGAATATTAAGTTCTTTCAGTTTTTAGCATAGCTGATTTTCTAAATAAGGACTGTGCTTGAAATGACCCACCATTTTTCTACATTTGGAAAGCAGTTTATCTATAGATGCATTCTCAATTGCTGCATTCAGACTTAATTGTTGCAGGGTATGAGCAGTGCACCTAACATTATCGTATTTCGAATTTTCGACACCAAGAACAATATTCCTGGCATTGTCTGTACATATTGCAACTACTTTACTTTGAAGATTCCATCAGACACAACTTTGCTATCGATGTCCAGAAATCACCTGTTAGGCCAACAAATTCAGTTTCCTTTAGTTTGTCTAGTAGCTTGGATCGTTCAACATCATAAAGTTTCTCAATCCGTCTAGTTGCAACGTCTCTAGATGGAAGATTATAAGAACTACTACCTACAGCTTCCCTTAAAACTTCTTTTAGCCCTTCATCTGAAATTATATTGATAGGTCGACTGTCTTTTACTATCCATTTCACAATTTTATTTGTTAGTTCAGCCTCCTTTAATGAAGAGATTGGTTTCACTATGAAATGATTCAAGTTTGACTGAGATGAACTTGCATTAACAACAGATGATTCAGCAACACTTTGTAAGGAATGGACGTGTTTTAAATGGTATTGCAAACTGCTAGTGCTACCGCTGTAGCTAAATGATTTCCCACAAAGCTTACAGAAAACGGTTTTCCTGTCCGTTACTTTACCACTGTCGTTCAATTTATATCCAAAACTTCCATCGAGTCTTCCTCGTAAGTCTTCGTATGCCATAACACAGATTTCATGCACGGTATCAGGAAACACACACACAAAAAGTAGCCTCTTTGAAAAACACAAGTTTTCCTCACCTGAATAAACACACTGTAACACGCCACCTGTCCAACTGTTACTATTATAGCAAAATTGAAAGTTAAGGGCATGGAAATGTGCGAAACGTTTATGGTCAGAGGGGAAAGGCTATGTGGAGGGAGTCGCTGTGAGATGTGAGAATTTACATTCTTTTACATATCAGAATGTTTTATAAACATATCTGAGTGTTGTTTGGTCTGTCATTGTGTACTGCTGAGACGTAAAAAACTACAGCCTTTCTGACCGTTCTTATCGCAACGGAATTTGCAAACTGTACACTTCCACTCCTTAATTACATGCGACTGTCTCTACAGTTTCTCGTTACATAAAGGAACGCATTCTTCATATTAATTTAATTGCAAGAATCTTTTAATCCTGGACAACAAAAAACTGTGTATTATAACTTCCTGTGCTTGACTATAAATAACTTTCCTGTCTTTGCTAGTTGAAGGAAAAGTATCCATTTTAACAAATCTCGTTACTGGATGATAACACAAATAATTATAATAATACGTAATTGTAATTACAGAATAAAAACTACCAATAGAAATTAACTAAAAAATTAAATAACTAATAAAAATGAGTGACTGTAAAACAACGATATAATTAAAAATAAATTGAAATAATAATAACAAATGCACGACTGAGATAGTACGTTACACAATAACTAAGAATGTACGGGTAACTAAAACATCACACACAAAGTTGGCAACACCTTCACTTGCATACCAGCTGATTCTCCGGTACCCTCCCGCCATTCACAATTTCAAAGTGGACTCATCCATCCATAAATTCTTAAATTGGTTTCTGCACATATGCCCTTAACTTTCAATTTTACTATACTATAGTACATTGGCCGCCCATTGTTAGGATGAGAGTACAGGTTCTTGTGGGACTCTTATTTTTAGCATACTCACCCCCTCTCAGACAATTAGTAGTAGGCACCTGACTCAGCTTTCTATTGATCTTATCGTACACGGACTAAATCTGACATGCCGCTACCTGGGTTTTGAAAACCACTGTAACTACACCACCTCTTTCAGTGTTTTCTGGGAACTTCCAGCAGTACTAAATGATTTAAAATAATGGGACTCTCGTTCAAGAGACAAGACATAACTCAGGTATTTGGTGGACAAGCTTCAACTTCTCATAAAAGAAAATTTCAACAACCGATTAATTTTAATTGACTCTATTATTCGATTAAGTAGTTTTGATTGATTAATCGAAGTTCAAATTTTAATCGGTTAATCGGTTCGATTAACCGATTAAATCCACAACACTAGTAATAATAATTGACATTGTAACATCAAGTAACTTTAACTTAGCAATTAGCAATTTTCAATATTTAAGCTGATTAGCAATCTTTAATCATTAATATTACTATAAAATTTATTTTAGTTTTAGTTAATTATCAAAGTTACAGTAAATAGGAGTAGTACTCTTTATAATGTTTTTTGCACTTTCAATTCTTTTACTAAATTTTTATTTACATTATTATTTAATGCATAACTTTGGTTAAACTTATTGCACCCTATTAAATAAAAGTTATTTTAACAAACAGTGATAAGAATTATTTTTGTTTTGTTACTTTATGGTATATAAAATTATTTTATTGGAATAGAATAAAAATGATTAGATTTAATGTATAAAGTATTGTGCATAATTTCATAAAATTTCCTGTGGACACAAATAGATTTGAAAAAAGAACATAAAATAGATGTTATACAGAATGTATATTTTATCTAACCAGAAAGAATAAGTAATGTTAGCTAATCTTAGGCAGATGGTAAATTCTGACATTTACCTGCATATTTCATGAAGTACTTTTAAAATATTCATTGGAGAACCAGGAGGAAGAAGAGCAAGAGGGAGGCCAAGAATAAGATGGATGGACAATGTAGATGAAGATTTGAGAAGACTGGGGTTCAGAAGGTGGCGACAAGTCGCACAGGATATAGAGAGGAATGGATACACGTCGTTTTGGAGGCCAGGCTCTTCATGAACTGTAGCGCCGTGGAGTAGTAGTAGTTCATGAAGTACTTTGGACATCCATCTTTTGTGGTTAGAAACGTATCACACAACAACTTCGCATTCAGCAGGATTTTGGATTGTTGCAAGCTTTCTAAAAATTTGACAAGCACACACAGACTATTCAAGCAAAGACTAAAGGCACCATTTACTTAAAAAAACATAATGCATGCTTCATTGATTGAACTCTTTTCATAGAACATTTAAATATCTTAATTAAATTTTCTTTATGACACTTATAACTGCCTCATATTTTCTTACTTTGTATTTATTTATTTCTTTTAACTTTTGAAACATGTTGAAGCTTCACAGAATATTATGACAGTTGTAACAAAAGTATGTTGTTTTGTGCATTATAGGTCCGAGACATCATCAAAGACTGTTTTGTCACAGGGAACTGGAAGCAATCTGAAGATGCCAAAGAGCTATTACGTTTGGACGATATGAGTGATGACGAATTGTATGGTGATTTTGAAGATTTGGAAACTGGTGAGAAACATTTGGGAAAAGCAGCTAATGTAAAGTCAGAAAATGAGGACGACAGTGCAGGTATGTTGGTAGTTACAAAACAATAGTTGTCACATTGAGTGGCTGTATGCTGCTAAATAATTGATAGTTTTAAATATTTTTTTAAACATTCAAGAAACATGTCATCAAGGAACACATGTTAGTTTGGTATATTTTCAATAATTTTCAGATGAAACAAAAACAAAAGAATCATTAACCAAAGCTCAGTTAGTGGAAAAGAAAAGGAAACTGAAAGAAAAGTTTGATGCTGAATATGATGACAAAGATGGTAAAGACACAACGTATTATGATGAGATGAAACAAGAAGTAACTAAGCAAGCAGAGGTAATTAACTTTGTTTTGTTTCCTATTTGTATACAGTATTTGAAACACACTTGCTGTCTAACAGCTGTAACACGAGGGTCAGTTGAAAAGTTCGTGAAGCGACATCTATAGCTTAGTGGTGGAACTAAAATTTTGTGTATGTTGCAAGATTCATATTTCTTATAAACACGTGTTAATTTCCAAATCTATCTACCAATTTATTCATTGCTTATCAGATGTTCGACATTTACGTGTACGCATGTTTTAAAAAAATGGGCAAAATCAGTCTTCGTGTTGTGATTGAATTATTGGCAAAAACTGTCTAGCACCAATGAATATTCACAGTTGAGATGGAAAATGTGTTAGGAGATGCTGCATCTTCAAAAACAATATTTGTAAGTGGGTTCTCAAGTTTAAACATGGTCATACGAGCACTGAAGATGATCCCCTCAGTGGACAACCACCAAAATGTGCATTAACTCCAGGTATCATTAAAAAAATGCCATTTGCCTTCATGGTATTGGAAAACCAGCAACTGCAAGTAGATGATATTGCTGATGTCACAACATTTCACATTAGTGTGTGTATCATAGTTTAAGTCAAGGACTTGGTATGAAAAACCTTTATGCATTTGGAGTTGTTGCATTTTTGGGGTCTCCACACGGGGATCATCTTAAGAGCATGTATGACCACATTTAAACTTGAAAACTCATATACAAACTATTATTGCTTTTGAAGGGGCAGCATTTCCTAACACATTTGTCATTTCAGTGTGAATTTCCATTGGTGCTAGACCCTTTTTATCAAAGAGTTCGTGATTTTGTCAGTTTTTCAAAACACGCATGACACGTAAATTTCAAACAGCCCATAAACAATGAATAAATTGATACATAGATT
Source organism: Magicicada septendecula (assembly GCA_034769895.1). NCBI lineage: Eukaryota > Metazoa > Arthropoda > Insecta > Hemiptera > Cicadidae > Magicicada > Magicicada septendecula. The sequence goes on from CM068368.1 coordinate 787,063,991, forward strand.
TAGAAATTAACAGGGGTTCAAACGAAATATGAATCTTATGATACACAACAAATTTTAGTTGTACTGCTAAGTTATAGATGTCGCTCCTCGAACTTCTCAACTGACCCTTGTAGTAGCAATTCCTTGTGTTACCAGTGATATCATAAGGAGCTAACATTATGACAGTATTTGTTGAGAGCTTGTAATTTCTACATTTGGCATTGTTTTTATGTGTCTTTATGAGCGAGGCCTATGTGTGTTTTATGTAGTCATATTTTTTGTATGTGTTTATAACTATTGTGATCAATGGTGACATGTGAGTCTGAAGCTAGTGGAAGTGGAAGATCTCTTTCTTCATGCATTACATTTTTTCATGTTAGTTTGTACAAAACGTTATTTACTTGTGCAGAAAATTAAGTTCAGGTTTATTCACTGCACGTTTAAAGTTAAATTGATGTCAAGGCTATGATTATTTGTAGTTTAGCAATATAGCTAATAGTCTGTAGCAGTGGTTCCCAAAGTGAGGTCCACGGACCCCTGGTCCGCGGTCACTTTTTAGAAAAACTAGAATATACCGTACTTTTCTATGATTTTTTTATAGTCTAAAATCTAAATTTCAGAATCTTAAAATAATTAGTAGAAGATTCCAGTATTTTTTCGTTCAAACTAATTGTAATTGTAAAAGTAATTTCATGCTAATAGCTTTAATAATGTCTTCGTCACAATAGCAGATCTCTTTATCAACCTGTAACGGCCACTTAGGCCGTTACACAAAATTTAGGACTAGGCTACTTAACCTAGAGGAAGCGAAAAGTGTGCTGGAGCCCAAACATAGTGACAGGTTTGCGATCAACACTTTTAACAAGTAACAATTTTTTATTAGTGTTTAACTTGTGACACACTGTTCTAGCAAGTAGCATTTTCTATAAGAGCATTAATTTATGTTGTTACAAAATATTCAGTTATAAAGCATGACCAGTTACAAAGTGTTCAGTTACAAGTTGTTTAAACAGCTGGAGTTCTTGTGTAAAAATACTAATTTGTTATGCAACTAATAATTTTGTCCCTAGTTCGGACGTCACTGTAACAATAATAATTTCTGAATAATAAATTTGTCCCTGTTTGGACGTCACTGTAACAATAATAATTTCTGCTCAACTAAAATGTTAACCGAGATTTAAGAATTTATAACTTTTTCTTACCTTCGGGTTCACCTCCAGGGTCATATTGTACTATTTCATACACCCACTCTTAATTGATTTTAATTATGTTCAGTGTTTCATCCGTATTTCGGACGCCATCTTACACTGTTGCCAAATTTACTTACCTAAGGTACACCAGAGTTCGGATCAGCGAACCGGAAGAGCAGAATTGGTTATTCAAGAAAGTACAACTGTATTACCATTATACTATGGTTATACTTTTATTTAATTGAATTTTTTATACAGCAAAAGAAAACATAAAAAACAATAAAACCCTTTAACATCATTTCAATCTTTCCGTAAACAAAATATTCCCCCTCCCTGTCTTCTTTCTGCTACGACTTTTTATACAGACAATAAGAACATTTATTATGCATGATTTTTTTCTCTTTAGAATAGAAATAAGTACATTTTAAACATAAGATCAATTTTATAAAACGTAAACCAGCGCTTCATAGTTTAATATATAATTAAGCAAGACCCCCACACACTCTCACATACAACATATTTTAGATTTTCCCCTTGAGCTCATATTTTATTTTAATTTTCCCCATCTGTTACTTATCTGTTTAACTGTCCGGGAGACATCAGGCCATTTTGATATGCACTTTCGACTTTTTCACGCACCCTACATCGATTACTCGGTATTTCGTTCACTGATTCTACTTGTTTTTTCTTTTAAAGAAATTTAACTGTTAATATGTTCTAATGTTTCCATTTTGTTGATTTACATTTTACATTTTTGTTTGTTTTGGGCGTGCCCGAAATTTGTACGCGGACTATACGGCCGTACAGTACGAGTTGTTATTGCAGACTGGGACTAAATGCACTGCGTTATTTTTTGAGGTGGTAGGGGGGGTCACGTGACCACTTTGCATCGTTTTATTAATATCACTACGCCAATTTCTGAGGCTGGTCTGGCCGCGCCTCACATTCCAAGTGACGTATTTAGCTGACGTCAGATCGTACGACTTTGAATTACATAATTTGCAAGTTGTGTGGCTAAAAATCACTGTTCTGTATGTGTCTTGGATGTTGATCTTGGATACGATTTCATGCACTTGTCTGCGTCATTACAAAACTTTACAATTATGATTTCTACTTTTGAGTTACAAATAAAATTTATGTTTATTTTCCCCAAAATACTAGGTGGGCTGAAATGTCCTGTTACAATACCCCCTCAATGAGAGGTTTTATGCCGAAGCATAAAAACTCTCATTGACACTCTCATACTTCCTAAAGGGATCAGCCAGGATATGTCGCCACAACCCCTTTACGTTTTATTAAAAAATTGTGGTTCACTTACTCCCTGGTCCAGTGACTGTGACCGCACCAGAATGACCTTACTGGACTTCCCTTTTGAGATCCCAACACCGTAAGACCAGACAGGCACTTGACGCTCCTGCTCTGACGCGCTGGCCAGCTCAGGACCACCGCCACAGCATCACCAGACACTGAAACATCAAATCAAAAATCAAATCTTGGCCTTGTATAATACCATATCCCTAACTGATCTGGTTCCCCTTAGCTTTGCGCTGGTTTGCGTTAAGAAGCACTGGTTTTCTTAACTTCTAACATATACATTGATACATAACATAATATAAAACGTTCAACCTCAATATTGACATTCACAACCCTTCTCCTGTTAATTCTTATTCCCAACATTCAAAATATCTCTCTGATTCCGTCAGAATTTAAATAAACATTCCCCATTACAATATTACAAATACCTTCCATTATATACTTCATATTTCAAAATAATTAAATTCATGAATAAAATTCTTATATAGAATAAAACACATTTAAAACAACTACATCAGAACAAATTATCTACTTAAAATTGTTAATCATCTTCAATTATCATAATACTTCTTAACTCAATACAAAATTATTTAATTATCTCATCAGATCCACAACATAATACATTTTAATATTCACTAATGCGTTACTAATACTTTAGTAACCTCCTTCTCCATCATTATCTAATATCCCCCCATAGCCCAGTTACAGTTAGGTAAATAACCTCACGGGTAAACCGTGCAAGGCATTTACCTGGTTGCATAAATACTCTATTGTTTATGCCCCTGGCTTGTAACGGCCAGCTCCTTTTCCACACACACTATTTTTTCCTGATGGTGGACTGTAGCGCCCATTTGCATCCACAAGAACTGCAGTTTAATTAGGGTGTAGACGCTGCCTACCCCATTCTTGCTTCAGCGTTATATAAAAATTTGGCATTACTGATGTCTGAGGACACCAGTAATCCTACTATAATGATTCATACGCCCTTAACACGGCACTATCACCCCCTTCGGCGATAGCCGCTGTTCCATAGTTATGTGGATTCCCCTGATGAAAACCCCCTGTTAATTTCTAAGTTGTACCAATTTCACAGGCAACCAACTATGGTCAGTTTTACAATAATTCTGCCCACAGCTGATTGTCATCCAAAACCACGGTCTGGGCTGGTAAGGCCAGGACCACCTGAAAGTGGGGAATCTATTTAAAAACATGTTATACATTTACAATTTACATTATTACTACACTTCACCAGAGATAAAAGAAATCATTATATGTTACAACGAATTTCACAAACATTTTCATTTAAATTTCACTGTTCATTAATCAGTTCTGTATTATCATCATAGCTTTACTATGTCCTTGGAACTACTTCACTTCCATTAGAGATTACACTCAACATTTGATATATTCACATATTACATCATTTTCTTTCTAACTGCCACCAGACACTGGTCTGCTATTTTCTGTTTCTGATATTCAAGCTACTATCTCCCATGGAGTTAAACTAGGTACACATGTAAACGTTCTAACTTATTTTTCTATGATATCTCTAACAAGTGCAAGAAGTATACTATAATGCTAATTTGGTCACCTTAATTTTTTCTAAATTCTAAATCTAAATTATAACTACTTCTTTCACATAGCTTAGATGTTCAGTACAAGTACAAGTTTTACAATTATGTGTATTTCATTTCCTAATAGCACAGTCACTAATTATTGACTATACTATTAGGGAATGAAACAACTCCTAACGAGTCGCACTTGTTATTTACATTCATGTTGGATTGTTTTATTTAATAAAATAAAACTATTATGTGTTCATGAATAATTGCCAATTATAAGTTTTTATATTCCATCCACGAACTTTAGGGGTCCCCCTCCCCGTTCAACAACAAAATTAAATTTCTACTTGCACCAATTTGTGGAGTAGGACCATCGTTGCTTTCACCCCCTAGTTGAGGTTACCTCCAACCATGGTCCGCCTCCAAACAGCCAAAATCCACGGTCAGGGATGGTGAAGCCGTGACCGCCCGAAAATGGGGGAGAGTCCCTTCTGAAAACAAATAAAATATATTAAAATTCAATTGGTTATTGTGACCAGTACAACTTCAAATTCGTCGCATTCTGTGTACCTACTATCTCCTGCGTTGCTTGGTTTTGCAACACGTCCGCATTATTCATCTTTACCTCTACAATTTCATATGGTCCCTCGTATAATAGAAAAAACTTCTTTATCTGTTTCTCTTGTGCGCTAGACAAATCGTGTCTCCATACCAATACTAATTGTCCTACCTCATATTTAGTCCACTTACCTTTAGCATCATGCCTCTGCTTTCTCCTTTCCCCTTTGGTGAGTAAACTTTCATTTGCCAGTTGGATCTTCACATTCACGTCTATATTCTGATTTTCTGGTGATACTCAAAAGGTTGTTCCAATATTCTAGGTGGCCTTGTTCCCTTTATTAATTCATACGGCGTAAACCCGGTGGATTCGTGGGTGGTACTGTTCAACCATTCTTCTATTTTCTTTACGTATAATGGCCATTCTGTATGCTTGGCGTGACAATACGCCCGAAATATCCTACCAATCTCTCTCATCACCCGTTCTTTCTGGTTGGACTGTGGATGGTATACTGCCATGTGCTTGGGTATGATGCCTTCCTATCCAAGAGTTTGTCTCCACCTACCGCTGATGAATTGGGGTCCGTGATCGGATAAAATTAAGTTCGGCTTACCTACATTTACCATGTAATCCCTCGTTATCTTTTCGCTCAACACCCTGCTCGTCGCTCTCTTCACACTATATAACCTAACAAACTTAGAAAAAGTGTCTAAAACAACAAAAACATACATTACTCCACCCCTACCCTTGGGCAATGGCCCATACAAATCTACAGCAACTAAATCAAACGGTCTCTCCACCTTAATATAATTCAACTCCCCTTCTACCCTATAATTCACTACCTTAGACCTCTGACACAAATCACATACCCATAATAACCTTCGTACTCGCCTCTCCATATTCTTAAAAACACATGACCCTTTTAAAACATTCGTACACTTTTTCGCTCCAAAATGGCCATACCTTATATGGCACTCCGAAATAATTCTATCTATCAACCCTTCTGGTACAACTAATCTCCAATCACGCTCACCCCCTTCTACTTTTTTGAACAGAATTCCCTGATACATTTGGAAATGTGTGTTATATTCAGACCCATCTGAATCAGCTTCTAAACTAGCGATTATTTTCCCTGATTTATTTTCCGATCGCTGCATGTTCTTAATATCCCTTAATTCCTCACCAAAAATTCTATCTTCCCTTGTTAATCGAAAAATTTCTATCTCCTTAAGATCCCTCCCTGTTTTATTTTCTGTGATATCTACCCTGGAAAGAGAGTCTGGTACTTTATTGTCTGTCCCCTTAATGTATTCCCATGAAAAATTATATTCCTGTAATGTTAGTACCCACCTGGTTAGACGGCTATGGGTTAATCTGCAGGTATTAAAAAATGATAACGCTTTATGGTCCGTCCTGATGACTGTCCGGTTCCCTAGGATGTGTGTGCGGAACTATCCTACAGCGAACACGATAATGAGGAACTCTTTTTTCATAGTTGTGTAATTTCTTTCAGCTACCAAAAGGGTTCTGCTGGCGAAAGCTATCGTGTGGTGTTCTTTATCGCTATCCTCCTGGTATAATTCCGCTCCCAGGGCGACGTTACTGGCGTCAGTCTGCAAATAGAAAGTTTTCAAGAAATCAGGGTGATTCATCATCATATTTGAAAATTTTTTCTTTATTTCCTCGAATGCATCCCTTTCCTTCTCTCCCCATTTCCACTGTTTATTCTTTTGTAGAACAACACTCAACCTTGATGTCGTCTGTGCATAATTTTTCTGAAATTTTCTATAAAAGTTACAAAGGCCCAAAAAACTTTGTAGCTGTTTAATATTCTTCGGTTCTGGAAAGTGCATAATAGCTTCTACTTTATCAGGGTTAGCTAGAATTCCCTCTGGAGTAATAATAAAACCTAAAAAGTGTATTTCAGTTTGCAGAAACTTAGACTTCTCCCAATTAACCGTTAGACCCCCATTTTGTAATTTATCTAATACATATTCAAGATGCTCTAAATGTTCTGAAAATGTTCTTGACGCTGTTAATATGTCATCAATGTATACGGTCAGAAAATCTAAGTCCTTAGGTTGTAATATCATATCTAAACATTTTATAAAGCTTGCTACACTAGTGTTAAGTCCAAATGGCAAATGCTTGAACTGATAATTCTTACCATTGAAGAGAAATGCAGTATATCTCGACTCTCTGCTGCTAGCAGCACCTGCCAGTATCCTACTGTCAAATCTAAAGATGTCATGTACTTGACTCCACTGAATTTCTGAAAAATCTCATTTATGGGTTCCAGTGACTCCCGGTCAGGTATTATAATTTGATTAATTTTCCTAGCATCTAAACATAATCTTACCCTTCCATCCTTCTTTATTACCACTACCAATGGATTCGAGTAAGGCGATATCGATCTCTCAATAATGTCTCCCTCTATCATACCATCCAACTCCTCTTGCACTGCTCTCCTCTTTGAAAACGGCACTGGATAATTCCTTTACATGTAGGGTGAGTGTTCTCGAACCTTCAGCTCACATACATAGTTTCTGGCTATTCCAGGCAACTCCGCAAACACATCTCTAAAACGTTCCAAAACTGCCCACAACTCCTCTCGTTGGGGACTCCCTACAACTCCACGCTCATTAAAAAATTTATCCGCCCTATTTTCCTATACTCTCATCACTCACATGCATCTCTCCCTCATCATTCTCTACAATCTCACTCTCTCAACATATATTCACTCTTGTTTCTATGTCTCCATCGCCTACCCGCTTTTATATCAATTTTACTCCCGTAACTCTAATCTCATCTAACACCCTCTTCAAATTAACCCTGACTGGTTCACTCCCACTATTAAATTCTACTATCCGTTTGTTAAAATCTATTACTGCCCCATTTCTCTCCAAAAAATCATTTCCTAAGATTACATCTAAACTCAGTCCCTTAACTACTAGAAAGGTATTTTCAAATTCAGTTTCATTAAGGAATATATTTAATTGTACTTGTCTAGTAACTCTCTTACTCCGTACTCCTGTTACCCCCACTACTGTTACGCCCGCAACTGGCAATGATGGTATGTTTTTATTTATTTCTTTTAATTCTCCCATTACATTTTCTGAAACTACTGATATCTCACTTCCTGTATTGACTAATGTTTTAAAACTCTTACCTTCTATGTTGACGATTACCTCTGTCAATCCGGTTTTTGTTTCCATAATTCCTGTGTCATCTTCCTCCAACAACTCCTTCGAAATGTCTGTGATTTTAAATAGGTTAGATACCTGATAATCCTTCATGCAACTTACTTGGTCGCTATGCACGACGCGTTTCAGGATCAAGGTCCCATCTTCAGGTGCTCACTCGGGTCGAGCTCGTCAATTCATAAAGACACACACATAAAACCTAAAAAACACTGAATTTAAACACTCATACTGTGCGAGAGGGGACGATACGCATCGTCGAGAAAGTAAACATGCACTGGCCGTATAAAGTCCAAAGCAGAGATAAGTTGGTCGTACTCTTCATGTCTGTGCCAGTTTTTGTATCACGGTATTGAAGAGCGCGTTGGATTTGAACGACACCATATCGTTCAACAGGCACTCTTTCTGTGACTTGGCCGCTTTATATATCTCATACTCTTCTAATGCATTCATATATCGGCCCTTCTTACAAAAGTGTATGTTTTTATGAATTGACGAGCTCGACCCGAGTGAGCACCTGAAGATGGGACCTTGATCCCGAAACGCGTCGTGCATAGCGACCAAGTAAGTTGCATGAAGGATTATCAGGTATCTAACCTATTTAAAATTAACCATTGCAACTTGGTGACCATACACACAATGGATGTCTGTGATGATGATATTGCTCTGGTAGTTACATTCTTCTTGGACTCCACTGCTACCTGCTGACAATGGTTGGGTCCTGTCATCCATTGCCCCCCCCCTAGTTTCCCTGTGGTACTGCTGCATCGCTCGATGAATATCCTCCTCTACCTCTCATCGCATCTCCACCTCCTCTGCTGTTACCTCCGCCTCATTGCTGTTGCTGTTGACTGTGATGAGTGGAGGCCACATTGGTCCGTTGGCAACCTCTCACCTTGTTGCATCTGTAACATATTGTTCGGGTAGCAAAATTTTCGTACTCACAATCTGGACATTTCCACATCTCGCCTCTATGGTTATTACTATACACCCTCGCGCCCCTGTATGCTGTAGGATACCCCCTTGTTTGGTTACGATTCCCGTTATTGAATGTTACCGGCGGATTCGGACGCCTGCCTATCTCCCTATCTCTGATGCTCTGAAAAATATCCAATATCTTTTCGAGTTCATTTATCTCAGTTATCTCCCGTGTCATTAACGATATCTGTACCTCCTGGGGTAAATGTTTGCTGATGTGTCTCACAAACGATCTGAAAGGTAGCGGAGGTTCGAGGTATTTAGCCTCATTATATAGTCTTGTAACATATATGGTGACATTATTATTATGACCCCCAAAATTACCCGGGCCCATAATTCGACTTCTTAAAACTTCTTGATCTCCCTCCGACCAGTATTTTTCGCGGAATGCTCTTTCAAAACTCTTATAATTTTCCCATTCTGTTCTATGAGCCTCCGCCCATATCGCGGAACTCCCTTGGAAACACTTGATTATTTTTAATAATTGTACTTCCCAATTATCATGGTTAAACTTGTTAAACTCCCTCACCCGATTTAGAAACTCCATAGGGTGTACCCCCCTACTATCGTGACTAAATGATTCTAGTTCTATGTCATTGTTGACATCTCGCGTTACTAATATTCTCTCAGTAATATTATTCATTTTCTGGCTTATGGCCTCTTGCAATTCGTCTTTAACACTGTTTATATTTTGTTCAACTAGATTGAATTTTCTATCGTTACTACATTCAGATTGAATACATTTTTGGTTTATGTTCTTAACAGTATCATGCAATAACTGTATCTCTGTTTCACAACTAGCACTTATTTCGCTAAGTTTATTATCAGTATCTACTTCACATTTTCTAATATTTTTGTTATCTCTTCTATCTGACTTACTGTATTCTGTTTACATTCTATTTCATGGTTGTACTCATTTATTTTACTTACTAATTTTTCGTTATTCTCATTTATTTGTTCACTGAACTTGGTATTTACTGATTCTATTACTTGTTCTTTAATTGTATTAAAACGTTCGTCAATCTCATTCAGACATTTATTCATATTAATTTCAAATTTAACATTTTGTGTATTCATTTCATCAAATTTAGCATTAAAACTACTCTTTTGTTCATCAAACTTTACATTCTGCTCATTGAATTTCATATCTAACATTGTTTGTATCATTTTCAGCATTTCATAACTATCGTCAGATTTTTTACTTTGTACCGGCGTCGACTGATTCGTTACGCCTTCCATTATTTTTTATTCGGTCTCGCTCACATCACTATTTATTTGACTTTGCGTCTGGCTGTCAGTGAAGCTGACTTCATTGTTAATATTTTCATTTGTACTCATTTTGCTTATTTAATTTTTACTTATTTATAATACACATATATTAATCATATAACCTTACTACTTATGTTTACAAATTTTTTTTCCGTTTATTTACCTCAAACAACCATTCCGCTCCCCCAAGTAGGCCTACTTCCACATAAAATTAAAAATTTTATGTTGAAGTCCCTGTTCGGCTAGCGACAATTGTACTATTTCATACACCCACTCTTAATTGATTTTAATTATGTTCAGTGTTTCGTCTGTATTTCGGACGCCATCTTACACTGTTGCCAAATTTACTTACCTAAGGTACACCAGAGTTCGGATCAGCGAACCGGAAGAGCAGAATTGGTTATTCAAGAAAGTACAACTGTATTACCATTTTACTATGGTTATACTTTTATTTAATTGAATTTTTTATACAGCAAAAGAAAACATAAAAAACAATAAAACCCTTTAACATCATTTCATACGACTTTTTATACAGACAATAAGAACATTTATTATGCATGATTTTTTTTCTCTTTAGAATAGAAATAAATACATTTTAAACATTAGATCAATTTTATAGAACGTAAACCAGCGCTTCATAGTTTAATATATAATTAAGCCAGACCCCCACACACTCTCACATACAACATATTATAGATTTTCCTCTTGAGCTCATATTTTATTTTAATTTTCCCCATCTGTTACTTATCTGTTTAACTGTCCGGGAGACGTCAGGCCATTTTGATATGCACTTTCGACTTTTTCACGCACCCTACGTCGATTACTCGGTATTTCGTTCACTGATTCTACTGGTTTTTTCTTTTAACAGGGTGTCCACATTCTGGAAAGTCAGGGAAAGTCAGGGAAAAAAAAGTTGGTCAGGGAAAGTCAGGGAAATAAACAAAAAATCTGGAAAGTCAGGGAAATCTTCTCCGATGACAGACTTGAGGGTAATTTTTTACTCTAGTCTGCCGCAACCCGTGAAAAATCTGAAAAGTCAGGGAACTCTTCCCCTGATGGATGATGGATTTGATGGGAATTTTGAATGCTCTAGTCTGCCGTAACCCAGACTATTGTAGCATTTTTTCCAGGTATTTTTCACAAGAAGTGCACAACAATTATATATTTTTTGTTGTGCCCTTGTGTCCTTTTTTCAACCGATTTAGCTAATTCTTTTTCTATTTTCAGTTTTTTTAGGCTGCTGACTTAAACTCATTACAATGGCTAACAAGAAATGTTTGTTTAATAAACTTTGGCTGGACAGTAAAGTGTTTCCGGAATTTAGTGGTTGGTTGGACTTGGTGGGTAGTGATGCAAATTCGGCTTATTGTCAAGTGTGTCTCAAATCTTTTAAACTAAGCAATATGGGGAAACAAGCAATTGTTTCTCATGCTAAGGGAACAACTCATGTAAAGAACATGAGAGCAAAGGCTTCCCAGCCGGCAATTTCTTTTTTTACTACTCCATCTCCATTAAAAATGTGCAGCCAACACCTTCAACTTCAGCTACAAAAGAATTATTAGTAGTGCCAGGAACAAGTCAAACAAGTTTAAAGAGTTTCAGTGTGAATGAAGATGATGTTACATCAGCCGAAGCAATATGGGCTCTCCACGTCATCATCACTGGGAAAATGTCTCTAAACTCTTGTGATGAAACCTCTGCAGCCTTCAAAAATATGTTTCCAGACAGTAAAATCGCTCGGAGCTTTTCTATGGGCAAGACTAAGGCTTCCTATGTAATAAATCATGGGTTAGCCCCATATTTTCAAGAAATGTTGCAAAATAACATGAAACAGTGCTCTGACTATGTTGTTTGTTTTGATGAATCTCTGAACAAATTTGTTCAAAGAGGACAAATGGACTTGTGTGTAAGGTTTTGGGAAGCAAACCTTCAGAAAGTTTCAACACGATATTGGAATAGTGTATTTTTAGGCAGGGCAATTGCAGATCACTTGTTAGATGGGTTTATTCAAGGGCTCTCCTTACCTTTAGGAAATATTTTGCAAATCTCAATGGACGGGCCGAATGTTAACCTCAGTTTTATGAAAAAACTCGAGAGCCATTTGCAAGTCTTAAATCCAAAGGGAAAGTCCCTTCTTGATATTGGGATATGCAGTTTGCATACAGTTAATGGAGCCCTGAAGACTGGGATCTCCAAAACTGGTTGGGAACTTTTTCACTTTTTTAGATCTCTCTACAGTCTTTTCAAAGATAGCCCAGCTCGGCGAGCAAAATACTCAGATATTACAACCAGCACCTCTTTCCCTTTTAAGTTCACAGCAGTAAGATGGCTGGAAAATGGTCGCTGTGTAGATCAAGCTCTCAAAATATTTGATCATGTCGATAAATTTGTAAAAGAATACAACGAAAAAGACAACAAAAACCTGCAATACCTTAGAGAAGCTATGAAAAATCCATTTTTTAAGGCAAAACTAAGTGCTTTCAGAAGCATATTGTCAGACGTTGAGCCGTTCCTGAGAAGGTTCCAAAGTCAGAAGCCTATGGTCCCTTATCTCTTTACTTCACTTGAACAACTTATGAAAAACCTAATGATGAGATTTGTAAAATATGAAAAAATAGCTGAAGCAAGTACTACTCAAAAATTAATGAACTTGGACTTGCAAGACAGTGCCAATCTGGTTTCAGTAGAAAAGGTGGACGTTGGTTATGCTGCAGAAAGCTTAATGAAACAAATTAAATGCTCAGAAAAAGAGAAACTTGTTTTTAAAAATGAGTTCAAAAATCTCCTTACCACCATGATAGAAAAACTCAGAGAGAAAAGTCCTTTGAAATCACATTTAGCACGAGGCCTCACTGCCTTAGACCCTAAAATGATAATGCTCAAACCCAGTTTGGCAATAAAAAGGATTGATGTTGTTCTAGAAAACCTGCACAGCCATAGAAGAATATGTGATAAAAGTGCTGAAAAGGCCAAACGACAGTTTTCTTTGCTAACTGAAGAAGCTAACGATTTCATTTCCAAAACATCTGATGACATGGGATTGGACGAATTTTACTACGGCCTTTTAGGAGAAGATAAGAAATATGAAGATCTCTGGTCTGTAATGAAGCTGTGTTTCATCTTATCCCATGGTAATGCATCAGTTGAATCTGGCTTTTCTGTCAATAAGCATTTACTAGTTGAAAATCTAGAAGAATCCCTTGTGTCCCAAAGAGTTATTTGTGATAGCATAAAGCATCTAGGTGGTTTGAGGAATGTGACTATCAACAGAAGTATGCTTACCTCGGTCAGATCTTCAAGAAGAAGATATCAATCATATTTGGAAAAGAAAAAAGAAATGCAGTCAGAAGAGGAAAAAAAGAAAATAGAGAAAAGGAAAATTGAATTACAGTTGAAAGAGTTGGAAGAAAAAAGAAAAAAGTTGAAACTTGAAAGAGAAATGGAGGATGTAGAAATTGGGGAAAAGAAAAAACTGCTGGAGAACATGAAGAGATCACACTAGTAAATTTTGAAGGAGTGCATATTTTTCTTTTTCATTCTCATCCTGTCGGACTGGTTCATTTTCAATTTTGAAAGCTATAGCTGATTATTATAATTATTTGTTACCATGTAAGTTGTTCTATTAATTAGTCCATTTTATCTTGTTCATATATTATTTTATTAAGTTCTAGTGAAAATACTCTCATTCTTACATTACCTAAGTGTTACCTTTAGGTAGTAATGGAAATATTTATTTTTAAAATGCCATCAATGTATTTGTATTTTTCAATAAATAAATAATAAAAAATAAATAAAATAAAAGAGGAAGAAAAAAGAAAGTGGAGAGAGAATTAGGCCAGCTATGGGGAAGATGGAGGCTGGGTTTTCTTTTTTCTTCCTTGTAAAATATAATGCTCAAAGAATTAACGTACTATGCATTTTAGTGAGTCAGGGAAATTTCTGTAAGTAGGTCAGGGAAAGTCAGGGAAAATTAAAACAGAATTTCTGTGGACACCCTGTTTAAAGAAATTTAACTGTTAATATGTTCTAATGTTTCCATTTCGTTGATTTACATTTTACATTTTTGTTTGTTTTGGGCGTGCCCGAAATTTGTCCGCGGACTATATGGCCGTACAGTACGAGTTGTTATTGCAGACTGGGACTAAGTGCACTGCGTTATTATTTGAGGTGGTAGGGGGGGTCACGTGACCACTTTGCATCGTTTTATTAATATCACTACGCCAATTTCTGAGGCTGGTCTGGCCGCGCCTCACATTCCAAGTGACGTATTTAGCTGACGTCAGATCGTACGACTTGAATTACATAATTTGCAAGTTCTGTGGCTAAAAATCACTGTTCTGTATGCGTCTTGGATGTTGACCTTAATACGATTTCATGCGCTTGTCTGCGTCGTTACAAAACTTTACAATTATGATTTCTACTTTTGAGTTACAAATAAAATTTATGTTTATTTTCCCCAAAATACTAGGTGGGCTGAAATGTCCCGTTACAATATAGACGAAATTGTCGCAGAGTGATTATTTAGGTGTGAGTTGCGGAATAATTATGCTAACACATGGCTGCTCTAGTAACTATGTAACGGTACAGAATTGTGTGTTAAAAATAATAATTTAAATCAGTTGTAATCCCAATGCAGTCAGTATTCACCTAAGGGGTACCCCCCAGTAACCAGCAACATACAATGTTATTGCAGACTGTTTATGTTTGATGTCTGAGTCTGCCCAGCCAGACGTATTACACAACAGCTTGCCAGCTCAGTCTCTTGGTGAATCACAGTAAAACACTTTATCACCCCAGTTTTGCCTCAGACAGTAGCCGAGAACAGTCGTCTATAAGTTAAAACTTTATATCAGTGGCCTCGGGAATACTTTGTCTGGTAGGTCGAAATGTAGTACAAGGCCTACCAGAAAATACCAAATGCTACAGCAATTTTAAATAATGAAACAAAACCACAACGAAAATTTAATAACAGTCTAATATGGTCGAAGTGACGATAAAAGTGAAAGTGAACTGTGTGATGGTGGAACAATTTGGATAGCGAGAGAAGTTGAGTACAGTGACAAAATATATTTATTTGTTGGCCAAAGTTTTAAAGTAAACAATAAATCAAAGAGCTCAATTAATCGGGGTTTTTTCAAAATTGTAAAGAATGAGAGAGTGTGTGTGTGGGAAAAATATCAAAGTACTGGTAACATAGAGAAGTAATATTTAAAAATATAGAAAGAAATATCAGTAAAATAGTATTTGATTTTAAGTAAATATGTGTTAGCTGTAAATTATTACGCCATAACCATTTCCTATTCTGTGCTGAAAACCTCGTCTAACGTTCTGTGGGATTTTCTGAGTTTAAGGGTGGTCAGAAAAGCGGGATTATGTTAATTTTTATAAGGGCAAGCGTGTAAAGGTTTCAATATTAAACCATAAAATATTGTGGCGACCTGGGCAGTTTAATAAGGTAAGTTTAACGGGATTATGATGGTGAGTGAAATTCTGGCAGCAGTGAGTTTTAGTAGTAATGTTATTGTATTATATTATTATAATGGTAAAAAGATAAATACCGTTACAACTAATCTTATTTATTTCTATTGATTTAAATTCAGTATTTATGCTCACTGTTGAACAACGATTTACACAAAGAACTCACTTAACTGCTTAACACCTGATACTGAATATTACAAATTACCAGAGTTACTTTTAAGTCTTCAATTTAGAACCTCCAAATTATGCAAAGAAAATTACAATTATTAATAGCTACACTAGAATTCCGGAATTTATTTTATTCTATCAAACCAGTACTTGATTTTGTACATACAGACTCTCGCTTACACTCTCTCCCTCTCTCTCTCTCTTTCTATTTTACATTTTAAAATTTTTTGAGATATCATTGTTAGATTTAGACTCCAAACTTTTATTTTAACGGGATGAATCATGAATGGTTAACGATTCTTATTTAAGTTTCTGACTGTTGACTGTTACTTATCTGGCTCAGATATCTGCTCAATTTCACCACCACGTGTTAGTCACTTTTTATGTCGCACTCGCAAAAACTTCGGTTCTGAATGATGAAAACTCGATACTATTGTTGATTGTCCATCATTATTTACTGTACAGGTATTTGAAACTCACTCTCATAAATTTTTAGTCGGCCAACTAATTGGTTTGAGTACTCAGTTATATGAGCCTGACTGGTCGGAAAGTTGAGTGTCGACTGGCCTCTTAATCTGGCGTGGGGGCGCAGTTTGCGAGGTATGAGACTGGTCACGTGATCACCCATTCAAGCTCTGATTGGTGGGTTTAAAATGTTCTAGAAGCTGGGCCAGCGAATTCTGCAATTTTTCGCTGCCTGGTGTAATCTGCACGCACCTTTGTATTTTCTGTAATTCACGGATGGCTCAAACTGTATGTCGTTACGTAATATGTCTGGCCTGGCTGATTCCAGAGACAAACACACAGGTATTTTGCAGTAACATTGTATGCATCTTTGGTTAAAAACGAGGTTCCTCAAAGGTGAACATTGACTACTTTGAAACTTCTGAAAATTATTTATGCCCCTGATCAGCCCCGTTACACTTGATCTTAGGTGTAGTGAATTCTTAACAAGATGTTTAACGTGAACACCAGGGGGCCAGTCTATTGAGTTGATGTTGACTGAAGGGTGATAATTAAATCATTCCCACCTGTGCTTTTGTGTTGAAGAACTCACGGTACCATGATGAACAGTGTGCCATGAGTGCTGTAGATTGTCCTTAGACTGTGGTGAATCTTCAGTGAGTGTCGTTCCGGGTAGATGTGGGTCCTTCGGTGTTCTGTTGGATGAGTATTCCTGGGCCTGATGGCTTCGGGGAGCATCCTGTTGCACTGCTCTGCAGATAATGACAGATGTTGATGTTACTACCACTGCTTCTCCTTTCTCCCGGCTGGTGCGGGGACCCTATAACATTTTTATTTGGAGATTAGCTGTCAGTTAATGCACCTACACATAACACTCTCTCGCCTGGGGACACAGACACCACACTCACTTCCACAATTTTCATCAACATTTTATTTGCTCTGATTAATTTAGCATTGTTTATTTAATTCAATTATGGTCATTACTTTTATTTAACATTATCAAAAGACAATCGAATACAATGCCACCACTTGTTTGTTTCCAGACCGGAAGTAACGTGTAAATCAATTGTACAATACAAAGGTTTAACAATGAAATAGGTTTTACAGAAGTCTGGACCACACACACACACTTACACAATCATAAGACATAATGCATCATTAAATGAACATAGAATAATATAATTAAGCCTAACCTGAAAGCCTTTACTGGATTACGAACTCATGTGGAAAGATCTGCACTTAACCCTGGGCCGTCAGACCATTGGACACTGTCCTTGAAGGTTGGCAGAGGAATGAGAGCTAGGCCTGGATTAGTCGGTCCCACTATCCTGCATAAAAATGACCTGTCCCAATTTATAGATAATAACCTTTGGTAAGCTACTTACTCACAACGTACAACGAGCAGCTGATACGGTTGACTAGGCCTGCTAGATTGCGTTGCCGGGGCGCAGGCACAGCCGTGGCAATCATATTTGAATAATCGGGGTGGCTGTGGCGAGCACAGCTGCCAAGTGCGTTGGTGGCACTGAACACATTCAAAACGCGCCGGGGAAATTCAAACCCCGGCACAAACCAAACTGACTAAAGCGCCGCATCAACGTAGAACTGATGGCACTGTTTTAGTCCCGTATATACACTGTATCTCACGTATAAGCACTGTATGTAAGCATAACGTTTTTCCGTGTTGCGTGTTGCTGGTTTTATGCCTAAGTAGCTAGATTTCGACACGTGTGGCTGGAAAGATAGAGCCGAGGTTGGCAAAATTAAGAAATAAACTTGATGTCGAGAGTGACTTAATATTGAAATTGTCAGACATAAAACCTAATATTGCAGAGCTAATTGTTCAAAAGCTGCTTCATTTTTCACATTAAACTGTGTTTGATATCATTAATATTGTAATTTTGCAAGTTAAGAGAATTTTGATTTTAATACATTTTAATTAAAATATAAGAGTTTGTTTAATACCTCTTAATATACTATTAGAGAAACAATTACTGGAGTGTGCCCCACGTTTTTCATTGTATTAGCTGTTATTTGGTCTCAGTTGTTTCAAGTATTACCATGTATTCAAGTATTTTCATGAATGACTTCTATTTTCAAACTCATACCTCTGAATATATTATTAGAGAAACAATTACTGAATTCCATTAAACCTTATGATATGAGTAACGATCGTATTTTCTGAAATGCACACCACGTTTTTCATTGTAGCTGATATTTGGTCTCAGGTGTTTTAAGTATTTCCAAAATATAATTATTTTGATATTTTTAGTCCATTAGAAAAACGTTTTTTTAAAAATTTTTTTGAACTATATATTATTGGAAATTATTACCATGCTGTCAACATAACCCCTTAATGGTATGTGACAAGATAATATGTCAGTTGACTTGTTCAAAAAAGTGCTGCTGATGAGATAATACGTCACTATGATTTTGCCAACTTATTTTGGTTTCTGAAGAAATATCTCATGGTTACATAAAATGGTGATTCTACACTTTGCTGCTATGATGTGCTGTATTTCAAGTCCTTCCTCTTCTTTGCTTTATATAATTGAGCGCCATCTTGCGTCAGATGTTACATTACGAAACCAGACCATGTGGGTTGTTTCATTTCTCTCCGTTTATGTTTGTGGCTGTGTTTTTCAGAACTCTATGTTAAAATAGTGTTAATAAAGAGTTGTAGAGAAAATCAGTCTTTTTTTTTACATTGACCCATGATGTCAAAAAAGAAAATCACCATTTGAAAATTCATATAAGAGGCAAGTTTTCCATTGTTACACACTGTAATTGTATTTTTTAAGTATTCATTTTACAATAACAAGATGGAATGTATACATTTTAAAGAAAACAAAATGAGCAGTTTTAGGTCAAATTGTGGTCAACGAACTGTTAAGGGGATAAGCTGTGACGTAGCGAGGCGAAGATCTGCTCTCGGCGCCAGCCGAGACGTGACACGAGAAGGCGAGGCGACCCAATCAAGGATCAGCAGCAGCTTGATTGGCCTCGACGTGACCATCTAACGTGCTCGAGGCGAGCCAACCAGGGACCAGCGGCACTCTGATAGGTTCGTGGCACACGACCTGTCAGGGCATAAAAACAGCGCCGCTAGAAATTTTGGCGCACTACATTGGACGTCGTCAAGCCAGCTGGAAGAAAAGGAAGAAGGGAGAATGGAGAACGCAGGAGAAGCAGTGATGGACATCGACTGGGACAGCAGCGGGCTCTACATACCGCTGCCGAAAGAAGAGAACCGCAGCACGCCCGGAACAGCGGACGCAGCCGCCAAACATCACAGCGCGGGTCGGGCAGCGTACGCAAATGATTTAGCGTACCCGACAAACGGTCCTTTTAAGGGCCTAAAAAACTATAGTGTGTACGATTGGCGCCATTTGTCCTGTGACAAGTGGCGCCCAACGTGGGGCGACGATCATCTTGTGGATGCAAGATCTAGCCACGCCAGAGAGCTACCAGCCGGCACACAAAACAACATGGCGCCCAACAACTACACCCAGCGGGACACCGGGTTCGAGGTAGAGCAAGGCTTTGCGCAATTCGCCGCAGCTATGAGGTGCACGTTGCCACCGGTGATCACCGCTACATACCATGGCCTCAAGTACGAGGATCCAGAACGATATCTTCAACAGCTAGAGCGACAGCTGCGGGACTACAGAGTCCCACCTGAACAGTGGGCAGATTACGCAGTGCGGCAGCTACGAGGAGAAGCTTCCACGTGGGCAGAGAGATACACGGGATTGCAGATAAATTGGCCCGAGTTCTGCGACCGCTTCCGGCATCACTTCTGTGGGATGCAACGCGACGCAGAGCTGCTGGCCGAGCTGTACGGACAACCGCAGCGGCAGGAATCGGCGGAAATCTTCCTCCTGAGAAAAATCAAGCTGTTTCGCCGTCTGTACCCCGGAGGTGACGAGAGGACGAGCATAACCATGCTTACACAACAGCTGCAGCCACGCCTTCGACCCGCGCTGAGGTTCCCGCCGCCTACGACTTTGGAGGAACTTTTACAACGGGCAATGAGCATCGAGGCGGACTTGGATCAAGATAGTCGTGCGCGAGGTCGGGATGACTCTGCTGAAAACTCCCTGGATCGAGTAGGGGGGTCGAAGCAGTGTCGATCGGCCTCAAGCACGAAAGAAGAACAAAGAATGAACAGCCTAACGCCCAAGTGCCGCTACTGCCCGGGAAGACACTACCATCGGGATTGCCCTGTGAAGAACCGGCAGGGAAACGACCAAGCGCCCCGGTAAATAGCCCACCGGGGCGCGTGAACCAACTAGGTGCGGACATACCGCGCATTCCAATAGAGATCGCCGGCCGAAAACTGACCGCAGCTTTGGACTCCGCCGCAAACTACGACTTCGTACGAGCCGGTCTGCTGCCCGGAGGAAGGAAGACGGAGCCCCGAGTTGTCCAGCTAGCGCTACACGGTCAGCAATGTCACTCAACGGCTGCCGTTGTCGCAGACATTATAATTGGAAGTCTCGCGACTACCACCAGTCTGCTAGAAGTGCCCGGACTGCAAGAAGAAGTTTTACTAGGCCACCACTGGCTTACGGCCAACCAAGCAGTTGTGGACTACCGACGGGGCTGCCTTCACATTGGCAGCGAGAACCGACAGACGGTCTTCTGGAATGACCGCGCGGAGCCCGAGGAAGAGGACATTGACGAAGCTAGCCTTCAAACGTCAGCAGTTGGCCAACACCATAAACGGCTTCTGGAAATGTTACACCGTCATCGCAGTTTGTTCTCCCGTGGCCCGCTCCGCACCACATCCGCGGCCAAGCACGAGATCCGGCTGAAAGAAGGTAGCCAGCCATTCCGGCTCCCAATGTACAGGTACTCCGACGAGAAAAAACGCACTATCCGGGAACAGGTAGAAGAGATGCTGAGGCAGCGTATCATTGAACCGGCCACCTCGCCATACAGCTCTCCGGTGGTGATTGTGAAGAAGAAGGACAGCACACCCCGGTTCTGCGTGGACTTCCGGAGGCTGAACGATCAGACCGAGGATGTGGACTCACCACTGCCGCTGATATACGAAACCATCAAGGACCTCAGCGGGGCCAAAGTCTTCTCGACCCTAGATCTGAAGAGCGGCTACTGGCAAATCCCGCTGGAGGAAGAAGCAAAGAAGTACACAGCATTCTCGGTGCCCGACGGAGGTCGCTACCAGTTCCGGGTGATGTGCTTTGGGCTGAAGAACGCGCCCAGCACCTTCCAACGGCTGATGCAGGATGTTCTCACGGGACTATTACGGGAGTGCTGCCTCGTCTATCTGGACGACATCATTGTCTACTCCCCCGACTGGGAAACGCACCTGCGACACCTGGATCAAGTCTTGGAAAAACTGCAGATGCACCAGCTGACCTGCTCGCTCAACAAGTGTCACTTCGGCCGAGAAGAAGTCGCCTTTCTGGGCCACGAGATTACCCCGGATGGCAACCTCCCGCAGCAGCAACACCTCAGAGCGATCGAAGACCAGCCGGCCCCCAGCAACAAGAAAGAGCTGCAACGCTTCCTGGGAACCTGCAACTGGCTGCGAGAGTACATCCCCTGCTTCGCCATGATTTCGGAACCGTTAACGGACCTGCTGCGGACAAGAAAGTGGCACTGGGACGACACAACTCAGCGAGCCTTCGAAGAGGTTAAGGCCGCTTTCCGGCAGCCGTTAAAACTCTCACGACCGGATCGAGACTTGCCGATGTTTCTGCAGACCGACGCCAGCCAAAAGGGACTTGGAGCGGTGCTTTATCAATGCACCGAAGCCGGAGAGAGGCGCATCATCTCGTACGCCAGTGCCAAGCTCCACGAGGCGGAGAAGAACTACCACTCCAACGAACTGGAGTGCTTGGCAGTCGTCTGGGCCATCAAGAAATACCGGCCATACTTGGAGGATCGCCATTTCACCCTAAGGACCGACAACAAGGCGCTAACCTGGCTGAAGCAGGCGACGGGGCAGAAGACGAAGTATGCTCGCTGGGCTCTACTGATACAGAGCTTCAAATTCACCGTCGTCCACTGCCCGGGCAAGGAGAACGAGTTGCCGGACTTCCTCTCGAGGGAACCTGGGCTTGAAGATACTGCCGGCGTCCAAGAAGAACCACGGATGCAGCCTGAAGAGAGGCCACTTCGCAGTGTTGCGGCAGCTGCACCCCGACTACAAGAAATCACAGCTGTCGGCATCCATCAGGCTGTGCAGGAGGCGCAAGAAGGCGACCAGGAGTGCCAAGCGTGGAGAAACGACCCTGCGGCGGCTACTGCGAGAGGATACCGGGTGGACAACGGCCTGGTTTGGAAGGACAGACGCAACCAGGAACCAGGATTGTACGTGCCGCCGAGTGTCCGCATGGAGGTCATCAGGCACTTCCACGACTCCCCTGAAGCCGGACATCTGGGAGCCGAAGAAACGTTTCGGGCCATCGGCAAGGACTTCGTCTGGACCGGCCTAACCATTGATGTCCGCAGATACGTCCGGAGTTGCAGAATATGCGCCCTACACAAGCGCGGCGCAAATCCCGAACAGGACCAACAGCGACCTCACCGACCCAGGAGATGTTGGAATACTGTCGCCCTGGACGTCATGGGACCATATCCGCTGACTCGAGCTGGCAACCGGTACATCGTAGTGGTCACGGATATGATGTCGAGATGGGTAGAAGCAAAGGCCGTGCGCAAGGCGGACGCCGACACCATTATCTGCTACCTGGAGGAAGAAGTGTTCCCTCGTTGGGGATACCCAGAGGCGTTGCTCACCGACAACGGGAAGCCGCTCACGGGCCACAAGTGGAAGCAGATGTGCGACAAGCTGCACATACGACCGTGGACAACAGCCAACTACCATCCCAGGGCGAACCCGACCGAGCGGCGCAACGGCGAGATCAAGAAGGCGCTGCGGATCCAGCTCCATGACTGCAAGGACCATGGCGACTGGGACAAGCGTTTGCCGACGGTCCTGTTCTCGCTGCGGAATCGTGCAAACGCCGCCACTGGAGTGACACCGAGCGAGCTTCTGCTGGGCAGAGACCTACGCCGACCCGGCGACTGGAGTCGGCCACACGCAGAACAGGACGTCCGGCCAATTGAGGAACGAGAAGAGACGGCCAGGTCACACCAGACGCAGTATCAGCGGCGGCGGTATCCGGAACGGAGGACACAGGACCCTACACTGGCCGTAGGGCAGCTGGTGTACGTCAAGAGCCACGCCGGACCAGCCAAAGGACGGAGGTACCCTGGATGGGAGCCAGCCTGGGAAGGTCCCTTTAGCGTTGCCGCAACCCTCGGCGGCCAGATTTACACGGTGGAGAAGGACGGACGTCCATACAAGGTTCACCGCCAACGGCTCAAACCCGCCGGAGAAGAACAATGGGCTGGCCACCGGAGAGCATTCAAGACCCGGGGGAGTTGTGACGTAGCGAGGCGAAGATCTGCTCTCGGCGCCAGCCGAGACGTGACACGAGAAGGCGAGGCGACCCAATCAAGGATCAGCAGCAGCTTGATTGGCCTCGACGTGACCATCTAACGTGCTCGAGGCGAGCCAACCAGGGACCAGCGGCACTCTGATAGGTTCGTGGCACACGACCTGTCAGGGCATAAAAACAGCGCCGCTAGAAATTTTGGCGCACTACATTGGACGTCGTCAAGCCAGCTGGAAGAAAAGGAAGAAGGGAGAATGGAGAACGCAGGAGAAGCAGTGATGGACATCGACTGGGACAGCAGCGGGCTCTACATACCGCTGCCGAAAGAAGAGAACCGCAGCACGCCCGGAACAGCGGACGCAGCCGCCGAACATCACAGCGCGGGTCGGGCAGCGTACGCAAATGATTTAGCGTACCCGACAAACGGTCCTTTTAAGGGCCTAAAAAACTATAGTGTGTACGATTGGCGCCATTTGTCCTGTGACAAAGCGTATGAGTGAATTTAATTCCAGCACAACCACTCAATTCCAGTACAACCACTGTATCTAATGTCAATACTATTTGATGCAAATAATTAAAATATCGGTGTGGAGAACCATACATGACTTCTATGTTTTAAGATTTATATTTAAAATCATTTTAGAAATGAAATATTTCTACAGAAACTACTTCTATCTTCAGCCTCAACCACAGAAAACACACACACACACACACACACACACACACACACACACACACACACACACACACACACACACACACACACACACACACACACACACACACACACACACACACACACACACACACACACACACACACACACACACACACACACACACACACACACACACACACACACACACACACACACAATTCCTTTTTTCTTTATTTAATTTGAATTCTGTTTACTGTTATTGTTTTGATGTGTGAAGTTTTATATTACATTTTGAATTGTGTTTTCAGTGAGTAGATTGATACTTTGTTGAAAGTGGTTTCAAAATGCCAAAGTGTGCACAATTTCAAATTTTCATAATTTTGCAAAATTGACAATTTTCTTGATTTTTTTATTAAAATTGATTTTACATTTTCATCAATGGATTATTGTATTGTTGTCATCTGAGATACATAAGTGTGCAAAATTTTAAATTTTCACAATTTTGCAAAATTCACAATTTTCACAAAAAATTTTCAATGGATTATTGTATTGTCATCGGAGATACATAAGTGTGCCAAATTTCAAAGCTCTAGCTAGTCTGGAAGGTAGTTAAAAATCAATCGCAAGATTCCACCCGGACAGACAGACACCACAGCGAGTGGAGAAAAACGTTTTAAAATATAAGAGTTTGTTTAATGTTTACTGTTTGTTTTATTTCATAACTCAGACGGGGTCCATAAAATATTTAATTTTTTGTGGGGTTCCGCGGACTGAAAAGTTTGGGAACCACTGGTCTATAGCATTATAGTTTATATTTACAGTTTATAGTCTTTCCAGTTTTGCTTGTGAAATAGTCAGTTACATACATCACTGTAAAAAGATTATTACCAACATGAACAGTTATGTGCAACTTCATTTTCTGTGATGATAAATGAATGGACCAGTGTAAAGCTTATCATTCTAGTGGATTCTTAGCAGTAAAACTTGCAGAGTGGCCACTTCCACTGCTATTGAATGGCACTACTTGTAATGGTACAGAATTGTGTGCTACCCCAGTTTCAATTTTATTTTAATTTAAATCAGTTTTAATTTTCCATTGTCAGCATACACCTGTGAGGTGCCCCAGTTTAACCAGCAACACACTGTTAGCCTAAACAACCGTCTAGACATATTACGTAACCGCCCCAGCAGCAGTCCTTGTGAATCACAGTATGCAGACTGTCACCACAGAAGCAACAACAGACAGTAAAGTGTAGCATACAGCTTGCTAAATAAAACGGTGGCCTCGGGTGCAAGATAGGCCGTAATTTATATTCGGCCTATCTATTAAAGTATCTCATAAAAGTGTATAAACAGTGTAGAGCGCGGCCAGCCTACAACAACATCTAAGTGCAAGTAAAGTTACGTCGGCCGACTTTCTCATATTCATAATGTGGAACCAGTGAACCACTTAGTTAAAACTTAATTAAACAAAAGAAACAGTAAACTCAGTACCAACGGCGTGTGAGATGGGCCGAAAACAGTATCGGTCTATCCAGTATAATAACTGTATAAATGTGTGAAACATTGAAGTGCAAAGTGCTTGAGTAAACGTTATTTTACACACGCGGTGGTGAAAACAACGAGAACTTCTCAGGATTTGGTTAAGTACCAATAAACTCTTAATTAAAGATTTCAAATAAAATATTCAATTACTATCTAATAAAAGTTTAAAGAGCTCTAATAAAGAAAACGTATTGGTTCATATGGCAAATAAGTAATTTGTAAGAGGGTAGAATTATGAGGTATTCCATTGGTTAATCAGTGTGATTTTATAATACTATATTATTTGTTATTGACTCCATGTATTTTTAAATTATCATCAAAGTAAACCAAAACGAAATAACTAACTTGTTTAATAAACTAGAAGCATTTGTTTTAACATAAATTGTGTATGTATATGTGTACCGTTCATCCCAAATAATCCTTTCTGCAGCTGTGTTCGTCTGTACGACTCTGGAATAAAACCCTAAGGTAAGAGTTTAATATTGAATTAACTTATAGAGTTACATTGGTGCCCGAACAGGGACTCGAAGAGTATTTTATTATTTGCACTAAGTTGTAGAGTTACATTGGCCCCCGAAACAGTGACGGCGAGTGTAATTTTTTATTACATTCGCCAGACCTAATTAAGCTGCAGAACAGGTTATTTGGGAGTGAGGGCATGGTTAAATAAATTAATTTTGTAATGGAGAAAATAAATGCAATTGATGTAGTTGTCGGCAGTGAGGCCGAAAATAAATCGATGTATGAAAACACGTCAACTGAGTCGGCCAATAAAGGCGATTCAGGTATTCAAACGGAGCCACTGTCAATAAGTGACAGTAATGTAAACGGATCTGTATTAATTAGTGAGGTGGGAGCAACTTCCACTCCTATTACAACTAAAACAAATATAAAAGAAAAAGAAATGTCAATGAATGACCTATTTAACCTTCTCAGTAAACGATTTGATAGTAATGACGCTAAATTTGATGAACAAAATAATAAATTTGACACTAAATTTGATGAGCTTAAAATTGATATTAATGAATTAAAAATTAAGTGTGAGAGTGAGTGTAACGAATTGAAACGAGATATGGAGAAAGTGGTAAAGTCAGTGGGAGAACAGATTAAAAGTAAAGCAAATCAAATAATTCATAACAAGGTAAGTGATGAATGTAAAACAAATAAGAATTATAATGATATGTGTAAAAACGTGGTATTAGAGAATAAGGAGATTAATGTTGAGAGTGATAAGGAGGATTTTGTTGAAGTAGAGTTTAGTAATGAAGTGTTGTTAACAAATGTTAATCAGTTAGAGAGAGAGAGAGTATGAAGAGAGTATACAGAGGGTAAAATTTTCCCATGATGCGGTTGTGGGTGAAGAAAATGCTTCACGAGTGTATTTGGGAGACGTATGGTCTACAAAATAATTGTCCCTTGATTTTTTGTGCATCTGGTAAGGCCAGGATGTGTGTAACAATGTTGTGTTGCCCTCTGTGTAGAATGAGAATGTGAAATGTTGCGAGGAATGTTGTGATGAGAGAGAGAAAGAGTTAGAGTGGTCCAAGCTAAATAGAGGTTATGGAGAGTTGATAGAGAAGATGAATATTAAGAGATTTATGATAAATAATGTAGACATATCTTGTGCAGTAGTATATTATATTGATGATGAATATGTACCTGTAGGAAGAATTAGTGTACTTGTAGTGGATGAATATGATGAGACAATAACTTACCTGGGTGTAACAAAAAATACTGACGGAGACTTGACAAAAAATAATAATGTCGACTTGATTTATGATGTAGTAATAATAGGGGGTAACCCTAGGTATTATTATTTTGGTACAATGGAAAAAATAAAATTTTATGCCTATAAAACACAAGATAGCCATATGTTGTGTATCAATGAAATTGAAATGTGTTATGTGCAGAAAAGACTAATTTTTGACGATGGAGGTTGATTAAAAAATCGGTGAGTGGACATTTTAAATACTTTAGTATATGGTTATGACCTTGCTGAATTTGGAAATGAAGTGTGGTAAAATTGAACAATTAATGATGAAGATTTGTAAATAAATTCTAGTGAAATTGATTGCGTTTGTATTGTAAAATGTTTTATGTAAGCAGTATATGTATGGAATAGAAAATGATTTTAATAATAATATTATTTTATTTTGTTAATTAACAATAATAATTAACAGGAGGTATTAATGAATTTAATTTTGCATTGTGTGTCTATATTCAAAGTGCTTTAAATAATATAACTAAAGCTAAATTGTTTTGAGTGGAGGTTAGTAAAATAATCAATTAATCAATTATTAAAATAAAACAATTAATATAATTGTTCATTGACAAAAGGTTAATTTTATTAATGAAGCCAAACTAATTTTGAGATGAATTGTAACAGATAGTAGTTGATAAATATGTTAACTAAAAGATTTATAGAAATTGAAAATTGAAGTACATGTGTCAGTATATGATGTAATCATGAATGTTGAGACTGAGAGTGTTTATAACAACAGTCTGGCATACAACTGTTTATGTAAACAGGTTTGTGGTCTGTTGTGACTAATGTCTACAGTCATGCTGAGTTGACAATAACAAAAAAGTTGTATTCTGCTGAATCATTGCCAGTAGTGATATTATTATGAAATAAAAGAAACACCAGATGTGATGGAATGTAGGTAATATTTTTTTGTAGGGTCCTCTTGTAAAATGTAATCAAAACAAATAAAGTTGTTTTGAACAAATGAGATTGATACAATGAGGTTTTGAGAAATTAACTTAAATGAAATTGGTAATTAAATTAATTAAAAAGATGATTTTTAATAATAAATTTAAATTTATTCTGATTCAAATTCCAAATGTAATGGTAGATTAAATAATAAAATGATGAAAAAATATAATGATTACAATATTCATTTAAAATTGAAAACTGAAGGAAATTTTGTATGGATATAATCAAAAATGTTCAGGCTAAGATAATGTTTGGGAACCTAAGATGTGTATATTACTGT
The DNA here is from genome assembly GCA_034769895.1 of Magicicada septendecula. Taxonomy (NCBI): domain Eukaryota; kingdom Metazoa; phylum Arthropoda; class Insecta; order Hemiptera; family Cicadidae; genus Magicicada; species Magicicada septendecula. Next base: position 787,092,785 of record CM068368.1, read on the forward strand.
TCATGTAACCTTTATAAATGTCAATCCATATTTTATGTTTAACAGTAGATTCCCCACCTAAGTGCGGCCATGACCTCACCGGATCATGACCGTGAAAGTAGTTAATTGTGACAAATCATACATTTTACTTGATATAACCAGCTTGTGGTTTGTTTTGTTTTGTTAACCCGGTGGTTTGTTAGACTTAGTATGGGGGTTATTTTTTGGGGAATCTACCAAATTTTTGAATAGGGCTATTTTCACCCAGATAGGGGTGGTAGTCCATTAGGGGCGTATCAATTAACAATAGTAAGTGCAATACTGAATTTTTATTATAACGCCGAAGCAAGGATGGGGGTGGGATAAAAGAAAAAATGTCCACCCCTTCCGCATCAGTCCTTGTGGAAGCAACTGGGCGCTACAGTCCAGGGGGGGTAATAGTGAGTGTGGATTAGGGGGTGATCCAGTTACAGGTCACGAGGGAGATGTGATTACGGCTAGGTTGAGGTCTGCAAGGGCCAAGAAGCCTAGTGCTGAACACAGAAGATTGTAACGGGTATCAGGGGTTAAGGGATATGTAGGGGGGGTAGAAAAAAAAATTTTTATTCTATATATATATATAGTTAAGGATAAGGATGTAACTTGTATTTCTTATTGATAATTGTTGTGATTTAATACGATTTTGTATAATTAATGTGTTATTTTGGACGGTAATATTGTACGGGGAATATTATTTAATTTGTCTGGAACTATGGGATTGAGGATTAAAACCAAATCAATCAATGTAACCAGTGGGCGATTTAGAAGTTATATCACCATGTAGTCGAATGCATATTATGTTTTCTAATAAACAATGAACCAGTACTTTGTCAATGAACCAGTATGACTAAGAGGAACCGATCAGTTGTGGATAGGGTATATTGGAAGGACTTTTTTATAATTTTAATTGGATGTTTTAGAGTCGGGTGATACTGTGGCGGGCATCGGTCCTAGCTTATGGTGTTGGGATCTCGAGTAGAGAAGTCCAGTAGGATCGGATGGGTGCTGCCGCAGCCACCGGACTAGGGGGGTAAGTACCCATGATTTTAGTAGAGTGTTCAGGGGGGGTTGTGGCGCCATATCCTCACTGATCCTCTCGGTTTTAGGCAATGAGAGTTTGTAGGCTTCGGCCTTCAACCTCTCATTGGGGGGGGGGTATTGTAACGGTACAGAATTGTGTGCTACCCCAGTTTCAATTTTATTTTAATTTAAATCAGTTTTAATTTTCCATTGTCAGCATACACCTGTGAGGTGCCCCAGTTTAACCAGCAACACACTGTTAGCCTAAACAACCGTCTAGACATATTACGTAACCGCCCCAGCAGCAGTCCTTGTGAATCACAGTATGCAGACTGTCACCACAGAAGCAACAACAGACAGTAAAGTGTAGCATACAGCTTGCTAAATAAAACGGTGGCCTCGGGTGCAAGATAGGCCGTAATTTATATTCGGCCTATCTATTAAAGTATCTCATAAAAGTGTATAAACAGTGTAGAGCGCGGCCAGCCTACAACAACATCTAAGTGCAAGTAAAGTTACGTCGGCCGACTTTCTCATATTCATAATGTGGAACCAGTGAACCACTTAGTTAAAACTTAATTAAACAAAAGAAACAGTAAACTCAGTACCAACGGCGTGTGAGATGGGCCGAAAACAGTATCGGTCTATCCAGTACAATAACTGTATAAATGTGTGAAACATTGAAGTGCAAAGTGCTTGAGTAAACGTTATTTTACACACGCGGTGGTGAAAACAACGAGAACTTCTCAGGATTTGGTTAAGTACCAATAAACTCTTAATTAAAGATTTCAAATAAAATATTCAATTACTATCTAATAAAAGTTTAAAGAGCTCTAATAAAGAAAACGTATTGGTTCATATGGCAAATAAGTAATTTGTAAGAGGGTAGAATTATGAGGTATTCCATTGGTTAATCAGTGTGATTTTATAATACTATATTATTTGTTATTGATTCCATGTATTTTTAAATTATCATCAAAGTAAACCAAAACGAAATAACTAACTTGTTTAGTAAACTAGAAGCATTTGTTTTAACATAAATTGTGTATGTATATGTGTACCGTTCATCCCAAATAATCCTTTCTGCAGCTGTGTTCGTCTGTACGACTCTGGAATTGAACCCTAAGGTAAGAGTTTAATATTGAATTAACTTATAGAGTTACATTTACAATAATCATTAAATGTAATATTTTTTATTACATTATTTAATTCTCAACATTAAGAAAGCATACTCACAAATTTGCAAACTACACAATTTGCAGAAGTTTACAGATTAAATACTAGTATTCAAACTGCATACAAAGTAAAGTGTAACGGCACTCATGGAAACAGAACATGTTGACAATGGATGTCGTTTTACACATGTGTATAAACAGAATGCCAGTGCCAACAGTAGTTGCTTCCTAGTGATGATTTATGCATGCTCTTGGCTTCTTGCAGTTTCTCACTTATACAGCCATATTACACAGATTTACTTCTCTGCTTCTCTTCATATCATTGAACAGTCTGATAAATCATAATTTAATTAGTTTAATTTCAATTTTTAAAAAGGGAAGTGCACTCCCTGCAGTTCAATTGACACTGTGCCACTGGTTGTGGTAATATTTATAATTAAGTTGTTTATTGCTGAGTTAGTCAGCTTATGTCTTTTGTAATTTATATGACAATCGGATTTACATAAAAAATTAAAAATTGTAACAAACATATTTTCATTTTACACCTCTCTAACAATCAAGCTCTAGGACAAAACTGCTGTAATTGTAAAATCAAACAAAACTAACACATAAGTCATAATAAGTGAAGCTTATAATCACAACGTGATATACCAGACGTTAATGATAAAAATTAAAAAAAAATAATAATATTAATAAAGTACAGTATTTACTCCGGACAACTATGTACCACCTGAGCTAGAGGAACATGAACACATCGGGCCTCATGATGAAGATGATGTGAGAGCAGTAATAGAAAGACTTAAAAACAACAAAGCTCCCGTAAACATAGTAATGAATAAAATTCTTCAGACAGAATCTTAAATTAAAAAATTAAATTATGAGATATTCGGAACCAAAGTTTGTTACAAAAATTCCAGTAAACTTGTGTGCAACTAATTGCTAATTTACCCCTCAAAAAGAAGACAGAGTGCTGTCTTCTCATATAATTTGAAGTAGACATTTTTTAGAAAATTAGTATCATGTATATAAACACCATCATTATTAAGTATTTGGTCATGTGAGAGGCTCCAGACACCACTGTTGTGTCTATGCCAGGCTTCAGTCATCTTCTTCCTTTTGTCTTCTGTACTTCCATTGATGGGCAGAAACCAGTGTCAGCAATCCATCTTCCCTCAGGATATGTGCTCTCTATAACCCTCAGAAATGTTGTACACTGTTTTATTGTATTGAATACGTGTGCATTGCTTACTTTATCCACCCACCTTTTCTATAAGTTTTCTTTTAAATCCACATTTTCAGTGCCTCAATCATATGTATCCATTTTCCTTATTTTCTATGTCTGAGACCCATATAGTAAAACGCTCCACCAGTCTCATCCTCAGGTGCAAATTCATTCTCCTGCAGAAAATTGTTAATATACAAACTTTTCATTGATTTAAAATAAAAAATAATACTGCCAGAACCTTACCTTGCGATCTTTCTCTCGCTGACTTACCTTTTATAAACACCAACAGAAGTTCAGGGCCGCCACCAATATCTTTGAAGGACAGATATGGAGACCTTTATACTTTACCTTAATAAATAATACACTGGACAATTTTGCAATCTGACTTCCCCCAATTCAGAAAATTCCCCGGAACGACTAGACAAGTTTTTCAGCACAGAACACTAGGAAATGATAACGGCGAAATAACTACGCTAACACATGGTTATGCAATTAACACAAAATATTTTATTTTTTCTCAAATTTACTCTTTCTCTTTCTTTTTATGTTACTTCCACTAATCTCTATTATTTAAAGTTTTCTTATACTAATTTCTATTTACAGACCAGTACTCTCTTTTACTTTTTATTTCTCCCCTTTTCCCTCACACACACTCTCACTCTCTTTTCCCCCCGTTTTATTAACTGAGCTCTTTAGTAATTCAAATGTTTTACTTTACATAAACTTTTGGCCAAAAAGAAATATTGTACTTAACTAAATTCAGTATCTGTGACCGTTACGCCACATGTTTTACACTTTCCCGCAAAACTATCACAAACTCATTTTATGAATGTTACTTCTGTTGAACCCCACTGTTTTCTGTTGCATTACATCACAACATACTCTTTGGTAGACCTACTTTTACATTTTCGGTCTACCAAAGTTTTTCCGAGGCTACCGTGAAATTACGTTTGTACTGTTTAAGTAGTGGTGTCCAACTGGCTGGCGACTACTGTCGACTGTGTGTGTGCGCTTGGTTGTCTACCCGCCAAGCATAAGGGGTTGCCGTCAACTCGTACTGCGTGATCCTTTGTTTCCATCACATTTCGGCTATGGAATTTTTGGTACGTGAGACTTTTGCATTGTGAACAGCGGCCCACACGTGCGCTCGTACGCATGCATACGCACCCTACTGACAATTCGCATTTTGTACCATGCTGTGCCTTATACGGAGCTACAGTCAGTGACCAAAAAATATACTCTGGTTAAATAAAAAAGGTGAAAAGCTTTAAATTATAGACCCTCATCAGTTTGTACCGTTACAAAATTACTTTTTTCATATTGTATATCTAATCTTTTGTTTGGTCACTAATATGTTCTGTAGTTAACACACATTCTTTAACTGTGTGTATATATCTACCGGCTCTCTTCTTCTTTGTGATGTTTGTATTCTCTTCTTCCTCATCATTTATTCTAATCACTTTTCTTTTTCTTGTATTGATTTTCATTCCAAACCCTTCTTCGAACTGGTCTTTTAATTTTTGTAGTACTGTGTGTATAGTTACTGTCTTGTTTCCTAAAATCAGTTGTGGATGTTATGCATATCACATAATTGAAACATCTTTCAGTATTTAAATTGTGTTGATTAATCAGGCAAAATGTATGTGAGTCAACTGCGTGTGTTCTTAGGAAAATTATGTTTTTAATGACGTTTTTATTACAGCTTAATCGTATCCAGTTTGAGGGACTAGACGATGCTGTCCGAGTTCAGTTAGAAGGATTCCGAGCAGGAATGTATGTACGAATAGAACTGAACTCTGTTCCTTGTGAGCTAGTGACAAATTTTGATCCAACTTATCCAATAATTGTTGGTGGCCTACAAACTGGAGAGGAAAACATAGGATTTGTTAAGGTATCATATCGATTCTAAATAAAATGTTTACTATGTATTTGTATAATAAAATGTAATATAATCTAATAAAAAGTATAATAAAATCTGCTTGTAGAAATAGTTTTTATTATTATTATGTTGATACAATATAATTTTTTAAGTTTACTCCTGTAAGAATATTTATTGAATTATTTTAGAAACATATTTTCCAAGTTTATGCTGTTTGGAATTTCTCCAAGCAGCACATTATGTGTTGTTTCAAGTACACAGTTTATTTTGTTTCACACATTTGTGATCACGGACTATGTATACTTCCTTTAGAAATGCACATTATTTTCATACTTTATCAACATCACATTCATGTCTAGAATCCATTGTTTCCATGTGTCTCTGACATCAAATTTATGATGGTACATTACTATGTTATTGTACTTGAATTGCCATATAGGAGTGGTGTCTTCCAGAGTGCTTTATGTGTCTCTCAAATGAAATTTACATTTTTTTATGGCTTTTAGTTTGATTTTATTTGTCATAAACTTTTCTCATGACATTAAAAAAACACATTTTTAAGTTAGTTTATCATTACACTGTATATTTAGTATATTAAATGAATGACTAAAATATGTTAGGGTATACAACTTATGGACAAGTGGTGGGAAGAAAGTGTTAAGGATGTGCTCACTTGATTGTCCTATTTTATAAAAAAAAAACTACCAAATTCAGAACCTAAGATTATAGAAAGGTTGTGGAATAGATCCTTTTTCTTACAGATATGTTGAATATTTTAAGTGTAAATAGTGTATGTCGAGAGATTAGAATTGGTATCATATGGGAATATTCACAGGTACAAGTGGCCTTGTACCTGACAAAAATAATCTTCTACGTGTAACCTAATTCTGTATGTTACTATATTCAACCCAATTCAGCATTCAAGTAGTTTGTTTTCATTTGTAAATTCACTTATACTTCGTATGTTTGGAGAAAACAAAAATTAAATAATTGAAATGATCAGTTTAAAGTAACTTGTCATCCCTATTGTATTAAAAGAAATTCGTACAGGTATAATTGAAAGCAAAACTAAGTTTGCAATAGGTAATCTTATTAGGTAATCTTATAGTATCTTATAATCTGAAACAAAAAAGAATTATGTTAGAACAGTGAATTGTTGTCGAACTTTGATTCAGATCATTGAAAGATCCACTAAGTGTTGTGTAATGTTAATGATAATATTCTTCTTTCTCTTCTCATAAACACAAACAGTTTAGATTTTATAATTTATCAGTTAGTAACCATATAACGTGTAGTATCTTTTTAAGTTGCCTACAAGATACGAATTTCGCAGAATCTCAGAATCTTTTAGTCAAATAAATCAGTTATTTGTCATATCCATAACATTAGATAAAAAAAAAAATCAATATTTTCTATATAGACTATTTTCATTTATAATATGTTTTCCTTACAGAAGTGAAAATGTACATACACAGCAATAATTGTTTATAGAGTGTTGTTTTAGTTCTTCTAAGAGTTAATGTTAAATTTGCCTCAGCATGTTAAATTAACAGGTTGTAGGCAGAAGTTAACTGGGCAAAGTAATAATTTGTGACTTCAAAGTATGTTGCACTTTTGTGTTTTTATTGCATAGCATGTGATATTATAATTGCAATAAAAAATGTTTAACATGGAAACATTTAATATAAAATAACAGGTAACATAAAATAGTACTCAGGTCTTGATCACGGCTTGTATTTCACATGTATAATTTATACAGTTCACATGAAAGTTTTATCTGCAAAATATTTGTTACCATTGTGACAACTCAATTAAATGCTTTGCACAGATTTATAAAATTTTACTACTTTTACTTACCTTCGGGTTCTCTCCAGGGTTCTATAGACGAAACAGTTGCAGAGTGATTACTTAGGTTTGAGTTGCGAAATAATTATGCTAAGACAGTTTTTCTGATTCTAACAAATTAGTTTTCTTTTATTAAACAAAATTATTCCCCAATTTCTAATTTTACTTTCTTCACATTAACAAATACTTTCTTTCAATCAATTTTTTAATATCCTTGACCTCCCAACCCTTCTTCAAAACAAACTTCCCAAAAATATAAAATTTACTTCTTATTAAATGCTATGACAAGATTACTTAAAATAATGTTTACTAGTCAACCAGTCCTTTCACTCTATAACTATGCGCACTCTCATACTCTCCCCCCCCCCTCTCTCTCTCTCTCTCTCTTTCTGCTTTACATTTTTATTTTTCCCCGTTTATTGAGATCTCATAATGGATGGGGACCTCCCCGTATATGAATTTAAATGCTGTTAAGGAGTTTAAATTAAAAACTGTTTATATTGGTACTCAGCCTTCTTGTAGACCTTGTCCAGTTGTTGTCACTTTTTCCACCATACACTCCGAAAGTAGCTTAAAAATGTTTGAAATATAATTTTTTATGCTCGTTTTAATTGTTCCCTTTGTTATACATTATATTACTGTTTTGTTACCTTTGAAATATTAATTTTGTCGGCCGACGTAACTTGCTCGGGAGCACTTGTTTTTATGACCGCGCGGTCTGAAAAATGTTAGTCGACTGCTAATTACTTGCACACGGGTTACTGGAATATAAAGCTCACTTTTACTTGTTGACACACTGGTTACTGGAACCGCGTGCTCATTTACTGACCCGCGCGGCTCTGTATCTCTTTGTCGACTGCCCAACGATGACTGCCTGTTGTTGCCTACTGATGAAACTGGCTTGTGGCCATTACGTATTTTTCCATAATTCAGACAGCACAAGCTGCAGTTAGTTGCGCAATGCGTCTAGACAGACGGACGCTAAGACATAAACACACTGGTCTCTTTCAATAACATTGTACTCACTTTTGTTAAAAACGAGGTTCCCCTGAGGTTGACTGCTGCTTGCATTACAACATTTTAAAATTATTCAAAATTATTCTCGTCCCTAAGCTGTCCTGTTACAATACCCCCCCAATGAGAGGTTTTATGCCGAAGCATAAAAACTCTCATTGCCTAAGCCTAAGAGGATCAGTGAGGATATAGCGCCGCAACCCCCATTAAATCTTTACTCAAATCATAGGTTACTTACCCCCCTAGTCCTGTGGCTGTGGCTGCACCTATCCGACTTTACTGGACTTCTCTTGTCGAGATCCCAACACCATAAAATTAGACAGGCACGTCACCACAGTATCACCTGACTCTGAAACATTCAATCAAAATATCACTAAAAAGGCATTTCACTATACCATATCCTCAACTGATTTGTTTTTTCTTAGTCGTACTGGTTTGTCGTTAACAAAGTACTGGTTTGATTTTTTGCCAAGTACTGGTTTCTTATTTAATTTGTTAATATACAAATACATCTGTCCTACATTCATACGCAATTACCTAATACTCAATTCAACACTTTATGGATCACCTTTAACCATGATACAACATAATAAATGTTCCGGCTAAACATTACCATTTTTACATTGAAATAAATCTTTCACCTTTGAATTTGCATCACAATTACAAACAAAACATTACCACCTTAGTATTCAATAGTTACCATGACTTCATCTCTGAGTTTCTATTAAACCTTTCAGTCATTTAATTTTACTTGTCTACCCTTTATTATCCACTTCAAATCAAAAAATAAATTATTCAAATTTATTACACATGTTCCATCTGTTAAATTAATTATAACTCAGCTCCAATTATTTAAATTCATGCTCATCTTTCAAAGCATCGTGAGTTACTTTAGGTACACTATCACAACAATTTCAATTCATCCTAGTCAAATTGACTACCAAGATTTCTATCTTTTAAACATTTTACATTGATTTCAAACAACCATGTAACTGGACTACAGGAAATACAGTGTCCATATAACCTTACTGTATACTTACATCTAATACATATAAGTCCCTTACACATTATATACTGGTAATTTTCTCCCCTAACAAAACACTATTCCCCACCAAAAGTACAAATTGATTACATATAAGACGAGTAAATAATAACCACCGTACTATAGAATACATGTTACATACACCAAATACATTGTTACCAACTTACAATGGCAAAACACAATAATCACAACTCAATCTTATACTTTTTTTTTATCCCCCCAACCCCCTTTTTACCTTAATCCCTGATACCCCGTTACAATTGTGCAAATGACCTCACGGACAAGCCGATATCTGCCCATTCACACACACTGACATCACATCAATGCCCAGGCTTGTAACAATGGCGAGCACCCCTACCATACACACTATTACCCCCCCTGGACTGTAGCGCCCAGTTGCCTCCACAACGACTGAGGCGGAAGGGGTGAACATTTTTTTCTTTTATTTCACCCCGTCCTTGCTTTGGCGTTACAATAAAATTCGGTATTACTGGTCTATTTAGTACCAGTAATCCTACTTCAGTAATGATTAATGAGCCCTTGGGCGGTCTATCACCTCTTTCGGTGCCTAGCTTGGATACAAAAATTTTTTTAGTAGATTCCCCTAAACTACCCCCCCAATTAACATTCACAATACACCAGGTTGACAAGAGACAAACCATGATCCGGTTACAATAATTCTATTCATGATTTGCTATAAATTAACTACTCCACGGTCATGGTTCGGTGAGGTCGTGACCGCATTTAAGCGGGGAATCTACTGTTAAACATATAACATAGGTTTATTATCTTTCCCTATTTACATCATCAGTTAAATACACAACTTGTTTTACAAATACTACCTCAGCATAAACATTTCTAATATCACATCAACACAAACATTTCACCTTTGAATTTCAATAAAATTTACAGACATTACATCATTTGGCCCAATTTTCCATTTAAATAAATATTTTAATCATTACATTTTATTCTACAATTCCAATAAAAAAATTGAAATTTATTAATTGAAACATCTCATATTACCTCCGTGTAGGTTACTGCAAGTTATTATCTCTCAAAACACTAAGGTACTGTAATTACCTTATTTGAAACAATTTCAGTTCATAAAAATCACAATTACCTCCTGTTAATTATTTAGTCAAATAAAATATTATTATTATTATTATAACATCAATCCCTACTACAAACATTTGTTACATAAACTATTGTATACATTCCAAAAATATAACCTTGACACAATACATTTAACACCAATACCAATTTATTTACAAATTTCCGTCATATCATGTTATTATCTACCACACCTCATTACATAAGTAAGCCAAGTAATTACCATTAACTCAAATAATTAAATGTTCATTCACTATTTATCTAACCACCGTCGTCGAAAATGAATCTTATTTTCACATAACATTTTTCATTCTTATTTACATATATCATATGGCTATCATTTATGTAATAATCATTTAAATCCATTTTACCATAATAATAATAATTCCCAGGGTTATCCCCCATTATTATTTTATCGTATGCCATGTCTACATCGGGTATGGTTAAGTCTCCTTTGGTATCATTTGTCACAATTAAATAGTTTATTTTTTCATCACTGTAGCCGTCCGCGGTTACTAGTACGCTAATTCTCACAACAGGTAAGTGTTTATTATTATCCCTATAATCATCGACTACTGTGCTGATTACTTTAATCTTATTACAAGGTAAGTCTTTATTATCTGTAATAATTCTCTCATTATTTAACTTCTTAACTAATCCTTCATAACTTCTATTTAACTTAAATATCACTACCTCTTTCTCTCTCTTAAAATCGCTTCCACAACCACATCTCACTTTCTCACTCCACTCAGAGGGCAATACCACATTATTATAACACCATCTGGCCTTACCAGATACACACAAACAACTTATTAGACCATTTGCCGACCCATTGTCACCCAAATGTCCTAGTGAGGATCTCTTATCCTCGTAAACCACTTGTGAAGCTTCTTCTTCACATTTAACCCTAGAAAAATTTGCCCCCTGTTCCCACTCTACATTTAAACTTTCTTCATACTCCCTTTCTAACTCAATAATACTCACTAACACTCCATTACTACCCTCAACTGATTTTATATTCTCATTCTCACTACCACTATTACTTAGTGTATCACCATTATTTTTATTCAATATTATTTCACTATCATTATTCACAATTTTACTCTCTAACACATTTTTAATTATATCACCATTATTATCATCACTTATTCTAACTCCATTACTCGCCTTGTTCTCCGTTACTGCCTTGGTTATATTCTCGTTACACTTACCGGTATTTCTTGTACTCTCCTCTTTTTCTCTAATGTTATCTACATCATCTTGCATTTGTTTTTTTAATTGTATTGAACCGTTCATCAATACGTTTACACAGTGAATTATTTAATTCATCAAATTTAGTATTTATACTATTCTCCTTTATTTCATCAAATTTAGCATCATTCATGTCAAATTGTTTGTTTAATTCATCAAATTTAACCTTGTTTATGTCAAAACGACTATTTATTTTATCGAAATTTCTTTCACATTCACTTTTTTGTTCCTGGATATCCTTCTTTAACTCATTGAACTTACTATCATTAATATCAAAATGTTTATTGATGTCACTACTTAATGCATCAAATTATTATTCTGTTCATTAAACTTGGTTTAGAATTTGTTACTTCATTCGAATTTGTTACTTCGTTCATCAACTTTATTACTTAACATTGTGTTTTGCTTTTCTAACATTAATTGTATCATATGCATTATATCGTTATTGTCAACTTGTTTATTTTGGATAGGCGTTGAATGAATCGTCGCGCCTTCCATTGTTACGGACTTGGTTAGGCTTATTTCATTTACTACCATTTCGGTTATTATCGTATTTACTTGATTGTCTGTACTAGTGTTAGTTAAGTCAATTCTGTTGACTTCATCACTATTATTTTCCATTTTTTATATTATTGTGGCTTACACATACAATTATAATCACACTTTGACTTCAATTTATAGTTTTACTTTACTATTTTCTAACCCCAATCTGTAATCATTTACCACAGCGCCCTCACTCCAAATAATCCGTCTCTGCAACTACAATTAGGTTTAGTTTATATAATTAAAATAAATTATATAAACCATCTCTATATTCGCGGTGCCATTTGTGACAACTCAATTATGCAAATAATAAATTCGTCCCTGTTCGGGCGCCATTTGTGACAACTCAATTAAATGCTTTGCACAGATTTATAAAATTTTACTACTTTTACTTACCTTCGGGTTCTCTCCATGGTTCTATAGATGGAACATTTGCAGAGTGATTACTTAGGTTTGTGTTGTGAAATAATTACGCTAACACAGTTTTTCTAATTCTAACAAATTAGTTTCTTTTATTAAACAAAATTATTCCCCAATTTCTAATTTTACTTCCTTCACATTAACAAATACTTTCTTTCAATCAATTTTTTAATATCCTTGACCTCCCAACCCTTCTTCAAAACAAACTTCCCAAAAATTAAAATTTACTTCTTATTAAATGCTATGACAAGATTACTTAAAATAATGTTTACTAGTCAACCAGTACTTTGACTCTATAACTATGCGCACTCTCATACTCTCTCTCTCTCTCTCTCTCTCTCTCTCTCTCTCTCTCTCTCCTCTCTCTCTCTCCTCTCTCTCTCTCTCTCTTCTCTCTCTCTCTCTCTCTCTCTCTCTCTCTCCCTCCCTCCCTCCCTCCCTCCCTCCCTCTCCCTCTCTCCCTCCCTCCCTTCCCTCCCTCCCTCCCTCCTCTCTCTCCTCTCTCTCTCTCTCTCTCTCTCTCTCTCTCTCTCTCTCTCTCTCTCTCTCTCTCTCTCTCTCTCTCTCTCTCTCTGCTTTACATTTTTATTTTTCCCCGTTTATTGAGATCTCATAATGGTTGGGGACCTCCCGTATATGAATTTAAATGCTGTTAAGGAGTTTAAATTAAAAACTGTTTATATTGGTACTCAGCCTTCTTGTATACCTTGTCCAGTTGTTGTTACTTTTTCACCATACACTCCGAAAGTAGCTTAAAAATGTTTGAAATGTTAGTTTTTATGCTCGTTTTAATTGTTCCCTTTGTTATACATTATATTACTGTTTTGTCACCTTCAAAATATTAATTTTGTCAGCCGACGTAACTTGCTCGGGAGCACTTGTTTTTATGACCGTGCAGGCTGAAAAATGTTAGTCGACTGGTAATTACTTGCACACAGGTTACTGGAATATAAAGCCCACTTTTACTTGTTCACACACTGGTTACTGGAACCGCGCACATCATTTACTGACCCGTGCGGCTCTGTATCTCTTTGTCGACTGCCCAACAATGACTGCATGTTGTTGCCTCCTAATGAAACTGGCTTGTGGCCGTTACGTATTTTTCCGTAATTCACAGACAGCACAAGCTGCAGGTAGTTGCGTAATGCGTCTAGACAGACGGACGCTAAGACATAAACACACTGGTTTCTTTCAATAACATTGTACTCACTTTTGTTAAAAACGAGGTTCCCCTGAGGTTGACTGCTGCTTGCATTACAACATTTTAAAATTATTCAAAATTATTCTCATCCTAATCTGTCCCGTTACACATTAAAAGTGTTTGTTATAAATAATTTTCGTGGATTTTAAATAAATGCATAATGGACAAATCCATTAACATAGGTACACAAATGTGACTTCAGTGTAAGGAATATTCTTTCTCAAGAAAGAATACTGTCTGCAGATTTGAAGGCGTATATATTGTGTCTGGTACATTATGACTTTTATGTGCAAAAGTATATAGTATCAAGTTCTGTTTATACAAAAAGTATAGCAAAATTGAAAGTTAAGGGCATGGAAATGCGCGAAATGCTTATGGTCAGAGGGGAAAGGTTATGTGGAGGGAGTCGCTGTGAGATGTGAGAAGAGAATTGTTGTTATCAACGAAGGTGCAGCCAACCTATAAATATAATTTCTAATAGTTACCAAAACTCGTGACTGTTAAGGTTTGTTTGTAAATGTGTCACCATGAATCTCTATCTGTGTGTATGTGTACCTACAGTCACAGAGCTGGCTTTAAAAAAAGAATTATACGTTTATTATTTCCTACGTAAATCAGTTAATAATAATAATATTGTAATTGTATTACTATACAATCAAGCAAATGATATCTACTGTTCACACATATCGGAATTTGTTGCTGTTACATATCAGAATGTTTTATAAACATATCAGAATGTTGTTTGGTTCTGTCATTGTGTACTGCTGAGACGTACAAAACTACAGCCTTTCTGACCATTCTTATCTCAATGGAATTTGCAAACTGTACACTTCCACTCCTTAATTACACTCGACTATCTCTACAGTTTATCATTACATAAAGGAACGTGTTCTTCGTATTAATTTAATTGCAAGAATCTTTTTAATCCTGGACAACAAAAAACTGTTTATTATTACTTCCCGTGCTTGACTATGAATAACTTTCCTGTCTTTGCTAGTTGAAGGAGAAGTATCCATTTTAACAAATCTTATTACTGAATGATAACACAAATAATTATGATAATACGTAATTACAGAATAAAAACTACCAACAGAAATTAACTAAAAAATTAAATAACTAATAAAAATGAGTGACTGTAAAACAACGATACAATTAATAATAAATTGAAATAACAATAACAAATGCAAGACTGAGATAGTACGTCACACAATAACTAACATTGTCCAGGTAACTAAAACATCACACGCAAAGTTGGCAACACCTTAACTTGCATACCAGCTGATACTCTGTTACCCTCCCACCATTCACAATTTCAATGTAATTTCAAAGTAATCAAAGTAAATCCATAAATTGGTTTCTGTGCAAATCCCTTAACTTTCAATTCTACTGTATATTATGTTGCCATTTAAACAGTTCATAAATCGTAGACCAAATTATGAACACCAATAAGAGTGTACTAAATTTAAGAATAATAATCCATAATAAACCAGAAGATAAACAAAACATTTATATCCAAGTTGTTAGTAAATAGACTAATGTTTATTGTATTATTTTTTTGAATGGAGGATGTTATAAATAGATGTTTTATTGACTGTCACTTTGTTACACTTTTTGTGGGCTTTTTAATATGAAAAAAGGAACAAGTCCCAGTTGTTTTGTGTTAAACCTTTTTCAGTATATTAATTACTGTGACATAAAACTATGTAGTTTACTTCCTGTATCAAACAAGTAACTGTGTGATCCAGTTTCTATCTTTGATTTAGGTTAGAATCAAGAAACACAGATGGTACAAGAAAATATTGAAAACAAAGGATCCAATAATTATTTCATTGGGTTGGAGACGCTTCCAGACTTTGCCTGTGTATTCGAAACAAGAGGATAACATGAGATACAGGTCAGCTTTGATGGATAATATTAAATATTGATAAAAAATAACCATTTTAGGTTGTGTGTGTGTGTGTGTGTGTGTGTGTGCGCGCGCGCACGCACATACACACATGCGTGAAGCAGGAGAGAAGGAGAGTTGCTAAAATACAAAATAAAATTATTAGTTTAGATAAAATTGTCTAGTGACTTTGTGTTGATTGTATTCATATATAGAGGGCCATGTGTGTTGTCTTCAAAGTTATATCACTTTTTGTTGAGTTCTGTTAAATATTAAGTCCCTAAAGTAAACATACAAACATCATAAAACACACACGTTTTTGGAATGTGCAAGAGATCATGTTCACCGTGGTAGTGTTTTATGTGCTTTCTGACTGTTAAATGTTTTCATTGCACTTTTTTGTATACGTTTAAGCCATATCGTATAGAGGTAGATTGACCACCTTCAAAATCCAAGGAGTTCACTTATATTGTAAACAGGTATACTGAGGCCACACTTCACTTACCAAACTTGTTTATCGTATTCCTATAAACATATCACAAAGTTTACGTGTATGTGCACATATATTTACATGTGGTACCATTGTTAGACACCTGCATGTAAATGTAACTGTTGTAACTCATTGACATGTTTCATAAATGTGCATACGTTAAAATTAAATATTTCGTTATGTATTATGAAACAATGATATTTTACTTACTTGTGAAGCTACTTTTTACACAAAATATATAAATACAAAATACAAATACCTAAGGGGTTCACTGTTGATTCAAACTTCCTAATAATTTCTTCAGGCGCCATCTTTATTGCCAACTGTAAAGGAAAACATTACCAAGGTTCGTTTCAGCGAACTAGGAGAACAGAACATGGTTATTCGAAATAAAAGAAAACTTTACTTTGTTTCCCCTTAATAGATTTTTATTGACATTTTATTACTGCTAACACACTACCTCCTGACATCCCTACTATTAATTCAGATTAATGAAATTTATTTAGTATAGAATGGTAATTGAAACATAGTATATAAATTGAAAACAACAAACTTCTATAAAATTAAACATGAATTACCTTAACCTACCAACACAAACCAGCCTTCTTAATTTATCTAATTTTACTCACTCATACACACACACACACACACACCTGTATCCAACCCCAGATTTTAAGAGCTCAATTTAATTTATGAAAAAAAAAACGTATTATATAGTATAATGTTGAAATGTCTACTTTCCTTTATTATGCTGCGTCGGCCTAATGGTGTTGAATTTCGCCACATGGTATGCGTTGTTTTACTGTTTTCACTGTCACATTTTTTACGTGTTACTGCCGAACTGTTAATATGTTTTAATTAGTTACTTTTGATGAATATTTAACCAAATACGGTTTGCACTCTGAAATGTATAGAAAGATTCACATTTTAGTTTGTCTGCGGGCCCGCACTTATGTTCCGAAACTTTACACACTTGTTGCTCGCGCGAGCATATAATTTTGACTGGGGCGAACTACTTGCGCTAATTTGTGAAGCGACTGTTCTTCGCCAATTCTCATTGGTCTACAGTTTGTATTCGTTCGCCAGTGGACTGTTTTTGGCTTGTTGACAAAACTGGTGACACACATCGTTATATAAGTTGCTGACGCAACGCATCGCCTGATGTCTGGTTGTGTAACGTGTTTACGTTTTTCGTGTTCGTCATTGTCCTTGAACTGACTTTGGTACAGTTTGCCGGTTATTAAAACTGTTTATATGAATATTGTCTAATAACTTTGTTTTCAATGCCTCAAGCAGTGTTGCCGTTGTTGGGATCGCTTCCACATAACAAATTTACCCAAGTCTGTAATTTCTGTCCCTATCACTCGACAAGTTAATTATTATTTATGAAAAAATACAAATTCTGTTATTACCCCAGGTATGCCCAAAAATGCCCCGCTACAATACCCCCTCAATGAGATATTTTATGCCGAAGCATAAAAAATCTCATTGACACATTCATACTTGCTAAAGGGATCAGCCAGGATATGTCGCCACAACCCCCTGTACGGTTTACAAACAAAAAAAAATAATCAACTCACCCTTGGTCCGGTGACTGTGACCGCATCTGCATGACAATACTGGACTTCTCTCTCGAGATCCCAACACCGTAGAGTCAGACAGATACTCCACGCCCCTGCTCTGACGCGCAGGCCAGCTCAGGTCCGCCGCCACAGCATCACCAAACACTGAAACAACAAATTAAAATATTAAATAGTGGCCTTATACAACACCATATCCCCATCTGATCTGTTTCCCCCTAGCGGTGCTGGTTTGCGCTAAGAAGCACTGGTTTTGTTTTTCATTTATCGCTAACATGTATATATCATAACATATTTACCAACAATATATATATACCCCTCTTAAAATTCCATCTACTTACCCTTATCAACTTTACCCCAAAATTCAAAATCATTGCCCTGATTCCCATCAGAATTTAAGCAAACAGACGACTGACTCACAAACATTTCCCATTACCATATTAAATTTCTCTCATCCCCAATTTAAAAATGCATTTAAAATATTGAAATTCATAAAATTCTCTTAAATACTAACAAACACAACATAACATAAGAAAACATAGACATAAAACATAAAATAAGAAACATATTACACTTCTAACTCCCATTAAAATAAACAACTGGTATTTGAAATGTTACACACTTTACATCATTAAATTGGCATATAAAATCAAAAAATTACTTTTAAACTTGATTTACTCTTATTAATGCGTTTCTCAAAATTACAAAAATTTATTTATTTATTTTATTTTTTTTTTTCAATCTTCGTTTTACCCATCATTTTCATTTATCATTTTCTTTCATTAATCTGGGTGATTCTACATTACTCATTATAATTCACTTTATTAACTTGGCATTTACTCATAATCTTATCCCTTTTATTACTCTAACGTTCCCTTACAAAATCTCTAACTAGTATGACACCCCTCTATCAAACTTTTACTAACCCTTCTCTACCTCTAACTACTTACTACTTTAACTCCAATCTCCGCCTTCTACTCTTATATAAAAAAAATACTCTCTAACCCTTTGTACATAGGATACGTGTTCCCCCCCCCCAAAAAAACTCAATTCCCGTTCTATGGCCCCTGGATTTTTACCTACGGCGGCCCCTTCCCACTAAAACTATACCAAATCCCGTCCCAACCCTTATGTTGCGGACTCCCACATTACACTACCACTACTACAAAATTGCCATCCCCAAAAAATCTCACTCTCATAACTTCACTACAACTACAACAAATTAACATCAACAAAATAAACAATATATCGCTCAAAATTCTATAACATATACTAACTCAAAACAACATTGCATTATTTTCATCTCTCATTCTCTTTAACTTTTACTTCGATTTGAACAGATCTATATGTCCCACAAAATTCAACTTGAATTGACTCAAACATTTTATTCAAACAATTACTATCACCCACTTCTATCTTTTACAACCTATTGAAAATTTTACCTATTACAACTATTTTTCATTTTATTTTAAAATCTATAAACACATTGAAAACATATTATTATATTTTTATAATACTTATTCCTAACATACTAATGCAATCAACACAATAAGACATAATAACACAATATAAGAAGTATTTAGTGCATCTATTTTTTAAATTCAAACAAAATTATTGAGTAGCAAATCATCATTATTAATTAAAATATATCAAATTTTTAATACGTTATCCCCTTGGATAACCTCCCAGCCACACACACTTGTACAATACATTACATAACATAATACACAAATATACATTGAACAAACAATTCTCTTTTAACTAATTTAGATAAAATTTATAAACATTATTATTTAAAATTTTTCATTAACTCTTTTTATTTATCATCATTATTTATTTATCCTGTGTTGCAATCAAATTTCCAAAAATTCTAAATTTATTATTAACACATATTTTTAATCATTATGTTCCACAAAATAGACCAGTTAACATTTATTTACTTATTAATTATTATTAAATCAAAATCTCACCAAACAATTTAAATTCCTTATAAAATTCAAACACATAACATTCAATCACAATATCTAAAGATCTCATATTTATTTAATTCACTTGATTATTAAAATACCATATTTCAATTATTATCAACATTCTATAAATCATTTCTTATTGTCTTCATAATTATTTTATTATCTAATTATAATGCAAAATATTAATAATATTATTATTATTAACACAACATTTTCTAAAACATATACACATTGCTTTTCTAACATTTCACAATACACACAAATGAATTCAATATTATTTACAAAATATGCGTCAAAACTGTTCAAGTGTATCTCACTTCAGATGTCCAAATCAGCAAGGTCATTACCAAAAATTTACAATATCTAACAAGGTCTATACACTGATATTCTAGTTCAGCCACCATCGTCATATATATATCTAGTGTATTTGTAACATTCATCATTTTTATCAACATACAAATTATTATAATGGTTACTATCATAATAATCCATCAATTCTATTTCGTCCATTATACCATTATACATCATGTCAACATCAGTTAGGATTGTCCCGTCTATATCAGTGTTATTTGTTAACGTCAGGTAAATTATTTTCTCATTTTTGTATTCCTCAACTACTACGTCAGGTAAGTCATTATAGTCAGGTAAGATATTATCAAAATTATTCTCTGTCTCTCTTTCAACAGGTACGTATTTCACATGATTCATCATCACCCCTTTTATTAATTTTCTCAATTCATCATACTTTCTTTCTAACTTATATAATTCTATTTCACTCTCAATACATAACCCTCTTTCTTCATAGCACCACATCACACTCTCACAATTATTTCGGACAGAGGGTACAACATTATACAACATTACTTCATTTAACAATAAGGGTCTCTTGCCCTGAAAAAACAACATTAAATCATCATCATCATTATAAACAATAAGGGGAAAATTTGCCCTCTGTCCCCATTCAATTACTACATTATTTTTCCACTCTCTTTCTATTTCATAAACACTCATTAACATTTCATTATCACATTCTAAAACTTCATCAGTACTCTTTGTTATTATATTTTCATCATTTGCTTCTACATTATTCTTCACCCCCACTATACTCTCAAAATTGTCTACTATTTCGTCATTTTTACATTTTGTCTTACTTAAAACATTGTCACCTAATTTCTCGAACTTCTGTTCTAACTTATTTAAACTGTTTCTTATTATTTCGTTAGTGCTTTCTAAATGTTTATTCATTTCTTGTATTTCATGTTTCAACTCTTTATTCTGATTTTTTAATAACTCTTGCATATCGTTTTTCTGTTCATTAAAAAGTAATTTCATCATCTTGATCATCTCATTATCTTCAGCCGTTTTGTTCATGACTGGTGTTGAGTGAACACCTTCATGCATGATTTGAGATTCAGTTATGCTTATCTGGCTTTCATCTACACTGTCAGTGACGCCGACAGTTTCATGATTGTCTGCCATTTTTCTTAAAAAAAATTTTTATATATATATCTTCATATAATCTTATTGTACATAACATATACTTATTGAAAAATATTCTACTCACCCATATTAAACATAACCTCTTACGTCTAATTTACGTATGCATAAAATTTTCTTTTCTACTTCAAACAATCATTCTGTTCTCCCCGTAGGCCTATATTTATATAATTATATTATATAAATCGTCCCTACGTTCGGAAGCCACTGTGAAGCTACTTTTTACACAAAATATATAAATACAAAATACAAATACCTAAGGGGTTCACTGTTGATTCAAACTTCCTAATAATTTCTTCAGGCGCCATCTTTATTGCCAACTGTAAAGGAAAACATTACCAAGGTTCGTTTCAGCGAACTAGGAGAACAGAACATGGTTATTCGAAATAAAAGAAAACTTTACTTTGTTTCCCCTTAATAGATTTTTATTGACATTTTATTACTGCTAACACACTACCTCCTGACATCCCTACTATTAATTCAGATTAATGAAATTTATTTAGTATAGAATGGTAATTGAAACATAGTATATAAATTGAAAACAACAAACTTCTATAAAATTAAACATGAATTACCTTAACCTACCAACACAAACCAGCCTTCTTAATTTATCTAATTTTACTCACTCATACACACACACACACACACACCTGTATCCAACCCCAGATTTTAAGAGCTCAATTTAATTTATGAAAAAAAAAACGTATTATATAGTATAATGTTGAAATGTCTACTTTCCTTTATTATGCTGCGTCGGCCTAATGGTGTTGAATTTCGTCACATGGTATGCGTTGTTTTACTGTTTTCACTGTCACATTTTTTACGTGTTACTGCCGAACTGTTAATATGTTTTAATTAGTTACTTTTGATGAATATTTAACCAAATACGGTTTGCACTCTGAAATGTATAGAAAGATTCACATTTTAGTTTGTCTGCGGGCCCGCACTTATGTTCCGAAACTTTACACACTTGTTGCTCGCGCGAGCATATAATTTTGACTGGGGCGAACTACTTGCGCTAATTTGTGAAGCGACTGTTCTTCGCCAATTCTCATTGGTCTACAGTTTGTATTCGTTCGCCAGTGGACTGTTTTTGGCTTGTTGACAAAACTGGTGACACACATCGTTATATAAGTTGCTGACGCAACGCATCGCCTGATGTCTGGTTGTGTAACGTGTTTACGTTTTTCGTGTTCGTCATTGTCCTTGAACTGACTTTGGTACAGTTTGCCGGTTATTAAAACTGTTTATATGAATATTGTCTAATAACTTTGTTTTCAACGCCTCAAGCAGTGTTGCCGTTGTTGGGATCGCTTCCACATAACAAATTTACCCAAGTCTGTAATTTCTGTCCCTATCACTCGACAAGTTAATTATTATTTATGAAAAAATACAAATTCTGTTATTACCCCAGGTATGCCCAAAAATGCCCCGCTACATACTCAAACTAGGAAGATTACTTGATTCAATACAGGTAAGGTACATATTTGAATTATGTTCATCCAAGTAATATTCTTTAAACTTTATATTACTAATGTAGTTAACTGTCATGCTTCTCTGCATCAAAAAATTAAACGTTTTCTATTAGTGCAAACGACCCAAAATAAAATTGAGAAGGCTAATCAAGCTTCAGCACTTTGAGCAAGGATATGTATTAAGAAAACATACTTTTTAAATTATTAAGCAGTACAGTTTATTTCATTGAAATACGAGTATGCCCCTTTTTATACATTTTCAGTTACAAAATTTAGACGAACCCAGTAATTTGCATTTAGTTTAAACAAACGAACAGACATGAATGTCGTGTTTTTCTTCGATTATGTTGTTCAAATTTGTACATCTTTTAAATGTTTTGTAATTGTTTTTTCCAGAACATATGCAATATATTTTTCTAACTACAGAATATATATATTTATAGTAAAATTTAATTGAATACTATCTGATTCTGGTCTATCTTTTGCTTGTTTACAAGCTTAATCAGAGGCTTCTGATTCTTTCTTTTTTTGTAAATTTTTGATATTATTAAGGGCTGCATGAAACTACCTCAGAGATCAAATATTGATCTCTGCCCTGGTGTAGAGAATAAAAATTATAATTAAACTGTTTTTGAAGTCTTCTGCCAGTAAAGGCCTTGTCAAAAATGTCTTGTCATGGTCCATACCGGAAGAAGACTTCAAAAACAGAATGGACCTAGCTGCCGAACCCTAAATGAGAATATAATAATTAAACTGATTATGCAGTAAGAGTTTACCATTGTTTTTTATTTTCAATGTCTTAAATATCTAAAATGGTTCAATTTATTTATTGTAACTGGGTGTCGTTTATGCAGTGGTTTGGAATTGTATTAAAATGTGTAAGAAAAGATAACAGTACGAGTGCAGAAGAAGAACAGAGTCAGAGAATGAATAAATCTGAAACTTTATTTTATACGTAACTTACATAGTGGCCAGTAATGAAATTTAAATATCTGTGATTATTTCAGGATGCTGAAATATACACCAGAACATGTTGGATGTATGGCACACTTCTGGGGACCTTTAACACGGCCCAATACAGGATTTTTGGCTGTTCAGGATGTTGGTACAAAGCAGGTAGTGTAGCACTGATGATGCACAATACTGTATATGTCAGTTGATAGAGGAAAAGTTCGTTCATGAAAATACTTTCTGATTATGCTATTATTAATATGTTGGACATTTATGTAACACTGGATCTTTTACTGCAGTATTACAATTATCAGTTAATGATGGGAAGAGAATGTGAATCAATACTATTAGTATATTCTCTATTCTTTGACAAGATTAATGAATTTTTGTTTATAAAATATGTTACTTTAAACACCATAAAGCATATAAGAAGCCAAATGTATACAAATTCTGTTTAGCAGTGTACTATAAGTTACGTGAATTACAAGTCTTAATAAAGTACTATGAATAAAAGATATGGTTTTGAACACTTGAGAAACCTGTACACACAATCAAATATATTGGAACTTACCGTCTGCGGCTTTTCAGAAACAGCGTCTTTAAAAGCCGCAGACGGTAAGTTCCAATATATTTGATTGAACAACACGTGGCTTGGTACTAAACATTTGGGATTTATTCCTTTTAAACATCTGTACACACAAACATAAAATGCTAAACCAATTTCCATAAATATAATAAAAATGAAAGAATTGTATAAATTATAGGAAACATAATAATTATTTATTTTGATTTTCACCAATATTGTAAACATTTTTCATTTTTCAAGATACTCAGTATCACATTATATGTGATTGCTCTAAAATTGACAAGAGAGTTTTCAGTGAAAATATTCCTCAGATGATGCGAATGTTGCTTGCAGTATGATTTTGTTGTGCTCATTGACTACAAAAGTTTAGACAATTTTGTGGAAAGTGACAAGACATGCTTAACCCATTTGATTCAGTATTGTGTAGTGAATGGACTATGATAAGCCTTTTTTTATATTAGATATAGATTCTTTTTTTAGATGTTTTATGATTTTATTGTGTAACTTTGAAACATGTCTCTTAGATAAACAAACATTATACGAGGGTCATTTGAAAAGTTCGCGGAGTGCCATCTATAGCTGGCAGAATCTATGGCAGAACTAAAATCTTTTGTGTGCTGCAAGACGTATATTTCGTGTGAACGCCTGTTAATTTCCAGATTATCTGTCAATTTATTCACTTTTTATCAGCTGTTTGAAATTTTCCTTTCACCCGTGTTTTTAAAATGCACAAAATCATGTTGTGATGAATTCTCTGTTAAAACTGTTTTTTGGAAAATCAAAATGAAATTATAGATGTGTTGGGAGATGCTGCACCTTCAGACACAACAGTGAGTAGGGCACATTCAAGTTTAAAATTGGTCGTATAAGCATTGAGGACTATCCCATCAGTGGACATCCAAAACGTGCAACAAAAAATGGCATTATTGAAAAAATGTTGTAGGGTGTTGGAAGACCGCAGATTGAGGAGTGGATGACATTGGAGAAATCATAGGCATCTCATATGAGCGTGTGCATCATACTTTAACTCAAGAACTTGGTGTGAGCGTCGTGGAAGATGGCTGCCAGATCTGGAGTTGTTGCATTTTTTGGGTGTCCAGTGCGACCACGTTTAAACTCAAGTGCCTACTTACAAACAGTTGGTTTTGAAGTCGCAGCATCTCCTGACACATTTACAATTTCCTTTTGACTTTCAATTGGTGCTAAACAATTGTTAACAAAGAATCACACCACGATGTTTGATTTTGTCCATTTTTCAAAAGATGCATGACTCGTCAATTTTAAACAGCTTCTAAACAATGAATAAATTGATAGATAGATTAGGAAATTAATAGTTCACATAAAATACAAATCTTGCAGCACACAACAAATTTTAGTTTTGGCGCTAAGCTACAGTTGTCATTCCACAAACTTTTCAACTGACCCTCGTATTTTAGATGACATGAATAGAATGTTTCCAGTTTTTGATACCCCTTGATTTTGTATTCTTTATTTTCTTCAATTTTTTTTTAATTCTTAAATTTACATTCCAGTTTAGGGATCTATTTAAATAGTATACAAAAAGAAATTTAGCACATAAAATTAATTTACTTATTCTTTAGAATTCTATGTCTCGAAAATAAATAAGCTCACTGTGATGGACTGTATTAATCAGAAGTGAGCTTTAGTTAGTTTCAGCAGATATTCTTTGAAAATTAAGGTAAATTATGCGTACATACAAGAAAATAATATTTGAATGATGTTTCTGTGAAAAGAGGCCATTTGTTTGTAGATAGAGTATGATAAGTATGAAGTCTTTGAGTGATGTTTGTATAAAAAGAGACCATTTGTTTGTATATAAAGTGTAAGTATGAAGTCTTTTGTTAGTAGACTTTTTAATCCATAGTGGTGCATCCTATACCTCTAAGTGGACTACTGTAAAGTCACAGACGTCTGTTTGCAAACTTCTCACTTCTGTATGATTGAGTGATTATCACTATACCATTAATTAAAATTAAAATTATTTTTGTAGGCGGGATTCAGAATAGTTGCTACTGGATCTGTAATAGACACCAACCAGTCCACAGAAGTAACAAAGAAACTAAAACTGACCGGAGTACCACTTAAAATTTACAAAAAGACTGCTTTCATTCGTGGAATGTTTACTTCTTCATTAGAGGTTGCAAAATTTGAGGGCGCTCGTATAAAAACAGTGTCTGGAATCCGCGGTCAGATCAAGAAAGCTGTGAATAAACCAGAAGGTGCTTTCAGAGCAACATTTGAGGATAAAATTCAGCTCAGTGGTGAGTTAATTTTAATGTTGTTTGATAATAAATCAATGTCACCCTGTCCAATTTGCGGCTATATTCAATTTAATGTGTTGACGCCAAGCAAGAGTCAGCTTGTAGCTGAAGAACTGGGACTGAATGTGACTAATAAGTTAATTTGTAAGTGTTTATTTGGCTTGAAAGCTGGCTTTGTGAGTATTGTAATAACAGATTGATATAAATGATTGGCACTGGTCTGCTGAAGTAGAAAAAAATCACCCAGGGTCTCAGACAATTTCTGTTCACAAAGAGTAGTATCAAATGATGTAAACGATAATACAAAAAATGATTTTTAATAATATCTTAATTTCTTAATTTATTTTCAACTTCAACGTGTTTACTCGCCAAACTGCTACTTGTCATGTTCTGGACAGTGCTACTTGTCAAGGTCTGGAACGTGACACATAGCAGTTTAGCAAGTAAACATGACAAAGTTGGAATTACAGAGACTGCTTATTCAAATAACAAGATTATTTTGTTATAATTTATAAAATATTCTTTATAAAAGTACTCATGGTGTGAACTGGATACTAGTAATACATATCACAGTTTTGTTGTTGTGTGTGTAACGGTCCAAATTTGTGGGTATTTGTATTTTTAAATTTATTTCATTTTCGGGGATTGACAAAGGTATTGTGTAAATTTTATTCCAACAAACCAGAACACGTGGCAAATAGAACAGTTTATAACCAAGGCAGCAACGCAATATTACGTTGCGAAATCAGTCCAGGTATGTAGCCACCTCGGATTTCCAAGAACTTTGCTTATGTGTGGTCATGCGCCTGTACGCATGACACAGGTATACGCGCGGGCGGGGACGCGAAGCCGATCAACCGACGCTATCGAAAATGGCACAGAAACGAAGTTTTTGTGAGACCTACAATCCGAGCTGGAGGATATGCAAATTAAGGTTCGCCTCCTTAGTGACATCAAACCGGAAGCGCCTAAATATCGTCGGTGCATACTACAGAAAAACCCACTATGTATCATGCACATGGTCGCTCAACTGCAACAACTCAACTATGAGCGACGACGAAATTCGTTGGCAGTGGACATCAATTTCCGCCCACTTGCAAGAGACGCTTGGGCAGTTTGTCACTGATCGTGTCTGGCCAGACACCGCCCTAAAAGGGGCTCTTCAGATTTTTTCCAAGTTCCAGTCTTAAACTCTATTTTGTGAATTATTATGCAGCAGTGAAACCAATAGTTATCAGTTAACAACAACCGTGGAATCCGGAACTCATCACCAAGTCAAAAATGAGTAAAACGAACAGTGCGAACTAAAACCGCGTGCCGGCCGGAATGGGTATTTTTATATTAACATGTTAAGGGCGGGGTAATTTTCTGTGTGGCTGTGAGAATGTAAATTGCAGGCTGGGCTGTTTGTATTTGTGTTTGTGTTTTTATGTTTATGTGTGATATACAAGGTAAGCTATAGCATGTAAGTCAATCCTGTAAAATTACATATTACGAGGCAGTTGTATTCCAGTTAAAAGTACACTAAAAAATAATAGGTTTTGTAGACAGACAGAAATGAGTAATGAAGAATTTGAAACAGAGTATGTTCAATGAATAATAAAGCTTCCGTAATTCTCTTCATAAAAACGTGTAGAGTAAGTCATTTCACTAACCTATGAAACACGTTTGCGTCTGATGTACGTGCGATCGATTTCTGGACCCCGATAGAACCTTTGCACGTAGGTGCAAAAAATTTATATTTTTGCATAATATATATTTAAAAGTGATAATAACTCAACAATGGCGCCCGTGACAGGAACGAATTTAATAAATTAAATTCCACACCTACAAAGATGCAAACGTGTGTTGTTAGGTTAGCGGAATAAAAGAAAAAGTGCGTCATTCACACAAAATTGGGTATATAGTATATTACATATTGATTATATTATATGTATGCACAAGTATTATAAAAAGTAAGAATGGCAGATAATAATGAAGTCAGCTTCTCTGACAGCCAGATAGAAAGTCAAATAAGTAGCGAGACTCCGGAATTCAAATAAATGACAGTAGTCTTGAGGAGTCAAAAATAATACAGACAGTTTGAGATTCATTCAACACCTATTTTAGGAAATCAAAATCAGAAATCTGACGAAATTGATATGTTAACCCGATTGTACAATATGATGTACAATAGTGTAGAAAAACAAGATAGTAATTTTAGAGAATTGAATAAGAAATTCGATGCTCAAAAGAAGAGTTTTGACGAATTAAAAAATGAGATCCAAGAAATGCATAAATGTTTTGAAAATGATAATGAACTAATAAGAACCAGTTTGAGTAAATTAGAGCAGAGTAGTGAGCGAATGGGAGTAGTTGTAATAAATCCAAATAAAGATAATACGAATGAAAATTATAATGACAAAGAGTTAATAAATGATAATGAGAATGTCGAAAATAATGAATGTAATATTGATAGTAGTGTATTTGAAGAGTTAGTATCAGAAAGTGATACGGTGAAAATAAATAATGAAAGTACTGATGAGTTTGTAGAATGTGATAATGAAATGTTGATGTGTGTATATGAGTTAGAGAGAGAGAGGAAAGATAGTATAGTGGTAGAATGGGGGCAGAGGGTAAATATTCCCCTTATTATATATGATAATGATTTAATGTGTTCACAAGTATTGTTTAAGAAGGGCAAGAGTCCCGTGTTGGTAGAAGATTTGAAGTGTTTATTTTTGTTGTATAATTTTGTACCCTCTGTCTGGAGTAATGTTGAGAGTGTGATATGGTATTATGATGAGAGAGATTTAAGTAGAGAATTATATGTTGAGAGAGAAACAGAATTGTATAATTTGAATAGAGAGTATGATGAGTGGAAAGTAAGATTAGAAGTGTGCCTAAATAATAATGAGTTGATTGATAATACAAAAGCAAATAACCCGATAATGAATATAATTACTGATGGAGACTTAACAGATTTACTTAACGTTGACTTGTTTTATGATTATTCTGGTAAAATGAATGCATTTGGTTTTTATGGTTATGCCACACAAGAGAGTAATTTGTGTGCTAATGAAATTGAACAATGCTATACAAAACCAAGATTAATCTGGGACGATGGAGGGTAGGCTATAAAACAATAAAGGACAGTTATAAATATTTTGTTTTATGGTTTTCACCTGGCCGACTTGGACACGTAACAGTTAATGATAGAAGTTTGTAAATAATTGTAGTAAATTTATTTGTGTGCATTGTAGAATGTTAAGCTAACAAGTGTGTGTAGGGGGTTGTAATAATAATATTAATATTTTGGCAATTTAAATAAATAAACAGAATTAATTTTGAAAACAGTAATTGGCTAATTGTAATTGTTTTGGTAGCAATGAAATTTGTATATTTAATAATTAATTTAATTCAATAACCTGAGATGTGTTAAATATTTTGATTATTTAAATGTTGTATAATTAAACTTTTCTAATGAATTTAAATTATTTTTACGAGAGATGAATTTGGTAATTAAATGATAAATTGTGTGATTTAAACTAACATTTGTGTTAAATGTTTCAGAGGTGAGGTGAAAGTATTGATGTATGGTGAATATGTTTTGTGTATGTCATTTTAAATGGACTGTAAGTATAGAAATTTTATAGTACGAATCAAGTATAATAAGAATGTTTACAGGTGTAACTCAGATGAGAAGATTTTAATTCAATAATGAGATGATGTGAAATAATTATGTTAAATAAAAATGATAATCAAAAAAAAATTTAATAATAACTGAAAGATGATATATAATAATTATTAATAATAAATTTGAAAATTTTTGTGTGTGGAGCAGGAGGTGTCTCAGATGAGCCACGAATTTAAATTTATAACATAAAAATTGCTAACTCTAATGTTGATCTAATAAAAATGCTTGTGTTCCGTTTAAATAACCAGATGCTCATACATTCACTATAAGGTGTTCATTCTATATTTTTAAATGTATCATTTTATTGTAGTAGGGTAGATATAAGAATTGATAAAAAGTATATGTTTTATATAATTTGTGTATTTTTTTTTACTAAGTAGATAACTAAACCGACTGGCAGGCGGTTAACATAAAACACGTGGCAAACCAGAACACGTGGCAAATAGAACAGTTTATAACCAAGGCAGCAACGCAATATTACGTTGCGAAATCAGTCCAGGTATGTAGCCACCTCGGATTTCCAAGAACTTTGCTTATGTGTGGTCATGCGCCTGTACGCATGACACAGGTATACGCGCGGGCGGGGACGCGAAGCCGATCAACCGACGCTATCGAAAATGGCGCAGAAACAAAGTTTTTGTGAGACCTACAATCCGAGCTGGAGGATATACAAATTAAGGTCCACCTCCTTAGTGACATCAAACCGGAAGCGCCTAAATATCGTCGGTGCATACTACAGAAAAACCCACTATGTATCATGCACATGGTCGCTCAACTGCAACAACTCAACTATGAGCGACGACGAAATTCATTGGCGGTGGACATCAATTTCCACCCGCTTGCAAGAGACGTTTGGGCAGTTCGTCAGTGATCGTGTCTGGCCAGACACCGCCCTAAAAGGGGCTCTTCAGATTTTTTTCCAAGTTCCAGTCTTAAACTCTATTTTGTGAATTATTATGCGGCAGTGAAACCAATAGTTATCAGTTAACAACAACCGTGGAATCCGGAACTCATCACCAAGTCAAAAATGAGTAAAACGAACAGTGCGAACTAAAACCGCGTGCCGGCCGGAATGGGTATTTTTATATTAACATGTTAAGGGCGGGGTAATTTTCTGTATGGCTGTGAGAATGTAAATTGCAGGCTGGGCTGTTTGTATTTGTGTTTGTGTTTTTGTGTTTATGTGTGATATACAAGGTAAGCTATAGCATGTAAGTCAATCCTGTAAAATTACATATTACGAGGCAGTTGTATTCCAGTTAAAAGTACACTAAAAAATAATAGGTTTTGTAGACAGACAGAAATGAGTAATGAAGAATTTGAAACAGAGTATGTTCAATGAATAATAAAGCTTCCGTAATTCTCTTCATAAAAACGTGTAGAGTAAGTCATTTCACTAACCTATGAAACACATGTTTGCGTCTGATGTACGTGCGATCGATTTCTGGACCCCGATAGAACCTTTGCAGGTAGGTGCAAAAAATTTATATTTTTGCATAATATATATTTAAAAGTGATAATAACTCAACATGTGACAGAGGTTCCTGAACACTACCTGGAAAAGCAAACATTGGAGCAGGTCAAGAGGTTTGAAAATCAGGTAGTAATTGTCTAAGGTGGGAAGGCTAATGAGGAACAGATTAGGTACAGAAAGCAAATCAAATATATCATGAGATAATGTCATTGTGGGTAAGAAGGGATTCACATAGCAGTCAGGCTATGTGTATAAAGGACAGTTTTTCTATAGACACTAGTCTATGCGACAGAAAATCTCAACCCATTAGAGAAACATAAAAGTGGGACGCAAGCCATGAAATGTTTGGGGGAGTAGCTGGAAAAACTAGGAGAACATATTAGGAATACGATCATAAAAATCTGTACCAGTAGGAATTAGTTGTTGAGGTAGTAGAGAGAAGTGAATTGCAACGATTTGGTTACATAATGAGGATGAGCTAAAGTAAGCTGAAGCCCATCACGGAAGTTTGCCCAGTTAAGCTGAAGCACCCTGACCCTTGATGGCAAAAGGCGATGGAAAAAAAAAGTGTAATTTTATTTTATTAAAATAACATTTTTTGCATAAGCCTGCATAGCTTTTACAGCAAAATTTAAGTTTTGTAAAGAGTGTATATGACAAATGCATTTTAATTTTATGCTGTTATTAATGCACAGCAGTACACAATTATTAATATGCTTTATATGTAATATATGATGACTATCTCAAAGTAACACTGGGAACAATTTAGAGAAATTATGTTTGACAGTCAACACGTTAAATTAGTATAAACTGGAATAAGGTTTCTTATGTTGCGTTATTTTTGTACATGAAGAGTAACATTGGACCACACAGAATGTGTGTGTGTGACTTGGGAATGGGGGAAATACATGTTGCCTAATGTGTTAAAAGCAAAAATGTCAGTTGTTCGACCATCAGACAAGGCGGTTGTAATTCCACACGCTTCCAGTACAGACATTGACCTAGGCTCCTCGTGGCTGACATTGTAACAGTACAAACTATTGGGGTTTATTTTTTCTTAAATAATTGTAAAATGTAATGGCCACTCAAGCTGAGTAACATTTGAATCATAAACGCTGGACAGTTTTTTAACACCTTACAGTCAGTGCGGTAACAAGCCAAGCCGTACATAGGTGTTGTTGTTGCACAAAAGCCATTAACGAGTCTGGGAATGTGAACGTTAGCAGCGAGGGGAGCGTATTCACACATGGGTGTGCCACAGTGAACAGCTTGAAAAGCACGCACGAAACATTCTTTCTCGCCCAGTGTGCAGAAAACAAAGAGCAGTCGGCTATGAACATCCAATAAATACGGGCGCAATCAGTCTGCGCGTCCGCCGGCTCGGCGTAGTTTTCGTCGCGCCCGCAACTCAAACAAAATGTGATTTTAAAACCGAGTGTACAATTTAAAACGGAACATGATTATCCAGTGAGTAATTAAATAATTAAAGCAACAGTTTAGATAAACAAAGGCGCGACTAATATGTGCGGAGTGATGGAAGATACTACGGAAAATTGGACTCTTTCGTAAAGCCAGATCAGTAACCAGAGTGGTATATCAACTTCAAATTATGTTTTTTTTTAAAGTACACTATTTACCATTAAATGAAATTGAGATCTCAAATGGGTATGGGGTATATGTATGAATGCCAGCGTGAATAAAAATAATAAAAATGATAAAATAAGAATCGCTGGTTTGGGTTAATTAAATTTTAATGGTAGTTTTAAAATGTTATTTTATCTATATAAGAAAAATTAAGTTTTGTCTGAATAATTTTCATTTTGATATGCAAAAAAATTGTTAAGAATTATGGGAATTGAAAGAGATATAAAAAACAAGAAATGATCAATAAAATTTTAATTGCTTAGTAAAATAAGAAATGACTCGTTATTCAAATAACCAGTTCTGATTTTCCTGTTCGCTAATTCGAACACTGGCGAGTGAAAATTCAGGTTGGCAGACCACAACATGGTGTCTACAGAGCCAAAATACATAATAAATAAACAAAACCTATTTATTAATTTAGAAAAAGGTAAGTTTGTTAACAATTGGCGATCCCGAACAGTGACTTTATATAAATTATTTATATAAATACAGCCTACTGGGAGGAACAGAATGGTTATTTGAAATAACATAAAAAATTTTTTTTTGAGGTACGTGAAAACAGACGCACAAGGATAAGGTTATGTTATGATTATGTGTAGTATGGGTAAATAGAATATCTTTCTGATAATAAGTATATGTTATATATAGTAATATTTTGAAAAGAAATATATGTAAGAGATTTTTTTAAAAAAATGGCAGATAACGATGAAAGTAGTAATATAGAAAACACAGCAACAGAATCATTGGTGTTAAACGAACCACAGGCGAACTCGACGCCTATTATAAACAAAGTTTCACTGGAAGATCTCTTTCAGTTAATGAAAATACAGAATGGTCAATTAAATAATAAATTAAACCAGTTTGATGACAAACTAAATCAGTTTGACGAACAGTTTAACGATATTAAGAAAGAAATTCAAGAACAAGGCTGTATTTATGATAAGAGATTGAGTGAAATAGAGACGCGGTTAGGCGAAATAGAATTGGAAAATAAGAAAGTAATAGACAAATTAAAATCGAACAAAGATGACAGGGTAAGTAGTAGTGGAAATGATGATTTAAATAATGGGTTTACAAGTGATAACAACGATAATAGAAATAGAAATATAGTGTTAGAAAATGATGATGAGAATATTGGGAGTGATAGTGAGATGTTAGAGTGTGTTGAGTTAGAGGTTAGAGAGAAATGTGAGAGAAAGTATATTTGTAAGGGGATGGCAGGGGGTAAAATTTTCCCTTAATGTTGTAGTAGGGGGTGAAGAAATGGCTTCACGTGAGTATTTGGAAGACGATATGTCTGCAAATAAATTTCCCTGGGTTTTTTGTGCACTTCATAGGTGGTGCCGTAATGATGAGTTAGTGTCCCCTGCATATTTTGAGAGATATTTTAAAATAGAGAGATGTTTTGATAGTGAGAGATATATTGAGAGAAACAGGGAGATAGAAATTTTTAAGATAAGTAGAGATTATGAAGAGTTGATAGAAGGGTTAGGCGGAGAGAGAAGTAATAATAATAAGGAGTACTTACCGTATAGGGAAACTGAGATAGCAGTAGATGATGTTAAAGATGATAATATAACTTACCTGATTTTAACAGAATATAATAACGGCGACAGGACTATACTCGAGCGTGACCAGGTACATGAGAGAATAATATGGAATAAACCAATTAATTCAAAAGATATTGTGGAAAGATATAAAAAATTAAATAATTATTATATTGATAGTACTAATATAATGTATTCAATAATAAATGACTTGTATAGACCTAAGATTAGACTGTTATTCGACGATGGAGGGTGATTGTTTATTGTTTATGAACATTTAATTATGTGAATAATGTGGTTTTGAAGTGCATTGTCTTATGGAACGATTTGTGGTTAATGATAAGAAATAATAAGTTGGACTGTATATTCTTTTATGTGTTGATGTCATTATGTTAAATGTATTTGTGTATTACATTATGATGTACTATGTGTTATGTAATAAAAATTGATAATATTAATTATCAATTAAATTAAATTTTCAATTAATTAGTATAAATTAATAATAATTATAAAATTTTACAGACTAAATAAGCGATGAAAGTAATTGTGAGATTTTAAAGGGATTGAATCAAATAATTGAAAATTAATTACTTAATTAAGGTTGTACAAAAGAAAGGTTGATAATGAAGTTGAATGATTTTATGCAATTAAGATTCTATAATAATTAGTAGATGATTAAACGGATAATATGTTCAAATTGAGGTATATTATTATAAGGGGAGAAGTGATGAATTTTCTAGTGTTATATCAAGGTGAAATGTTGTAAAAGGGGTTTGGGTGATAATGAAATAAGGCAGGTGAGTTAAGCAGAGTTAATTTTAATGGGAGTTAGAGAGAATAAGAATTTTGAAATACCAGTAACACACAAAGAGAGTATTAGATATTTTAGGGACACAGTAGTTAGCGATTATATGTAGAGGTGAGTAATGTGAATGGTAATTATATATTTGTTGATGGTGATATTTCGTAGTAAGGATCCGGTGTAGGAGTCCGCAACGAAAGGTGTTGGGACAGGAAGGGACCGTTGTGTGCCGGAAAGGGTTGCCTTAGGTAGAATCCAGGAACCAACATAAGGGAATGAGCATAGGTAGGGAACATACATCCTTGTACAAAAATGAGCGGTGCCAGAGGTTTTAAATGGGATTTGTGAAGGGGGTTATTATAGAGATATTGGTGTCATATTATGTTAATGGTTAGAAGCGGTTGTTAGTAGAAAAAGGGGGTAGTAAGGTTAGAGTGACAAATGCCAAAATAAGATAGAGAAAATAGTGAATAATAGAGAGTCACCCAAACTAGATAAGGATAAAAGGGTTAGAAAAGGAAAATTCATGGTAGGAAGGTAATGTAATTGGAAAGGTTAATATTAAATTTGAAATTGTGAAGAATTAAATGATAATAAATGATAAATAATTGATGGCTAATTAATAAAAGTTTAATTGAAATTAAAATGTAATGTTTATAATTTTTATACGCAAATTTAAAGCTGTAGGGTGTATAAATTTTGATCAAAGTTAAATGTTAGTTGTTTGTTGAATGTAATAATCACAATGTTAATTATGAGGGTATCATTATGTATTATGTTTATTATGTATTAGTGTGGGAATTTAAACATGAATTGTATGTATGTATCACATGTTTTATAAGCGATTCCCTACATTTCGGGCGATCTCGGCCTTACCAACCCAGATCGTGGTTTTGGATGATAATCAGCTGTGGGCAGAGTTATTATAAAACTGACCACAGTTGGTTGCCTTTGAAATTGGTCAAACCTAGAAATTTAATGGGGTTTAATAAGGGAATCTAAGATTATTTTGAACGCAGGCTATTTTCACCCAGATAGGGGTGGTAGACCTTAGGGGCATATATTAAGCTAATAAGTAGGGGTACTTACCCTGAAGTTTTGTAATGCTGAAGCAAGGATGGGAGTGAGAGAAAAGAAAAAAAGTGCTTACTCCTTCCGCCTCAGTCCTTGTGGAGGCAACTGAACGAAACAGTTCAGGGGGGGAAATAGTGTGTATGGAGGAGTAAAAGGGGATAAGTATTATTAACAGCGCCGGATCACTTACTGATAATAATAATAATAATAATAGTAATTTTTTCTTCTTCTATGAAAGAGAAAATGTTTAAGAATTGTAGAAACGGAGAGATATAGATGAATTGTATTTGAGTAAATTTTGATAGTGTGTTTAAATATTGTGGAAGGTATTTGTAATATTGTAATGGGAAATGTCTATTTTAATTCTGATGGGGATAAGGGCAATAATTTTGATTTTGAAAAAGAGTTAACAAGAGAAGGGTATACAGAATGATTTTGAGGAAGTTTATAAATGTATCATGTTAGTTTAAGGATTCATATATACATGTGTTAAGAATAAAGAAAAACCAGTGCTTCTTAACACAAACCAGCGCACAACTAAGGGGAAACAGATCAGGTAGGGATATGGTATTATCCAAGGCCACTATTTGATATTTTTAATTTGATGTTTCAGCGTTTGGTGATGTTGTGACGGCGGTCCTGAGCTGGCCTGCACGTCAGATCAGGAGCGTAAAGCACCCGATTGGCCTTATGGTGTTGGGATCTCGAAGGAGAAGTCCAGTAAGGTCATGCAGGTACTGTCACCATCATCGGACCAAGGGTGAGTGATTATAATTTTTTTTTTATAAACAGTAAAGGGGTTGTGGCGACATATCCTAGCTGATCCCTTTAGAAAGTATGAGAGTGTCAATGAGAGTTTTTATGCTTCGGCCTAAAACCTCTCATTGAGGGGGTTTTGTAACAGTACAAACTATTGGGGTTTATTTTTTCTTAAATAATTGTAAAATGTAATGGCCACTCAAGCTGAATAACATTTGAATCATAAACGCTGGACAGTTTTTTAACACCTTACAGTCAGTGCGGTAACAAGCCAAGCCGTACATAGGTGTTGTTGTTGCACAAAAGCCATTAACGAGTCTGGGAATGTGAACGTTAGCAGCGAGGGGAGCGTATTCACACATGGGTGTGCCACAGTGAACAGCTTGAAAAGCACGCACGAAACATTCTTTCTCGCCCAGTGTGCAGAAAACAAAGAGCAGTCGGCTATGAACATCCAATAAATACGGGCGCAATCAGTCTGCGCGTCCGCCGGCTCGGCGTAGTTTTCGTCGCGCCCGCAACTCAAACAAAATGTGATTTTAAAACCGAGTGTACAATTTAAAACGGAACATGATTATCCAGTGAGTAATTAAATAATTAAAGCAACAGTTTAGATAAACAAAGGCGCGACTAATATGTGCGGAGTGATGGAAGATACTACGGAACATTGGACTCTTTCGTAAAGCCAGATCAGTAACCAGAGTGGTATATCAACTTCAAATTATGTTTTTTTTTAAAGTACACTATTTACCATTAAATGAAATTGAGATCTCAAATGAGTATGGGGTATATGTATGAATGCGAGCGTGAATAAAAATAATAAAAATGATAAAATAAGAATCGCTGGTTTGGGTTAATTAAATTTTAATGGTAGTTTTAAAATGTTATTTTATCTATATAAGAAAAATTAAGTTTTGTCTGAATAATTTTCATTTTGATATGCAAAAAAATTGTTAAGAATTATGGGAATTGAAAGAGATATAAAAAACAAGAAATGATCAATAAAATTTTAATTGCTTAGTAAAATAAGAAATGACTCGTTATTCAAATAACCAGTTCTGATTTTCCCGTTCGCTAATTCGAACCCTGGCGAGTGAAAATTCAGGTTGGCAGACAACAACATGGCGTCTGCAGAGCCAGAATACATAATAAATAAACAAAACCTATTTATTAATTTATAAAAAGAGAAGTTTGTTAACAGATGTTCAACTTGTTACATACCACAGATGTTCAACTTGGGATTAATTAATATGTAACAGTGAAGTACAGAATAGTTAAGTACAAAATAAGTTTGAAACAGTGATTAACGATAGGATCAGTGTTACAAAAGTTAACTCAGAACATGACACATGGATACAACTATGTATGGGGTGTAAATTCCTAATATGTGGGGATATAAAAGAAATAGGGGTGAGGGAGAGAGAGGGGGAGACAGAGAGACATGATTTACATTTTGTATTGATATTATAAAATAAAATAAACTCTTTTGGTCATCTTTTAAGCCCCAAGTTGCTGGTGCCAATTTTATAACAATAAATAAAATCTGTGTACCTCTTACCTTTCTCTCTCTGTAATGCTAGATTAAAATAAATAAACTCCTGATCTAGTTTTGTCTTAAACTCAATTATTTTTATTATTTCTCTTTAACATTTCTTTAATTGTATTGAGATTCAATGTCCCTTTCTAACATTGGTAGCTCATTTCGGTTGGATTACATGAAAAATCTCAATCTTAGGGTTAATGTGAAAGTAAAGTCAATGTACTGTACAAGTCATAAATATAACATAAAACATAATATTTATAAATAAGGTTTAGTAATTGGGTGTTGTGGATGTATGTTGACTAGTGGGTCCTTTGGATCATACAAAAGAACAATTTAAAAAGGAACTCTTAATTCTAATAGTTATGGTGTACAAATAAAATTCATTATTATAACGTTTATATTGTTTTTGTTATAGTATTTCACTGTAACTTGATCTTTAAATGTAGTAATGTTGGTTCAAATATCTGGCTTAGCATATTGGAGCAATCTCACCAATCTGGTAGTTTTCTTTACGAACTTATTGGTTGATTCTTCGCTTTTGGGCTTCAAGTTTTTGGTATATTCGATTAAAATATTAGTCTCCACGTTATTTCAATAGTTTTTCTTTATCATCTCATCTTATATCTGCAATTAATTTGTATAAAAAGTCCAGCAGTAAAATTAACATGTTCTGCCTTGTTTCAATATTTCTTCAACAATACCTTCCTTTTTTACCAAAACACTAATTCCTTCAGTTAAGGCCTTGGCTATGATATGTTTATGGGTCACAGGTTCGGTTTTATATTTAATATGATTCCGTTGCATCTTAATTTTTCTTCATCACTATATTATATTATAAGTTTGTAACATAAGATTTCTCTATTTTTTAACTTTTTACACTTGGTTTGATCTCACTATACGGGCTACATAACTGTTTCATGTAGATTATATATTTCATTCAATGCTCATATTATAATTATGTTTAATCACTTTCATTATACATGATTTTTAACGTCTATCACTGTTATTCTCACTTTCTAGCACTGTCACACAACCTAATTTTTATAATTATAGTTTGATATTATTATATTTGTAAAATTTATATCATTCACTGTTTGTAGTTCAATGATACAAAATAACTGTCTGAGGTGCGCAGACCTCCTCATAGTTTTAATCTAATGCTTATGAACTAACAATGTCTTTTTACTTATTTTCTAAGTTTAACATTTGTACATTATAATTAATCATTATTTACATGTTTGTTGTCATTTGATCTTCACTTCTGAGTATAAAAGTCATAGTCAGTTATTGTCTTGTCGTGGTAATTGAATTATTTAATTCCTAAATTTGCATTCCCTATGTCCCTATTATTTATTTATTATAATATTTTCCTTTTTGTTTTAATTACTTTTTATTTCTTGACCTTATTATTTGTCTTTAAATAATATATTGTGTCTTCATTTCTTTATTTATTAAGTTCATTTTATTCTTCTTTGTACTTTATTACTAAAAAGATTGCATTTATGCATATTTCACCGTGAATTTTGATGGTATACTTGTCTTTATTCTGAGATGTAATCTTGTTATGTTACTATATGTATAGTTTATAATTTATACTGATGTTGTAATAGTATATTTGTATGACCAGTCTCATATACTGGTCAATATTGTAAGGAGAAAATCTTTTATCTTGATTAAGGTTATTGGGGTTATGCATATTGCACGATTACATAGTAAATTCTTTATTAATTATGGTAATTAATATGGTTAAATGGGTGTTACTGAAGAATTGAAATGTACAGACAAATGAACAGATACATATTTTTTCCTCATTGGAACTTAACGAAAAATAGTATGTGTAAAGGTACTTCTCTTTTACCATTTTTAAAATACTACAATCATTATAATACTCACCGCTGCCAGAATTTTACTTACCGTCATCGTCCCCGTTAAACTTACCTTAAAAGAAACTGCCCAGGTCGCCACGATGTTTTAAGGTTATACATCGAAACCTTCTACACTCTTGCCCTTATAAAAATCCTGCTATCTGACTACTCTTTAAAATTTCAGAAAACCTCCGAGAACGTTAGATGAGGTTGCCAGCACAGAATATTAGGAAGTGGTAACAACGAAATAACTACAAAACTAACACATCGTTATGTTGAAAACAAACCTTATTTTTTATTACGGATGCTATTAAGGATTAATATTCTTATGAACAAAACACAGCAAAATAATTATTTAAACTTAATTACTAATCAAGGCTACCCAGCTTGCTACATTCTCTCTCGCACACAATTTACAACCCCATTTAAGTTTGATTTAGCGCTTTTTAAATGAAATTATTTTATTTAGTGAAATTGTTCTTTGACTACTTAACCTTGGCATCCCTTATCACCACGTGCCACACTTATTACATTTTGTTCGGTTAAATGTTAGTTCCAAATTAAACTGTCATGATTCCACTGTTTATTACTGTCTATCCCACACACGTCAATAAGTTTCGGTAGGCTTCGGCTACTTTTAATCGCTTCGGCCTACCGAATTCCGAGGCTACTGTTAACACGTCTGATTACATTGAACGTATGCTGCCGACCGACTGCCTTCACATGCGGGCGGATGTCACTGCCTTTCCTGCTACTAAATTTCGTCGTTCCCAGCCTTCATGTGGCAAATTGTGAGTAGAGGCACTGGGAACCAGAGTTGTTAACGTGTGTTTGTCGTCGACAAAATTGCACTGCCACTGGTTACGTCACAAAGATAGGCGGGACTTCGTCAAGACTTCCGTCATCACCCGCTCGTATGACAAACGAATTTTACAAAATTAGCCATGTTGTTTTACCATCTCGGCGTCGGTTGCGCTCCTGCTGGTGTTTGCGCGTGTCACACAGCACTACAGTTCTTAGAATTGTATTGCGTTGTTGCACACCGGTCGCATTCCATTGTGTATGGTTGTTAGCTACAAGGTTTTTTACTCTCCTCCCCAACGGAAAGCACAGGCATGTGCGCACTGGAATCCTGTGAATTAAACCGTTGTTGACCACGCCGACTTCCAACGCACTGAACCATTTTATGTAGGTGACTCGCTGTTTTGGGCCAGTATACAGTGAAATAAACGGAATGAAATTACAATAAAATATAATACCCCTTTTTTGCCCCGTTACAATACCCCCCCAATGAGAGATCTGCCGAAACAGAAGAAATCTCATTGCTAAACCCCTAAGAGGATCGGTGAGGATATGGTGCCCACAACCCCCCATTTGTTCTTACACATCATGGGTAAACTACCCCCCTAGCTTGGAGCTATGGCCGCACCTGAACGATATTACTGGACTTCTCTATACGAGATCCCAACACCATTTTGTTCGGTTAAATGTTAGTTCCAAATTAAACTGTCATGATTCCACTGTTTATTACTGTCTATCCCACACACGTCAATAAGTTTCGGTAGGCTTCGGCTACTTTTAATCACTTCGGCCTACCGAATTCTGAGGCTACCGTTAACACGTCTGATTACGTTGAACGTATGCTGCTGACCGACTGCCTTCACATGCGGGCGGATGTCACTGCCTTTCCTGCTACTAAATTTCGTCGCCGTTCCCAGCCTTCGTGTGGCAAATTGTGAGTAGAGGCACTGGGAACCAGAGTTGTTAACGTGTGTTTGTCGTCGACGAAATTGCACTGCCACTGGTTACGTCACAAAGATAGGCGGGACTTCGTCAAGACTTCCGTCGTCACCCGCTCGTATGACAAATGAATTTTACAAAATTAGCCATGTTGTTTTACCATCTCGGTGTCGGTTGCGCTCCTGCTGGTGTTTGCGCGTGTCACACAGCACTACAGTTCTTAGAATTGTATTGCGTTGTTGCACACCGGTCGCATTCCATTGTGTATGGTTGTTAGCTACAAGGTTTTTTTACTCTCCTCCCCAACGGAAAGCACAGGCATGTGCGCACTGGAATCCTGTGAATTAAACCGTTGTTGACCACGCCGACTTCCAACGCACTGAACCGTTTTATGTAGGTGACTCGCTGTTTTGGGCAGTATACAGTGAAATAAATGGAATGAAATTACAATAAAATATAATACCCCTTTTTTGCCCCGTTACATATGTTAGAACTGTTAAGGTTATACTACCTAAAATGCAGTAGATTTCCATGTTTCATTTGGGTACTTGGTACAATAACTCATTTGTTCATTCTTTGTGGATTTTTAATAGTGTTGCGACGGTCTACTTGATCCTCATAGGCACAGTGGAAAACAAAATAAGTACAAGATACCAATTAAGTCACTATCACCAGCTTTAATTTTTACAGTTAAACAGTTCGTAATTAACAGCACAGTCTCAGATCTCACGATTAGTTATTTCAGACATCACCATACCATACATCTCTTCTGTGTTCAGTGGGCTCACCTGAATGGTCCTGAGGGAAGTTTCTATTAAGTAAAATCAGAATTTAATAAGAGGGACAGTGATATGGTTACTGCATGATGGATTTGCAAATTAACCCTGATTTTTTTTCCAGGGGCTTTGTGCTGTAGGTTTTTGGTGTCTGTCTTTCTTTAAGTCTTAAACATTACAAAAATTGAGATGATATATAAAAATGAAATATGTGATTAAAAACAGAAAAAACTTCACTGATTTCTTCTAAAAGAATTGAATGGTTTAGATTAATTAAATTGATTAATTAATACATACACGTACAGTATGTATGTAGAACACGAAATATGACCCACCTGTCGCTGCTTAGCATTTCTGACAGTTACTATATCTAACACATTTTCAATGGATGTAAACCTACTCGGTATATGTAAACCATCTGATGGATGCCACCATAACCCCGTCCGTCATTGTCTGCGTCCCATGTATACGTTGATTAACGGATCAGACTGATAGGTTGATATTTTAAAGACGCACGGACGACGCGAGTTCCAAAATATATTTTTTATAACTTTTTTTTTTACTTTCCTTCAAAAAAAAGACATGTTCAAATACATTGAAAGCCAGTAAATTTTGGACATTACACCAAACTGAAAATTTTAAGTATTTTATTTTGGACGAAGCAGAAGACAATGTCATCGAGAATTCCGTGTGGATGAGGTGTTTTGTTAGGAAATATCAAATAGGAAATACGTCCCTGCTACCAACCAAAATGACTATACAGTCATACCCCGCTTTGCGCGACCCCACATAACGCGAATTCGCTATAATGCGTTTTTTTCCTAAGAAAATATTTATTATACATATTAACAATTACATATACAGTACCAATAATATTGTATATATTGTAACGTCTCCCGAGTCTCTCCGAGTTATAATAACTTACGTTTATTTGTACTCTTCGAAAATCTCACTTAATTAAGAGTCACAGAATTTGTTATTTTTACGTTATATGCTTTCAAAAATCGAAGGTGTGTGATTATGCAAAGATTTCTGAAAGATTTTCTTAAATTTTATTTATGTGTAATCAATACCGTTGTTTGACTGTAGTTAGGAGAGAGAGTGCAGAGAGAATTACTCTCTTAGTATACGATTGAGTAATTCAAATTTTTCCGCTCGTGATACCAGCTGACTGCTACTTTTACGAACCCATTTGAGGTTAAAGTGACTCCAAATGGTACGTAATAAATTCTGGATGTCCATTCTTCTCTCGATCTTCTTACAATCTGTAACTAACTACCATCTTCTGGAAATAATACACATTTTATTATTTAAACCACAAGGCATTCCTTGAATTTATTTAACATTTTTA
Organism: Magicicada septendecula; assembly: GCA_034769895.1. Lineage (NCBI taxonomy): Eukaryota > Metazoa > Arthropoda > Insecta > Hemiptera > Cicadidae > Magicicada > Magicicada septendecula. The sequence goes on from CM068368.1 coordinate 787,137,498, forward strand.
TGGTCTACCAAAACAAAAATAGATAATCGATTCTTATATAAAACACAGAGTTAATTTGATCTTGCTTTTACAAACACATATCATATAACAAATATTTTTATTTTTTCAGTCTTAATAACAAGAAAGAAATAATTAATTAATTTCCCAGGGTTATTTTAGAGTTCTTTGTACTTTGAGAAAGTCAGAAATGTATACAGGTCAGTACCAAGCTTTACATTAATTATTTTAAAATTTAGTATAATCTATATTATGCAGTTGATGTTTTGACTGCTAGAGCGCAGGCTACTTTTCTTCACTGATGAAAAAACAACACTAAAACATCATGGCGGCCCGAATGTTAGTAACAAAACCACGTTTTGCTGTTTTTTGGTTAACAAAAATAATAAAGTTTATGTTCACCTCTTTTCCCGAAGTATTTAAAGAGATTGTGCTGTTTCTAGTGTTATAAGTTTATAGTTGAGGTGTAATTTAGTTAAATTTTAATAGGTAACGATCTCACCAACAATGTCGAATTTCAGTAGGCTATGCTTGGAAATGGAAAGCTGATTTTTTCAAGTTTTCATCAATTTGCAGGCGTGAGTTATTCTGTTTCAAGGATGTCTATGAAGTAATGGATCTTACTGATTTAAATTTATTAATTTTGTACTGATTGTTTCCAAATAATAGTTACAAATTTCTTAATTTTTTCTAGACATTACATTTTTTTTTTAACTGCTCACTTCTGGCATCTCTGAACAATTAATTTCAATTCTTGTTAGTTAGTTACTCTTAGTAACCAAGAATTTTTATGGTTTTTTTATTGGCTAATCTATATACCTTTTAGTATATGGGCTATTAATAATTATTATAATTTCATTTCTTCTTTTTAGAAAAATAATCCTTTATAGATTTTATTTATAATCAAATTGAATTTATTTAAGGCTTTTCTTTATATTTTTCCTTAAACTTGTACACCGGTATTTTATATTCTAATCCCTTTTATTTTGATTTATTTATGATTTATAATTCACTTAATGTATCCTTACTCTAAACTATTTTTTACATGCCATCTTGCTAACATAGTATTATTTGAAATATTATTATCATTTTATATATAACCCTGGGTTATCTTACATTTAAACAAAATAATTATATTAAACACAAATATTATTCCTAGGTACAAGACCTTTGTGGCCTACACAATATAAAATTACAAAAAATACAAAGCTTGTCAACAGCAATGTAGTCCACTGCTACAATATTGATTGTTTTTCATCTCCAGCACAAATCTGTGAGATGCTCTTTTTAAAGGTTTACACTTTCACCGAGTACACTATGTTTGTTCCACTTTGTACACTGCACTTTTATTATTATTGTTTACAGTGTTTTTAGAGTACAAAGGTTCTCATAGCTTGGTTCCTAATCCCCATTTCTGACTTTTAAAAATGGGTGATTACTGGTTTTAACTCTGGTGATTATGTTATCATATTTGGGCAGGGGTTATGTAACGTTACAATATACGTATCATCGTAAATGTAATGAATATGTAAATTTTGAATTTAACAACTATAGTTTGCGTATTTTATTTTGAAAATGACAAATAAACACATAATTACATTACTGTATTATTTTTTAAGGAGTACGAACACGTCAGCCTACCAACACGTTTGGTGGAAACGTAAAAACAGACAGCTGATTTGTATAGATAAATAAGAGGTTGCATTAGGTCAGACGTAGATCTGTATATAAGTGTCAGCCAAAACAGTAGTACGTTTTGTAAACATACATGGCTGTGCCATTACACATTATAAATTTTATTTGATGTTGAATACTCTTGTTGGCGGGATTCTGATGAATGAGAAATCGTATCTCTGTGCTGGAGACCCGTGGTGACGCTGAATAGACACAACACATTTTCACTACACACAGCAGTGGCTGACGTTTATTAACCATTTCTGAGTTCCTGATGCCACAACTCAGATTAAACTGCGCACAATGTTTGTAGAAAAGGCGGACGTGTGTGACGTAGGAGTTAGTTTACAAAATGCATCTTCCATTCCCGCCAGAAAGTATTCACGTTTCTTGTTTATCTTGTCTCAGCCAAATAAACATTACTGTACTGTATACGTACTAATTTACATTCTTTGAATGGTAGATAGGGTTAATCCATCCTTTTTAGGGCCCCTTGTTGAACTTAAGTCTCAGCCAATTTCCTGGAAAACCATTCACTCTCTCCCCCCCCCCCCCGTTATTGTTTCTAACATTGGGAATACGTTTTCCTTTCAGTTTAGTTCGAACATTCAATTAGAACGGATTAACAATGTGCGCTGATAAAATGTCGAAATTAGCAGTTAAATGTAAATAATTGACTCTTGAAGTTAAAATGAAAATTTTAAATCGTATGGAGTCGGGTGTTGGTGCCACAGAAGTCGGTCGTGAGTTTGACATATCAGAGTCAACCATATATACAGTTGTAAAAAATAAAGAAAAAATTGTGCTATCCAGTCAGTCCGCGGGTACATCTATTTCTGCTACAAAAGTGAATCGGTCTAGATCCTCTATTATGGAAAAATGGAACACTACTGTCAGTTTAAGTTGAAGACATGAACCAGCGGCGAATGACTTTAAGCCAGGCTGTTATCATGGCTAAAGCTAAGTCCCTGTTTGACGACATTAAAAAAAAGGAGGAAGAATTTTCGACCATTGAATTTAAAGCAAGTCGAGGTTGGTTTGATTGATTCAAACGTCACTCAAACCTTCACAGCCTTCGACTTCAAGGTGAATCAGCAAGTGCTGGCATGGAAGCAGCTGATAAATATCCTTCCACATTTAAGGATTTGGTAAACAGTCGAAGCTATCCCCCTAACCTTGTTTTCAATATGGATGAGACAGGGTTGTTTTGGAAAAAGTTACCTTCACGCACTTTCATTTCTAAAAGTGAGCGACAGGCCCTCGACTTCAAAGCGGCCAAGGATCGGCTTACACTTTTATTGGGGGGTAAACAAGTGGAGATTTGAAATTAAAACCTCTTTTGGTGTACCACTCAGAAAATCCACGAGCGATGAAATTTTATAAAAAAGAAAATTTGCCCATCATATGGACATAAAACAAGAAGGCTTGGGTGACAATGGCTGTGTTTAATGATTGGTATTTTAACCATTTCATCCCCGAAGTAAAAAAATATTGTGAGGAGAACGACTTAGAACGTAAAGCCCTGTTAGTTCTGGATAATGCGCCCAGTCATTCTGTTACCTTTGGAAAGCCTCCAAACTGATTTTCCTGTTGATGTTGTGTTTCTTTCTCCCAATACAACTTCATTATTGCAGCCTATGGATCAGGGAGCAATTGCTGCTTTTAAAGCGTATTATTTGCACCGCACATTCGGCCAATTAATTCATGAAACAGATTCAGCAGACAAGCAGTCAATGAAAGAATGGTGGATATCGTTTAACATTATGAAAGCCATTGAAAATATTGATCTTTCATGGAAAGAAGTTACACAACATTGCATGAATGGTTGTTGGAAAAAACTGTGGCCGGACGTGGCCAAAAATGAAGAAAATTAAGTTTTTTCAAATTTAGTGAATGAGATCACACAGCCAGCCAACACAGGGAGGCTAAGTGAAGAATCCATAGAAAAACAAGACATTATGGAATTGATTGAATCCGACGCGCAGCCTTTGACAAACGAAGAACTTCTGGATCTACAATCTCAAGATGAAGCGGAAAAAAAAAGAGATCGTTCCTGAAGAAACACCGCGAATTTTGTCAACTAAAATTTTGCAGGAAGGTTTAATGTTAATTCAAACATTAAACCTCAAGGAATAATGTTAAATAATGTTCAAGGATTAAACCTCATAGAGCAAAATGAAGTTGATTGGGAGAGAATCGCGAAAGTCAAAAACGTTTTCAATGATGGGATAGATTGTTAACAACAACTATTAAATGAGAGGAAGCAAAAAGCATCACGACCAACTCTACACACATTTTTCAAACAGGCTGCGACTGAGAAGCCACATGAGGAACCTCAACCCGGAACTTCTCAAGGATCTTCTTTGTGATCAATTGTAAGTGAATTAGGTAGATGTTTGTATAAATTATTTTTGTACATATTCGTTTGTATGTACGTATGTATATCTTTTAAATTAAAATGCCTTTTTTGAGATTTCGTATTATGAATATTTATTTATCAAAACCTTTGTACATACATACGTATTTTATTATGTTTATACTGTAACACATTTTGACAAGGAAAATCATATAAAAGCAATAAAAACTAAAACAACGAGGTATTGGTCGGTAAAAAATAGGAAACCCCGCTTAGCGCGATTTTTGTTTTACACGAATCGCCGAGGAACGTATCACTCGCATTAAGCGGGGTATGACTGTATTAAAAGTGAACAAAATGTAACGGGACATTTAGGCCTACCTGGGGTAATTATGGGAAACATGAAAAATAAATAATAATTATGGGGAAAATAAATATAAATTTGATTTATAATTACAAAGTACAAATCATAATTGTAAAGTTTTAAAATGACGCAACAAACATTGAGTGGATTTGTGTCAAGGTCAGCTCCAGACGCAAGCAGAACAGTTATTTTTAGATACGTGACAAGCAAATTATGTATCTCAGAATCATACAATGTTACGTCAGTCCAATACGTCACGCTGGAATGTAGGTGTGTCAACGCCAGCAATTTGTAAAACGCTTGGAGAACAAGGCAGTCGTCATACATCTCACGGCGACGGATGCGGGCAGCTTTCGCCCCAGTTAAAATCAGTTAAAATGTAACATTTTAAGGAAATAAGCAGTTTCATTTTATTAATATAAAACGAAGTGACAGTGAAAATGGTAAAAAAGGAAATATGCGTAGTGAACGAGAATATGGGTGGAGCCTGGACTGTTTCGGACTAGAATGACAAGATAAATAACACAGGAGGGATAAACCAGAAAATTTCCAAAAGGGGTTAAACAAAATTAAGAAAATCATGTATTCCAATTACATTTTGAGATCTCAAAAGGGTATGGGGAGGTATAAATGTGTGTGTGACTGAAGCGCTGGTTTGTTGTAAGTATAAAGTTAATTTGTATAATGAATATCTTTTCTGTTTTGTTGGAAGGAAGTAAACTTATAAATAGGTATATATAAGAAAATAAGTATTGAGTTGGTTACAGTTAATTACTAATATGTAAAAGGGGAAGAAAAATCTTTTGTGATGGAAGGTAAATGATTTAAAAAAATTTACATTTGAAGAAAGTAATTAATAAAAACATAATTTAGTGGAAACAAATAAACGAATTATTTATTTCAAGCAACCATTACTTGTTCTCCGAATACGTCCAAAACGAACTCTGGGATTGGGTAAGTATTTCGTCAAAGTTGGCAACGATAAAAAAATGGCGTAAATGGACGAAGCTGAAATTCTCAAGGTAAATAATAGAGTATAAATAAATAAAACATAAGTGAGTTATTCTAAAACATTACAAAAATTATCCATTTTTGTTATCATTCAGATCACTCAGCCTATTTAAGTTCGAACTAGAAGATTGTGTTTAATTGTATGATTAAGTTATAAATTAATTTTTTTAAGTAAGTTTGTTGATTTTCCAAATTCTTGATTTTCTGTAGTATTGTTTAATTATATATATAATTTTATACGATGTATTTTTGTTTCAGACATAGTATTTTGTCGGACATGGTATCGAGTTGAAGTCCCAAAGTTCTACAATCCAGTCACTTCTTTACTGCTGCCTCCAGAAGAGAAAAATCTCTGGCGAGGAATGAAGACCGTGGGCCAGTTGAAACGAGAGAGCGGCATCCACAGTGAACCTCAGCTAGACAGCATGTATAAGGTGAGTTGTTTGTAATATTAAAAGTTGGATGTGTTGTTGGACACACGCCAGAAATAAGAATTACAGTGCTGAGTTGTGAGTGAACTGATTCAATGTGTAAAAGGTTGCTCATATGTATTTGAGGTAAGAAAGATTCTGCTATATAGAATTAAGATTCAAATTAGAGTGAACGGATTATTAAATGAGATGAGGGTATAGTAGTGTTATATGGATTTTTTAATAAGAAATCAATATTTACAATGAAAATAAAGAGAATCATATCACACGCCATTTTATTTTCAGTCTACATACATATACAAACAATATGTAACATAATTTTTCCAATGTAACAATATTATTTATGCAATATTTAGTTGAAATGTAGAATGTAATAATTATTATATATTTATGTTACAATTAATAAACACAGTATAAATATTCTAGTTTTTACAAATTATAAAATAGCTAAATAACTAAATTCAATTTTGAAAAATAATAAAACTTCCAGCCAATTACAACATAAAAACCAGAATTTAACTCACGGATTAACTACAAACATACAGTGTAAACAAAGACACAACATTGTACTCTTTTGACATTTCAAACATCTACCCAAACATACTATATACTATATATATATATTATACTATAAATATTACAATAAAAAAATAGGTGTCACTGATTTTAAATTGTTTTTATGAACTAAAGAGTTGGAAGGTTGTGTAAATATATTAGGCTAATAATGAACTACAGTGTGTACAAGAAAATGTTTTCACTTGTAGTCTTTGCTTAAAGCACACATCTTTGTGTCACTGGGAAAATTTTGGGTAGCTATTTAGGGAGAAAAGGTTTGATTGACCTGGCAGCACTGTTTTCTCATTTCATCTATTTTGTTACGCGGGTTTTACATGTTGAATCTATTTACTGCCCTAGGAGCATGAGGTGTGGCACGATTGTCCCATATATGAAGTTCTCATTTCAACAGTGCTGAGCATAAGGAAGAATGCACTGATTTCTTAGTTCAAAATTATGAAATCTTAGGATTTTTGTTATTTCATCCTTTTCCATACATTTTATGTAATAAGCATTTTGTTTGTGAAAGTATAAAAATTCAGTTTTTAAAATTTACAAATTTGCATGCATATACTGTACAAGTTTTAGTACTGTGCTTACGATGGCTGCAAAATATAAACTTTTTAAAATTTGTGTTACCCTAGGAAACTTATATTTCCTATTGTCAATGTTTTTACTGTACAGTACTGTTAGATTAAAGAAATCTGCAATATGTGCAATATGCAATGTAGTAAAACTCGGCTCACTGACTGTCAAGAATTGTAGTTGATTAATAAAGATGTTAAAATAAAAATTTTGATATGTAGATGCCTAGCTAAGTATTTTAATAATGTCGTGGAGTTAAATTGGCGAGGAACATGAAAATAATGGTAGATAAGTGGACTGTATTTAAACACATTTATTGTACGTAAATTAGTACAAATCGATTTAAATTTGATGAAGGTTAGCTAAGCCTTCAGGCATCATGACGTATAAGAAAAAATTATATTTAAGAAATGAACCGCAATTATGCCACACTAAGACAAACATGAAATAATTTAGGCCAAAGTCCCTACATAATATGTCGCGACATGAGAATAATTAAGCCGATAGGCGAAACGCAACGAGCATAGCTAAACAACTGTTGTGTTTGAAAGCTCAGAGCACTGTGAACGTCATATCTGCCAGTAGCAGCAAAGTTAAATTATGAATCAGATTAGCCAACCTTCCATCAATATAATTCCCACACTACAAATACCAACATTATTGTACATAACTGCCCGCAAAAAAAATCGAGCGATTTTTTTTTTTTTTTTTTTTTTTTTAATACATTGTTAACAATCTATATTATAAAAAGAAAACACAAGCATGTATGTTCTTACTAATGGAGATTAACCATTAGTAATTTGATGTCTTAATTATCGACATTGGAATGTCAGATAACAAAGATTATAACATTAAGTTGTCCAGGAATAAAACCTTGGACTGGTAGGTAATGATAAAGTTAAACAGGCCAAAGTTGGCTTGCAAACTGACTCATACATGATTATAAACATTGTAACGATTAATAAGAGACGTCCTCGTCTTCGTTTAAGCCTCACGTTGTATGCGTCAATCTGTAACGAACAGTTCTGGTCGTCTCTGTAATGTGTACACCAATTTTGTATGTGTATTAAATGTTAGTGCGTTCGTCTTGCACCGGGGTCGTTACATCAGTGTTCGCGGCTAATGATGTCCGTAGCGTTGTGATAATCACCAGTATAACACGACAGTAACCTTACCTGTTTACTTATAGGGGTTTGTTAATCCTGAGTGGCACCAAATCGTTTATTAAAACAATTAAAACTATTGTATAATGAGTTTTCAGCGGTGACGGTCGGGCGTTCAAATAATTCCCGCTCGTACGGCCGTCTGAATTGTCGATACTGCTGTGCAAATGACGACTCGTTCGCTGCTCATCAAACCTATTCTTCATAAATAAACACAAGTAATGTATTACACTCCCTATGAAATAATAACAACGATTACTCCCTGTACTAGTTATTTTTTAATAGGTGATAATTTTTTTTCAATCTGACAATTATATTATTATAAATCTGCACCAACTTTGTACATGAAACACTCCCTCTCAAGGTTGACGAATCGATTAAGGAACGATCAGCATCAGTATGGCTGTGCAACGTTAAGTTATTACAATTATTTTCGTTTCCAAAATCGTGGGAGTCTTGTGATTATGAGCTAAAGAATTCGTATGGTTACAATAAAAATATTTTACCTTATTCTAAGTGTACATAAATAATAATGTGTGATGTTACAATCTGTTCTGTAGTGTCGTTAAATGTGTTTTGAAAGTTCGTGTTTTAATAATAGGTTATGTTTTATCTTAACAAATTTTCAGTGAGTTTTATTTTACTTAAATAATCTGTGAAAGAGAAATATTCTGTTTATAGTGAGATAAATTTACCTTTAGTAAAATTTAGAGTGATTAGGTTTTTGGAAATAGGTAATTTAATTGTACTTAACACCTCAGCATGACTTGGTGTCTTTGTTCATTTGATCGGGTAGGATTTGGCTGCAATAAGTTCTTTTTTCATTAATTTTTGGGCTTCAATAGGTTGGGCGTCCTTTTCATAGAGTATCTGGTCATACTTTTCGGTTAATTTTCAGTTTAATTATCCTGGATCTTGAGTGGACTGCTATAAATGGGTCGTCTGCTTCTTATACCGTCATGGTTATGAACCTTGATTACTGTTTTACATTATTTTATTAGAAAATCGGTCTTCCAAACATTGGCTTCTGTACTGCTTAACTGACGCTTCATTTTTTTTTAACGGTATTCAACTGTAATTCTATCTTCAACTGTCGTTTCTATGGTAACTGAATTATTTTGATTGGCTGATTTTGAGATGATGTATTGTTATCAAAATTCGAATTCTTCGTATATCTTCTGACTGCTGTTATTCCTCTATCTTCCTTCCTGGTTATTAAATATTGTCACTATAGTATTTATTTCCTTTCATAGATTATTTTGATACCCCACAAGTTTGGGTAATTTTAGATTTTATGTTTTTACAATTATGTTAATACTTGTTAATTACATTTCTTTTTGTATACAAATGCTTATTATAATATTTTGTTCTACAAATGATTTACAATTTATTCTTGGTGAATCCTTCACCTCAGGTTTGCTAATTCCTTTGTTAATTTGTTATAATTTGTAGTTGTTTGTTTCTGACAGTTAGGCATTTTCATAGGCCTAAGTAGCCATTATGGTATTTGACTTATTTCATTTAAATTACATTTCATTTCAGCCTAATGGGCTTTATTTTGTTATTATAATTGGTTGTGTTGTGTTTTGAGTCTGTTTATGTGTTATTATTATGTCACTATTATTTTATACACAATTATTTACTCTTTGGTTTCCATGTTTTCTAGTCATACATTTCTTAACTTTTTATTTATTTCCTTTGCCAATAATAACAATGTGGCTATTATTTACTACTTTTTTGATCTTATTTAAATATAACATGTAGGCCTATGGTCTGTATAATTCTTACAGCCATATCCAATTCATAAACTTGATTGAATAATTATTTAACTAACTTATTATTTGCTAATCTTTGATCACAATACATCTTATTTTATATTATTTTTTAGTGTGACAAACAACATCACTTTTATGAACTTATAATGATCCCTTATAACATGGGTGTTTTTTGGATTTGTTTCTAACTCCTTAACTTTTAAACAATCTTTACTCTCCCTCCATGTTAACACTTTCAATTTACTCTTTCGTGGGATTCTCCCTTTTAAATATGATTACATATTTTTAAACTTATTAATAATATTTTTTGTTTTGTTTACTATGGTGATTATCACTTTCCAGTGTTCAATACCTCTTACTTTATAGTTTATACTTAATACTATTTTTCACAACATACTTACTCACTATTATTTTTCACTGTTAAACCTTTAGTGTTCTTTAGGATGTATTAATTGTTAATGATTTTATCATTCACTATTTTTCACTATATTTTCATTCTATATCTTACACTATTTTCATTCAATCATCACCTTCACTCTTAAATTATTTATAGTTAATTATAATTTAATTATTGTACCTTCTGTATCACTACACTCTGGGGTTTTTACACTTTCATTTTGCACTTCACAAATGTTTTTGTTTTCTAAGTGTTTCTGAATGGGTAATCCCTCTAATTATTATCTCACTATTCATTTTTTCTCTTTCATTACAATATTTTCTTAATACTATTAACAATTTTATGTCATTACATTTCTATTCTTACAACTAACTCTAAATTGTGGGTTAGTTTGCTTTTTTATATTAAAATATCTTTAACATATTTTAATAGGGTTTCTTCCCTAAATTATTATTGTCCATTAATGGATAATGACATTTACTTTTTCCTTTCTCATAGGTTAATTATTGGTCTTGGTTCCAATATTATTTTTGAGTGCATTATTTCTCCTTCTCCTACGCTTTATTACTAGTTTGTGTATCATTATTGGTTTTCATTTTTATCTATTTCCCTCCTTCTTCATTTTCATTGTATTTGGTTAATACCTTGGTTTTTCCACCTTCTCCTTTGGGTTCATTTTAACGTGTTACATTGAGTCATTTAATTCCATGAACTTGTTTCATTTTTAAATTATTCCTTAGGCTTTCACGGCCGGTGTCATTTGAATTATGAAAGATATCCGGGCTGTTTGGCCGTGGTCCCTGGTTTAAAACAAAACCAAACGTTGTGAATACATATGTCTATACCACAGTACTGTGGGCCTGCACGTAGACACCCAAAGTGCAGAAAATTTTATACCACTGATGATGGCAGCCAGTGGAGCTGCCGAAACGTTTGGTTTTGTTTTAAACCAGGGACCACGGCCAAACAGCCCGGATATCTTTCATAATTCCAATTGTTCCATTTTTGTTCGGATTTCGGTTTTTTCCCTTCTTCCTTTGGTTTGGTTAATCACTTTCTTCTCTTCTTTGGTTTTATTCTCGTTTGTTTTTCGTGGTTCCCTTCTTCTTTTGTTTCCTTTTGTTGGGTCAATCACTTGGGTTAGGTCATGTCGTCGTTTGTTGAGTCATAGTTTTTATATTTTATTTAAATTAATCATTTTTATTTAACATGAAGTATTATTTTAGATTCAATATTATCTTGTTCATCCCTGGTATTGGGTTGGCTTATTTGTGTTGTAACAACAAGCATGAATCAGCAGACATGCATACAATGCAGAACATGGTAGCTTGATAATGAATAATCTGTGACTCATCCGTTGATGGGCCAGATTTAAATTGCAAATATTTACGCAAATCATGATTAATAATTTAAGCCAGTCAAAGCCAGCTTATTTATACATAATAAGATTGCATATTATATGAAATGAATAAACAAAGATTATTACAAAACGTTACATGCATATAGAAACATAGATTAAGCATAACGCTGTAGTATAATAATTAAATAGCGCATGCTATACCAAACAATTGCAAGAATGCACAAATACATTGACATGCGAGAATAGATGATACATTGTTGCATAGTTACAAGTATATAAATGCAATAACATGTGTGTCATAATCACAAAAATACATGATAGAATACAATAGAATATATGTGTGTTGCATAATTACAAAATACATGAATACAAGGCATAAAATACAATATAATAGTACAAGTGACAAATGCAGCAAATATGTTCATACAAAAATGTAATGCATGTGTTGAGCAATTACAAGTAACACATGGAAATTCATAGAATAATGAAATAGCAATGCACAAATATCAATAAAAAATGTGCAGCAAATATGCATATAAATATGATACAGGGTTTGTGTAGTTACAAGATACATGTGAATATTATACAACAAGATACATAACATAAGAATTAATACCATCAATAGACATAATACATAAACCACTACCAATAGCAAATATGAATATACAAAGGACATAGTATATGCGTTTTACAGAGTTATCAGTACATGTAAATACAAGAATAAGTACAGTACACTACAATGACAATATAATAAAGTATAAATATAATAATATAATGCATGTTTGTACAATTACAAAATACATGCGAATTTGATATATGAGATGCACTACAATGAGATATCAATATATAACGTGTTAAAAAATGTTTGTGACAGCACATATCGCCATAATTGAGGTCGGACAAACTATAATAAACAATTAAGTAATGAAAAAAGCTCGTGGCCAAATAAAACATAACGTTGTGCTAAGTAGTTACATTGATATGGTGTCTACGGTTCGTCCCGCGCTGGCAACAAACATAACTTGTGAATTGGTCTGCGAAAGGTGCCAACAGGCGTGCGAACGTCAACTACCCTAATTAGATTGTCTGGTCCGGGAAATGTGGCTGTGATTACCCCAAATTTCCATGCTAGTGGAGGCAAGTTATCTTCGATTAGAAGGACCAGGTCACCAATGGAGACGTTTTCTTTAGCGAACTTCCATTTGTGACGCTGTTGCAATTGGTGTAGGTAGTCGCGCGACCATGATTTCTAGATAGCTTGGACAAACTTCTGGAGAAGTTGCCAACGGCCGAGACGAGAGATAGGAACGTGTGACAAATCAGGATCAGGTATTGCCGTTAATGGTGCACAGATTAAAAAGTGGCCAGGGGTAAGTGGCACTGGATCATTTACATCCGATGAAACGGCAAATAATGGACGTGAATTTAGACAGGCCTCTGCCTGTGATAAAACCGTAGTAAACTCCTCAAATGTGAGTATAGACTTGCCGACAACGCAGTGCAAATGATATTTCAATCTCTTTATACCGCTTTCCCAAAGCCCACCAAAATGAGGTGACAAAGGAGGAATGAATGACCACTTAATACCGTGAGAAGTTGCAAATGATTGAATTGTTAAAATGGCATCCTTGTTATGCCAAAGATTGTAAAGGTCACGCAAGACGTTGCGGGCCTTCCTAAAGTTCGTGCCATTGTCAGAATACAATTGGCTAGGTATGCCCCTATGGCCCATGAAGCGACGTAAGGCGGCTATAAAAGCATTGGCTGTGAGGTCGGAAACCAATTCCAAATGAATGGCCCTAGTGGCTAAGCAAATGAATAGAGCCACATATGACTTGGACAGAGTCCTAGATCTCTGCCCGTCATGACGGATCATGAAAGGACCACCATAATCCACTGCACAAAATAAAAACGGCCTGGAGGGAGTAACACTAGGAGATGGCAAGACACCAAGCCTTTGAGCTTGATATTTAATATTGAATATGAGACATTTGACGCAGCTACGAATGATGGAACGAATCACTATCTTGGCGTTAACCAACCAGCGTTGACCTTGGCGAATCACCAGCGTTGACGAAGTGAATGATGGACAAGTTGAGCGCCAGCGTGGAGAAGTCGAATATGCTCACTCTCAATTATGAGGCGAGTGATGTGAGCCGAAGGATGCAAAACAGTAGGATGCTTATTATCATAGGGTAGCTGCGACTGCTGTAGACGTCCGCCGACACGCATGATGCCGAACTCATCAAGAAATGGGTCAAGAGAAGACAGTTTACTCCTTATAGAGACAGAAGCTCCATTTCGAAGGCAATTAAGCTCAGTAGCGAAATGGATCGACTGGGATTGCTTTATGAAAAAGTTAAGTGTAGAATGAATTTCAGTGGGGGTGAGAACTCCCGAAATTTTCTTTGCCTTTAAGGATCTAGCATTTTTGATAAATCGAAAACAATAAGTGTACAGGCGGGTCAGTCGGTGCAACGAGGAAAAGTCCTTGGAGAGATCAATAGGTAAGATAGAAATTAGAGAAAGCTTGGAGGCTTGTTTCTCCTCAATGGAACATTCAGGAAGCGGCACATTAGAAGGTGAAAAAGGTGAAAAAACATTGGGCTCAGAAGATTGAGACAGACAAGTAGGACCATGCCACCAAAGCGAACAATCGCGCAAAACGTCAGTGTGACATCCTCTAGAAATAATGTCCTCAGGATTATGTTGCGAATCAATATGATGCCATGTGTGGGTTTCAGTGAGATGCTGAATCTCAGCAACACGATTAGCGACGTAGGTCTTCCACCTAGAAGACTGAGCATGAATCCAATAAAGAGATACCATGGAATCGGAGTAGAGGTGTACGCTATTGACAAAGGAACGGAGAGCAGAGGTGACCTTGAATAGAAGTCGTGATCACAACAAACAAGCACAGAGCTCATTGCGGGGTAATGAAACCTGTCGAAGTGGAGCCACACGAGATTTAGAACACAAAAGGTGACAAGAGGCCAATAAATCTTGATAAATAACTCTAATGTAAATGCAACATCCATAACCCTTTTCAGAGGCATCCGCGAATCCATGTAATTCAATTAACTTGGGCTCAGACTTGCTGCGTATGGAGCGTGGAACAATAATTTCACCAATTAAATACAACTTGTCGCATAATGAACGCCAATACGAATATAATTGCTCAGAAAGTGGCTCATCCCAACCAAGATTGCACAACCACAGTTGCTGCATAAACTGTTTGTAAAGGAAAACAATTGGACCAATAAGTCCCAATGGGTCATAGATACCCGCTATAATTGACAGGATTCTTCTCTTAGAAATACTTGAATCAACTGGAAGTGACTTGATGTCAAACATGAATGAATCTGCAGCGTTGTTCCAAAGAATGCCCAACGTGCGCACATTGCCTTGTTTGTTTAACGGAAGTGATAAATTACCATGATTAGTGACTACATTTGGCTCATTTGAGGCCCATTTATGCAGAGTAAAGCCATATTGACTCGACAACGTACTTCAGTCAGATTTTAATAAGATCAAATTAGAAATGGTGTCTGGACCGGTCAACAAATCATCGACATAAAAATCATTAATTATAGCTGAAGCAGCGTCAGGAAATGAAGCTTCACTATCCTTACCAATCTGAATGAGGCAGCGAGTTGCCAAGAATGAAGCGCTAGCAGTACCATATGTTACAGTACGCAGCACGAAATGTTTAAATTGTTCAAGCGAAGAATCACGCCATAGAATACGTTGGTAATGACAATCGTTATCAGAAACTAGAATTTGCGGATACATCTTCTCGATGTCAGCGATTAGAACATAATTGTGTGTACGAAATCATAAAAGAATGGAGAAAATATCTTGCTGGACATTTGGGCCCACTAACAAAATATCATTGAGAGATAGACAATTGCTAGTTTTAGCAGAACCATCAAAAACGACGCGAAGCTTCATCGTGGAACTAGAATATTTAAAAACGGCATGATGAGGTAAATAGTAGGTATTTGAAACCTTGGAATCAACAGAACAATCTTCAACCAGCATCATGTGGCCAAGATCCTTATATTCCTGAATGAAATTTGAATATTCACGTGCAAGATCAGCATCACGCTTGAACCTGCGTTCTAAACTTAAAAATCTCGCTTCAGCGGTAGCATAGGAATCACCCAGCTGGGCATTATCAGAAACAAATAGCAGTGAAACGACACAAATCTGCCTTCATTATTACGATTAGTAAATTTAACAAAATGTTCTTCGCAAACTGAGTAATTAACAATGGGTGGATTATCAAGAACGGTTTCAGTCTCCCAAAACTTCTCAAGAGACGCTAGAATTTGATCATCGTCGTTTCTTGCCAAAAACGAAACAGCAGGACCCTTTAAATGACAATGCTTAGGCAAATTGCCTGCTAGAATATAGCCTAACTTAGTTTCTTGTAAAACAGGAAAGTTAGGACCACGAACATATTTGTTTGCTTGAATCAAATCTAAATAAAACTGCGCTCCCAACAATATGTCTATGTCAGCTGATAGATTAAAATTTGGGTCAGCAAGGAAAATATTATCTGGGACATTAAAATGTTTTATGTCAAAAGATTGTGCTGGAAGTTTATGGGTTAAAGTAGATAACACTGCACATTGAGCATTAAAAGTAAAATTTTGATAACGGGAAACAATACAAACTGATACCAAATTATTAGCGCAACATGTTGCATTATTAATACCTGAGATTGGTATATTAGATTTGGTTAAATTAAGTTGCATTTTTTTACAAATAATGCAGTACAAAAATTAACTTGAGATCCTGCATCTAGTAGGATTCGCGCAAATTGCTTGTTACCAGCGCGGTCGATAACAAATGCGACAGCTGTAGATAAAATAACATTGTTCACTGATTGCAATTTAAATGAGCAGTAATTACTACTGCTGGCAGGACTGTAATTTAGTTCATTATTTATATGAAGTAGTGTATGGTGCCGTCTGGAACAGACCTTACACGAATGCTTGACTTTACAATTAGGAGAAAAATGATCTGGTCTCAGACAATTAGTGCAGCATTTGTGCTTTAGTATAAATTGCCTTCGTTCCGATACGCTCAAATCGCGAAATTTGTCACACATATAAATTGGGTGACTTGCCTTGCAGTATAGGCACGAATAATTATTTGAAGTAGAATGATAGCTTTTAAATACAGTGCTGCCAGCAGAGTTTCGTAACTTAGATTTTTCAGACTTATGGTTAAATTTTAGAATCGGTTTGTTAAGCTGCTGTCCAGCTTCCAGCGGTAGCGTGTTTTCTAATAGTTGCCTACGGGCATTTAGAAATTGTACACAGTTCTGGAAATTGGGAAGATTTTCAGAATCTATAGATTCTTTCCATAGTTTAAAGGTGGAATGATCAAGTTTTGTTGACAATAGCTGTATGACAATAAGTTCAAATGAATCTACTGACAATTGCATGGTTGTCAGAGAATTGACAGAGGACGTTATGGCATTTGTAAATTCTGCTAAACTCTGTACAGAGTCCTTAGTTGTAGATTTTACTTTTAATAAATTTTGAATATAGTATTTGGCTAATATAAATTTATTGTCATATCTAGCGGACAGCAAACTTAACGCTATTGAATAATTTTCGTGACAAATAGGCAAAGCCTTGATTAAATCTAGTGGTTCATTTTTAAGAGATGAATATAAGTAGTGTAATTTTTGTATTGAGGTTAAGTCTGATCTAGCATCTACCAAGTCTAAAAATATCGAATAGAAGTGCTGCCATTCGAGAATGTTACCTGTTAAGCAGGGCAGCTTGGTAGGTTTTAATTGAATATTGCTACTTAATGTCTGAGATTCAGTCTGGATGTTAAAAGTGTCTAACAGTTGTAAAATCTTAGCCTCGGTTGAATACAAAAGCTCTTCAACCTCGACTCTGTCCCCTTGGGCAGTATCTATGTCTCTAGAATTAGTTCGATCTCAGACGGGACCTCATCGTATTTTATTGACAAACTTTTTAAACTTTCAAGTCTTATACTTAAAAAATGCTTGGTATTGCTATTTTTGTCAAAGTTAACTATTGCAGAATTAATTCTCACTATGGCAGACTTTAAGCCACCTCTCTTCTTAACCAACACTCTTACACTTTCTTCCGTCATTTTTTACGCACCTTTTATTGATGATATTGATGTCGTGTATTCGGTGAGGTGTCTTGCAGCGTTGAGGCCGTGCAGCAGATGGTAGTGACACGCACGGACTGGATGGATGAATACTCTCACAACTTGAAACCGCTCAAAACCTGGTGTGTAGGCGTTGACACGTGGTTTTTTTATATACTGTGGTGCTGTCCATGAAGTCCAATCTCAGCGACGAAAGAAGTGTTGAAATAAATACCGACACGGTCGGATCAGTGAACATACTGATTCGCCCGTGATGGCCAGAGATTGGATTAAAAAATAATTAAGTGAGAAGCCGCTTCGAGGTATAAAGTTGTAAAAGAAGGTTGAATGATAGATCCGGCCCGGAGGACCAAAAAATGTTAAGAATTGTAGTTGATTAATAAAGATGTTAAAATAAAAATTTTGATATGTAGATGCCTAGCTAAGTATTTTAAAATGTCGTGGAGTTAAATTGGCTAGGAACATGAAAATAATGGTAGATAAGTGGACTGTATTTAAACACATTTATTGTACGTAAATTAGCACAAATTGATTTAAATTTGATGAAGGTTAGCTAAGCCTTCAGGCGTCATGACGTATAAGAAAAAATTATATTTAAGAAATGAACCGCAATTATGCCACAGTAAGACAAACATGAAATAATTTAGGCCAAAGTCCCTACATAATATGTCGCAACATGAGAATAATTAAGCCGATAGGCGAAACGCAACGAGCGTAGCTAAACGACTGTTGTGTTTGAAAGCTCAGAGCACTGTGAACGTCATATCTGCCAGTAGCAGCAAAGTTAAATTATGAATCAGATTAGCCAACCTTCCATCAATATAATTCCCACACTACAAATACCAACATTATTGTACACTGACAGTAGGCTTGGAAGCAATAACCACCAGTGTCCTGTTCAGTACAGTCACAGTGCATAGTGATTGCAAGTACTGTCTGGTAATTGTATGATATCACCTTGTGTACCTGTTTTGTATTAAAGAAAATTGTTCACTATCAAAAGGCAATTTTAATAGACATGTGTTATTTAAATTTACAAAAATCTCTATAATGTTTATAGGACAGCTTTGCTATAAAAGATCAGGGCAGGCATTTATAGGTTGGTGTATGAGAGCTTTCATTCGTAAGCCAGTGCAGTGTTTTCAGTGCTTGTTTTGGGCAAACTGTGTCAAGATGTGCTTGGGTAAAGACATGCTTCTATTGGAAGTAATTTTGTGATGACAAGCCCCACATTGAACTTATGAAATGTCTCAATTGCAGCGGTCAGCATTCATCTACATCCTGTAATTGTCCCATATATACGCAAGAGGTGGCTATTAAGGAAGTATGTACCCTTAAAAAAGTTGGGTACTTCTGTGTGAAGCATTGTACATCCAGTCAACCAGGACAAAGTAAATTATGCACAAGCTGTAAAATCAACAGTATCATCAGCCCTATTGTAAAGGAAATGTTGCCGGTGACAGTTTATTGAGCATTACTTTTATGAACTGTACATGAAATCAGAATATCAAAAAGACAATGCAGTTGGGTTGGTGCAAAATATCAAAACATTAATGCAATGCAATAAGTCAGTGGATACAGAAAGTCAGGATGGAACTGCTGTAAGACCCATACTTCTGCCAAGAAGGGCAGGTAAGTCACTCCAGTGGGAGTGAAACGGTCAGTTGATATTGCCATCCTCCCAGCCAGCAGAAAGGCTTTCTAAAAACAAAAGCAGGGACAAGAAATATCCCTGAAAACCAGGAGATGAGCTCTGGACCAAAGTTCAGCTCCACTGCTGATGGTAGTGATCTCACCAACCTTGGTGACCTGGCAGAAACTTTTTAATAGGAGGGGATATGAGGCCTTCCACTGTAATGTTACACCAAACTTCAGAGCTAGGAGAGGTGTTGCTATATTTCTTAGCAACACATATCCTGCCGGACATATCCCACTCACTGCGCCTCTACAAGCAGTAGCCATCAGTTTACTTCATCCACTGAAGATGACGATCTGGTGTGCTGCTGTGTGTTTACTAGATTCTACATGACGAGCAGATCTGCAGGATCTGATGGAGCAGCTACCATCTCCATTACTGCTGTTTGGAGACTGTTAAGTTAACACATCGTTAACGTGAGAGCGAGTGCGTACTATAAATAAAACTCTGGTAGTTTTGTAAACACTTTTATTAATCAGAACACTTGTACATAAAGACTACAAAAATAATACGTACACTCACTCAATATGGATTCCAACTTAAGAATGACGCGTTACGTGTAGTTTGCTAATGAACAGAACGCTGCCACAGAGAGCAGACTTACTGGACCTAACATACTGCCCACCAATTATAATTCTATAAATTGATGCTAATTATAAACTTGTAAACTTAAATTACCTTAATTTGTAATTACATTTTTTTTATCATTAACATTACATATGTTAGAAGTAGGAAGAAGGATTAATTTATTTATTGAACGTTTTACAATTATATTATTAGTTTTCACATTGCTACACATATCAACTTATCTGGACCTGGGTAAACCTTGACGATAATACCCATCTTCCACATCAGTGAAGAGAGATTATTCTCTTTTACAATTACAATGTCTCCAACATTCAGATTACAATTTGAAAATTTACATTTATTTCTTTGCTGCATAGAGTGGAGATAATCAATAGACCATCTTTTCCAAAAGTCTCTTAATATTTTTTGTGTTAACTGCCATCTTGAAAGTCTATTGATACTTATATCTGAGAAATCAGGATCAGGCAAAGACATCAAAGGTGCGAATGTAAGGAAATGACCAGGAGTAATTGGAGATGGATCAGAGGAATCCGAAGAAGGCAGATACAGTGGTCTCGAATTTAAACAAGCTTCAATCTGGATCAACAAAGTGGATAGTTCTTTGTATGTTAATATAGAATTTCCCATAACTCGCCTTAGATGTAACTTTAAACTTTTTACTCCAGCTTCCCATAAGCCGCCCCAACTTGGTGAATAAGGAGGAATAAAAGATCATTTAATACCGTTAGATATTGCAAAAGATTGGGTTTTGGATTTGACTTGATCAGTTTTCAGAAAATCATACATTTCTTGAATGTGACGATCTGCAGAACAAAAGGTACTTCCATTGTCGGAAAAGATATGAGATGGTAACCTGCGATGTCCTATGAATCATCTAAGAGCAGCCAAAAAACAATCAGTAGATAAATCTGTAACAAGTTCAATATGTACCGCTTTAGTACTTAGGCAAACAAACAATACTATATAAGACTTAGCTGAAACAGAATTAGCTGAGCGTGAACGCCACCCACCATGTCGGATGTATATCGGACCAGCAAAATCAATACCCGTAGACTGAAACAGCCTTTGTCCGAACAAAAGGTACTTCCATTGTTGGAAAAGATATGAGATGGTAACCTGCGACGTCCTGTGAATCGTCTAAGAGCAGCCAAAAAACAATCAGTAGATAAATCTGTAACAAGTTCAGTATGTACCGCTTTAGTACTTAGGCAAACAAACAATGCTATATAAGACTTAGCTGAAACAGAATTAGCTGAGCGTGAACGCCGCCCACCATGTCGGATGTATATCGGACCAGCAAAATCAATGCCCGTAGACTGAAATGGCCTTGACATTGTTACTCTTTCTTTAGGTAGCTGTCCAAGTAATTGCGATTGAGGTTGAGCTTTATAGTGGAAACAAGTTACACATTTATGTATAACCGACCGAATGACGTTTTTAGCATTCAAGACCCAGAACCTATGTCTGAGAGAAGAACGTATGAGTTGCAGTCCGCCATGCAATAATCTACGATGTTCCTTTGTAACAATAAATCTGGTTAGATGTGAATTAGGACTTGATACTATAGGATGCTTAGCTTCTGATGGTAAACTAGAGAGGTTTAATCTACCGCCTACTCGAATGAGATACTCTTCATCTAAGAAAGGATTCAAAGAGACCAATTTGCTCTTATTTTATACATATTTTCTTTCTTTAAGTTCATGGATATCATGAGAGAAGTACATCAATTGAGTTTGACGAATAAGAATGTTCATGGTAGAATTGATTTCTTCAAGTGAAAGACTTGAAGTAATACGATCATCAGGATTTCTTGCGTTGTATATGAAGCAACGACAATACGCAAATACACGTAGAGCTCTGGAGAGAGATGAAAACGGTTCGGTAAGTTCAGTCATGTTCTGAGATGCTAGAAAGGTATGACTAGTACCTTGCTTCTTTTCTTCGTTAAGAGATTCTGCTGGAATATTTGAGATGTTACACTTGATAGAAGGCCAATATTTCTTTTCTTCCTTCAGAAATTTTGGACCATGCCACCAAAGACTTGAAGTTGTTAATACAGATGGAGAGCAGCCACGTGATACAATATCAGCTGGGTTGTCTTTAGAAGGTACATGTTGCCAAATACAACCTTGAGTTAATTCTTGGATTTCACAAACCCAATTTGCGACGAAAGTCTTCCATCTATTAGGAAGCGAAGATAACCAGTACAGAACTACTCTTGAGTCCGACTAAAGGTAAATTGTATTCAAGCTTAAATCTAAAGTACAACTAACCTTACTGACTAAAAGAGATAATAACAGAGCTGCATTCAACTGACGTTTGGGGATAGAAATCTGCTTGATAGGAGCTACTCTGGATTTGCAGCATAACAAATGAACCGCTACATCGCCGTTAGCATTTGTAGATCTGATGAAGAGACAAGCACCATAGGCTGTGATGCTGGCATCACAAAAGCCATGCAATTGTACACTGACAACACTGTCACTAATCTTAACAAAACAAGGAATCTTAAAACTAATTGCTAACTTAAGCTGAGAATACAACAAATTCCATTTGTCACTAAGAGAACTAGGAAGTGCTTGATCCCACTGCAAATTGGAACACCATAGTTCTTGAATGAAAACTTTAAACGTTACTATTATTGGAGTAAGTAGACCCAAAGGATCGAATAACGAAGAAATTATTGATATTATAGAGCATTTTGTGTAAACAATATCCTTGTCGTTAAGTATCATTTGATAAACGAAATTATCACTATGAGGATCCCAAGACAAACCTAATGTCTGGATGTGTTCATCTTTATCCAATTTAACATATGAATTGGAATTTTCAAACAAGTCAGCAATATTAGAATGACATTTGTGTAGCGAAAACCCATACTGACTCAACAGGAAAGAAATGTCTTGGTACAACTTCTTCAGTTGGGTCAAGACCATCACATCCAGTGAGTAAATCATCTACATAAAAATCACATTTTATCGACTTACATGCTTCAGGGTAAGATACACAATTCTGATTGGAGATTTCAACTAGACATCTAGTAGCTAAAAAACTAGAAGAAACTAAACCATAAGTCACAGTTTGTAAATTATACGGAATGACCTTGGACATTTTATCATCATACCATAGAATCCTTTGCAATGAGTAATCCCTTGGATTAATGCGAACTTGACGATACATTTTCGGATGTCACCTGCTAAAACATAAGCATGCGTTCTAAACCTAAGGACAATTGTAAATAAATCTTGTTGAACTACTGGGCCAGTAGCAAGAATTGAGTTGAGAGAGTTACCATTTGAGGTTTTAGTGCTACCATTGAAAACTACTCTAGTCCTAGTGGTAGTTGAAAATTCTTTGAGTACAGCGTGATGAGGTAAATAGTATATGTCTGAAATTCTGTCAGGACTGTTAGCTGAAACTACAGGCTGCATATGATCTACTTCATGATACTCTTTCATGAACTGAAAATAAACTTCCTTGATATTTTCGTCTTTTTGAAATCGTCTTTCTAACAACTTGAGTCTGTGCATTGCATTACTGTACGAGTCTCCCAAAGAAACATTTTCTTTACGAGGTAAACTTACAACAAATCTTCCGTGGTCACCACGAAAAGTATGTTCAAAGAAATGTTTTTTACAAAACGATTCTTCCTTGTTAAGTATATGATCATTTAAATCTTCAGTTTTCCAAAACGACTCTAGCTGAGAAGAGAGTTGATTATTACTGGCGAAAAGAGACACAGGATCTGACTTTACAGACTTGCGTTTGGACGGAATTTGCCCAGACACTATGAAACCTAGACGTGTTTCCTGGAGGATAGTGTGATTGGACTTATGAATTAATTGAGCAGGTTTTAGCAAAGCCAAATAATATTGAGCACCGATAAGAATATCTATATGATCTGGAACATTGAACCCTGGATCAGCTAGGTAAATGTTAGAAGGAATTTCCCAGTCAGTAACATCTACAAATTGATTAGGTAACAAACCAGTTATTGATGGCAGTAGGTGGCATTGTAAATTAAAATTAAAATCTTCATAATTTGAATTAATGTTCAGGTTAACACTTAGTCTAGACTGGGAGACTACGTTATTAATACCTGATATTGGCATTACATTAGAATTTGTTTTAAGATTCAGGCTAGCTGCAAAGCTTTCTGTACAGAATGATATCATGGAAGCTGAATCAAGTAAGGCTCTTGCTTGTTTAAAATGACCATAGCAGTCTTTAACACTTACCACTATGGTAGATAACAAAACTGACCTGTTAGGCTCAGATTTCAAAGTACAGTATGAACTGTTAATTGGTTCAACTTCGTTTTGTTTGGAATATTTAGTATTCTCTGAATCTTGCATTGTCTTATCTAAGTGAATAAGAGTGTGGTGTTTTTGAGAACATTTCTTACATCTGTGAATATTTGAACAGTTCTTAAGTACATGTTGTTTACTTAAACAGTTAAGACATAATCTTTCTTGATATACAATCCTTTTTCTTTGTTTTACATCTAGTTTCAAAAAACTGTCACATCGAGTTATAGTGATTATCATTACAAAAAACACAAACATTATTGTTAATAGTATTCATGTGAAATGAGGTTTTGTAGCGATTTTCAACATTTGGTTTGACATTATCATATTTCTTAATATTAGTATAATGAATATAATGTACTTGACTCTTGTCAGGAATTTGAATTGTATCAGTAGACTCTAACAATCTACGCATAGATTCCAAGAAGGTAATCAGTTGTTCTAAGTTTGGAAATTGATTCTCTTTTAGAGGAGTAGCTTCCCACTCTTTTAGTGTATTGTGATTTAAATTTTGTGTAATTAATTGAATGACAATGAATTCAAAATAATTGATA
The DNA here is from genome assembly GCA_034769895.1 of Magicicada septendecula. Lineage (NCBI taxonomy): Eukaryota > Metazoa > Arthropoda > Insecta > Hemiptera > Cicadidae > Magicicada > Magicicada septendecula. Next base: position 787,162,473 of record CM068368.1, read on the forward strand.
ACCTACATTTTTAAAACCATTAATGTTAGAATTAATCTGATCAATTAAATTAGAAAGACTGTCTGCATTTTCCCTTTTGGGTGCTTTCAAATTGATAATTTATATAGCATGTTTAGTAGCTATTATTCGTTTGTTGTCAAAACGGGCTTTCAATAGGTGCAATGCAGTCTCATAATTCTCTGATGATATTGCTAAATTCTTAATTACGTCTAGCGCATTGCCTTTAAGAAAACCATTAAGGTAGTAAAACTTCTCGATTTCTGACAAATCTTTACGATTATGTACTAAATTAGTAAATAAATCTATAAACTTAGGCCAAGCCTTTACGTCACCACAATATGGTTCTATTTCTATTGGCTTTAATAGAATCTGATTAGTTTTTGTTGACTCACAACAATCTATGTTTGACTTCTCAAACAGCTGAGATAACTTTTGGTATTTTAATTTTATATTGTCAAAAATGTCATAAGTTTCTCTATCTTCTAAATCCTCTGTAGAGGCTTGTTCGTGTAATTCTAATTCTGACTGAATGTCATAAAAACTTTGTTCATATTATAAGATCTTATTAATTTTAATTTTTAAAAGATCATACTCACTTGATTCTACTACAAAACTATCTATATAGTTTCTTAATTTGGTTATGCTACCCTTAATAATACCTCTTTCTTTAACTAGAGCTTTGTAATCCATTTTGACTAAATTAAATTATCTATAACTAAAAACTGAATCGTAAAATTAAAAATATTAAAGGAGAAATATTTTAAAATTATGTTGTTCAATAATAGAAGTAATTAAACTACTGAAGTATTCTTATCTGTTGTTGTGAATGCTGGCTGAAACGCTTGAAGAAGACACATTCTTTGTATCTTGAGTCATGTATTTCTATACATAACAGATGTTACAATAGACGCCATTGTGTGCTTGTAGATAAGAAGCTAAATTGGCCTGCACGTGCGTACCAGCGACAAGTGAAGAGCACATTCCAATACTCATATAGTTTTTAATAACTGTTGATTGTTGTATTATCCATAATGTCAATGGATGTTATGCGAACATTTAATATACTGCCTAAGTATTGTAGTACAGTAAAATTATTGTTTATCGTAATATGGCACAAAATGAAGCCATTAAACTTGACGTACAGATCACGACACTACATTACTGCCGCACCATGTTATTTGAATAAAGTACATTCCATTCCGGCCACGCGGAACACCAAACAATTATGTTAACACACAGTTAACATGAGAGCAATCTCGAATACTATTCATCCGGCCCGGAGGACCAAAAACTATGTTAAGTTAACACATCATTAACGTGAGAGTGAGCGCGTACTGTAAATAAAACTCTGGTAGTTTTGTAAACATTTTTATTAATCAGAACACTTGTACATAAAGACTACAAAAATAATACGTACACTCAGTACGGATTCCAACTTAAGAATGACGTGTAGTTTGCTAATGAACAGAACGCTGCCACAGAGAGCAGCACTTGCTGGACCTAACAGAGACTTCAACATCCATAGTCCCACTTCGGGTTGTCATAGGTTGAACAGTACCAGATTAAGAACTGAAAATCTATTGCTAAACTAAGAGCTTGTTTTTTAAAACACAGGTGCCAGCACATATTTTAATGTTGGAAGTGGCACTTTCTTGGGTATCGATCTTTTGGTCTGTAGCCCCAATCTTACCCCACATCGTGGAGAGTGCACCCAGACCTCACACCAACGATCACTTCCCAGTGCTCATAACAATGTGAATGCCTAAGAGCGTTATAGATGCCAAAAAGATGGCACATGGACCGTGCTAATTGGACAGGCTACATAGCTGCTTGCACAACTACAGATGCCAGTGGAAATGTGTAGAAGATGAGACTATAAGTTACTTCAAATTCAAGATTTCAATATAGGTTTTTTCAAGTAAATACACTCTTACCTTTGGTTGCATTTTCCCGGGTCTTACAGACGAAAATCCACTGCAGACAAGGTTATCTGGGTAGAAGTGTGAAATGATTACGCTAACACATTTTCTACTGTCTAAAATACATACTTATTTTATTTATCGAAACTCGCACCCTTCTTTTACTTTCTACAAATGACAGTATCTTTGTTAAATTTTGTTTTAAACTACTATTATACTTGACATTACTAAGTACATATGAGAAGATTGAAAATGAACCAGTATATAACCTCTATATTACCACTCACACACTCTTTCTTTTTTGTTAATATTTAAATAAACTCCCCTCTCTTAGAGATCTCTGTTTCTTATTAAGGTGTCTATAAAAGTAAATTTTATAATATAGTAATTAAAGTTTTAAAAAGTGGTACTCATCCTAATAATGGTTTCACTCCAATGAACACCCATATTGTTCACAGGTAATAACCGTGACACAAGTTCACTAGTTGACCGATTTCTGAGTTCTCTCACACTCACGCGACTGTTGGTACTGATTTTACGGTTTTTTGTTTCATGGTTCTCACTGATCTACTGGTTCCACGTTATATAATATAAGTCGGCCGACGTAACTTTTTGCACTTAGATGTTGTTGTAGGCTGGCCGCACGGCCATTAGGTGCAGTGGAAGTGAACTCAGTACTGCGCTAAGGTAGAGAACACGGAGTCCTTTTTGGGTCACGTGATCGTCAGTCTGCGCTCCCATTGGTGCTGTTTAAAAGAGCGCTATAATGCAGGCCTAAGATTTAGCAATATTTTACCGCCTGGTGCAATATTAAGTTACATTACTTTCTTCCGTGATTCACGGCTGATGCAAAGTTGTGTGTCATTTCACAATCTGTCTGCGCTGCTTGAGTGCGGAGACGAAACATAGACGTTTTGTTTTGTAATAAACACTGCATACTTGGTTGGCTAACTCGAGATTCTATAAAGGTGAACAATGACTACATAGGGAAATAAAATTTTTAAAATATTACCTTGGCCCTACAATTCCATACCGCTACAATACCCCCCCCCAAATAAGAGATTGGATGCCGAAGCATATAAACTCTTATTGCCTAGAACCTAAGAGGATCAGTGAGGATATGGCGCCGCAACCCCCCTGAACTCTCTACTAAAATCATGGGTCCTTACCCCCCTAGTCTGGTGGCTGCGGCAGCACCCATCCGCTCTTACTGGACTTCTCTACTCGAGATCCCAACACCATAAGCTCGGACAGATATCCGCCACAGTATCACCCGACTCTAAACATTCGATTAAAATTTAACAAACAGCCTTCCATCACTCCATATCCACAACTGATTTGTATCCTCTTAGTAATACTGGTTCATTGACAAAATACTGGTTCATTTTTATTATAAAATATAATGTGCATTTGACTACCTAGTGATATGGCTTCTAATTCGTCCAGCAGTTACCTAGATTCAACAAGTTACATGGTTCAACAATATAGCTTAACCCTAGAAAATACAGTGTTAACAAAACAATAGTACATATGCGTTCCAGACAAATTAAATAATGTTCCCAGTACAATATTGCCCAGCCAAAATAACATGAATTATACAGCATTAAATCTCAACAATTTATTATTTATCATTATTCAAGAATATTTATACTTAACTACTTTTTTTTTTTTTTTTTTTTTTACTACCCCCCGAATAATCCCTTAACCCCTGATACCCGTTACATTTTACTGTGTTCTGCACTAGGCTTCTTGGCCATTGCCGGCCTCATCCTAGCCGTATACCACATCTCCCTCGTGACCTGTAACTGGGTCACCCCCCATCCACACTCACTATTTCCCCCCCTGGACTGTAGCGCCCAGTTGCTTCCACAAGGACTGATGCGGAAGGGGTGGACATTTTTTCTTTTATTCCACCCCCATCCTTGCTTCGGCGTTACAATAAAAATTCAGTATTGCACTTACTATTGTTGATTGATACGCCCCTAATGGACTACCACCCCTATCCGGGTGAAAATAGCCGTGTTCCAAAATGTGGTAGATTCCCCAAAAAATAACCCCCCTACTATGTCTAACAAACCACCGGGTTAACAAAACAAAACAAACCACAAGCCGGTTATATCAAGTAAAATTTATGATTTGTCACAATTAACTACTTTCACGGTCATGATCCGGTGAGGTCATGGCCGCACTTAGGTGGGGAATCTACAGTTAAACATAAAACATAAGTTGACATTTATAAAAGTTTACATAAGTAGTTATAAGCATATCTTATTTTCCAAACACTATCTCATCTTGAACGTTCTTTCAGTTTTTTAATTTAAATAAAGTACATCAATTATTTATTTTACAATTACAATCAAAATTCAGATCAAAATAAATTGTTTATTTAAACGCATCACTAACATTCACACTTTTAAGTTAATCCAGGGACAACTCCAATTTAATTTAGTCTCTTCATACATTCCAAACAATTTCAATTACTTTAATTACATTTTTCAAAATGATTCTGATTGGTTTAATGTATAATTTCTTAGTATTTCAATAAATTTTATAAACATTACATCATTGGTTTCAAGTGTCTACTCAACTTCCTCCATAACCACATTCTATATACCATTTATCTCTACTCATAACCTAACATAGCAGGTACCACAAAATAATCATTAAACCTTTTGGTTACATAGCTTTCATTTTTAAAACATTTTCAAAAATTATTTTCTCCTTAATTACCCGTAAATAGGTTATATGTTATATGTACAGAATAATTGTGTATAGAGATGCGATTGAAAACGAACAGAACCCAACTCCCATGAATATAATGGGCTACCCTCCAAAAAATTTTTTTTTTTTTCAGGATTACAAAACAAACCACAACCACTAATAGACAACCCCATCTCTATACACAATAATCCTATTAGATTATACAGAAAATCCAGAAAATCTGTTATCTTGGTTTGTTTACTCAGCCACAAACTTCTCCCCTGCCTACCTATTAAGGGATGAGTTTACAATTCATAAATAACACCAGTTTTTTGAATTTTAAGGATTACCTTAATGTATTATTTAGAATTAAGGCAATCAAAGGGTCCGAAAAAATAAGCCAATTTATGTAACTATTTTTATGTTTTCTCTAAGGGGAGGGTTACGGAAATCGGGAAGATAAAAAGGGTAAGGATCATTAAAAGGTCAACAACTAGGACTAAAGGTAAGGACAAAGCTTCCTCCGCAAATAAGGGTAAATGGAGAAAACCAAGGCTTGCGTGGGCAGGGGCGCGTCCCTGAAATAGACGAACCCCACTGGGACAAGTGGGGAACATCTACCCGCTACCACTTACTGTTTTTATTTTAAATTCCTAATTTTATATTTATTTAGTTTATATTAAATTACAAGATTTGTTTTATTGTCTTATTTTAGCCAATACTTTTTTAAATTGGTGGCGTTATGGGTACCCACTATTTCTTTTGTCATTTGATTTCGTAAAACATAAGCATTATCCATTTTAATTTCAACTACTTCATACGGTCCTTCATACAACAAAAAGAATTTTTTGATCTCTTTATCTTGTGCACTTGATAAATCATGTCTTCTCACTAATACCAGCTGACCTATCTCATACTTAATCCACTTATCTTTGGCATCATGAAGCCGTTTTCTTCTTTCTCCCTTAGTTAATAAGTTTTCATTTGCGAGTTTAAGTTTTACTTCCAGATCTCGTGGGTTGCTCTCCGGTGGAAAGTTGAGCAGCTGTTCCAGAATCCTAGGTGGACGTGTTCCCTTGACTAACTCGTATGGTGTGAACCCCGTTGATTCATGGGTGGTACAGTTTAACCATTCTTCAATTCTTCCCACATAGGCTGGCCATTCACTATGTTTGGCATGGCAATACGCCCGGAAAATTCTCCCTAATTCTCGCATCACTCTTTCGGCTTGGTTCGACTGAGGATGATATACCGCCATGTGTTTAGGTATGATACCTTCCCAACCCAAAGTTTGTCGCCATATTCCGCTAATAAATTGGGGTCCATGGTCAGATAGTATTATTTTGGGTTTTCCGGTTTTGATCATATAATCCTTGGTTATTTTTTCACTTAATACTTTACTAGTTGCCCTCTTTACACTGTATAATCTTACAAATTTTGTGAAGGTATCTAATACCACAAAAATGTACATTACACCTCCCCTTCCCTTTGGTAAAGGGCCAAACAAATCCACCGCAAGTAAATCAAAAGGCTTTTCGACTTTAATACACCTCATCACTCCCTCTACTCGGTAATTAGCTACTTTTGACTTCTGGCATAAATCGCACCCCCGGAGTAAAGTTCTAACCCTCCGTTCCATATTTTTAAACAAACATGATTCTTTTAATACATTTACACATTTCCTAGCACCGAAATGCCCATATCGAAAATGACAATACCATATGATCTTGTCTACCAACCCTTCCAGTATAACTAACCTCCAATCACGCTCTCCCCCTCTACTTAAACAAACAAAACAAACTCCCTTGATAGATTTGAAAATAACGGCTATACCCTAACTCATCTGAATCGGACTCTAAGCTAGTAATTATTTTATTCAATTTAGGATCTGTCCTTTGCATGCTATTAATATCTCTCAATTCTTCCCCAAACAATCTATCTTCCCTGCTAAGTCTAAAAATTTCTATTTCTTTTAAGTCCCTCCCTGTTCGCATTCCCTCTGTATCTACCCTAGATAAAGTGTCAGATATTCTGTTTTCTACCCCTTTTATATACTCCCAACTAAAATTGTACTCTTGTAAAGCTAGCACCCACCTGGTTATCCTGCTGTGTGTCAACTTACAGGTGTTTAAAAAGGATAATGCCTTGTGGTCAGTCCGGATGATAGTGGAATTTCCCAGTAGATATGTTCGAAACTTCTTCACAGCAAAGACAATACTTAATAATTCCTTTTCAGTTGTTGTGTAGTTTCTTTCAGCAGCTAACAGCGTCCGGCTGGCGAAAGCAAGAGTATGATGTTCTTTGTTGTTGTCTTCCTGATACAATTCCGTACCTAAAGCAATATTACTGGCATCCGTCTGTAAATAAAATGTGCGTTCAAAATTAGGGTGATTCATCATGATCATATTACTAAAATGGTCCTTTATCTCATTAAACACATCTCGTTCTCTTTCCCCCCATTTCCACTGCTTATTCTTTTGTAACACTGCGCTCAACTTTGAAGTGATTTGGGCATAGTTTTTCTGGAATTTTCTATAAAAATTACATAGCCCTAAGAAACTTTGTAACTGCTTAATATTTCTAGGTTCTGGGAATTTTAAAATTGATTCTACTTTCTCTGGGTTAGCTTTTATCCCATCTAGTGTAATTATGAAACCTAAAAAATGTATTTCATTCTGTAAAAATTTAGATTTCTCCCAATTAACAGTCAACCCCCCTCTCCTCAGTCTATCTAGTACATACTCTAAATGCTCCACATGTTCTGCAAATGTTCGTGAGGCTATCAATATATCATCTACATAAATGGTTAAAAAGTCTAAATTTTGTGGTTGTTGGATTTCATCTAAGCATTTTATAAAGCTGGCCACACTGGTATTCAGCCCAAAAGGTAATCGTTTAAATTGGTAATTCTTTCCATTAAACAGGAATGCTGTGTATTTCCTACTTTCACATGCTAATGGGACTTGCCAGTACCCTGCGGTTAAATCTAATGAGGTCATATATTTGACTCCACTGAATTTTTGAAATATTTCATTTATTGCTTCGGGTGATTCCCGGTCCGGGATAATTATTTGATTAATCTTACGGGCGTCTAAACATAATCTGACTCGGCCATCCTTTTTAATAACTACTACTAATGGGTTAGAATATGGTGATACTGATCTCTCTATTATGTCCCCTTCTAACATTTTATCTAATTCCGTCTGGACCGCTCTTCTCTTTGAATATGGTACCGGATAGCTTCGTTGTACATAGGGTGCGTGTTCCCTTACTTTTAATTCACATTCATAATCTCTTGCCCTCCCTGGTACGTCGGCAAACACTTCTCGAAAACACTCTATTACCTACCACAACGCTTTACGTTGAGAACTCCCTACGTCACCCCTCTCACTACAAAATTTCACCGCTCTATCCTCCCAAATTCGTTTATTTATATTACCCCCTAACTCTCCCTCTCTACATACATACGTATTAACTTCCGTTTCTCCCTTACTGGCCCGATTTAGTATCATCTTAACTCCCGAAATTCTAATTTTATCTACTACCCATTCAAAACTAATCTCAACTGGTTTACTTTCATTATTAAGTACTAACAACCGCTTCTGAAAATCGATTATCGCCTTGTGCTTTATCAAAAAGTCATTCCCCAAAATAACCTCCAAATTCAACCCCCGTACTACTAAAAATGTATTATCATACTCTACTCCATTAATTCTCATATTCAAATGTACTTGTTTAGTTACCCTTTTACTCCTGACCCCAGTAATGCCTACAATGGTCACCCCCGCTACTGGCAAAATTGGAATATTTTTGTTTGTTTCTTGCAAACCCTCTAATATATGTTCGGAAATAACAGAAAATTCGCTACCTGTGTCTACTAAAACTTTTACTTCCTTACCTTCAATTTGAATTCTTACCTCTGTCAGTCCGGTTTCTGGTCTTGCTGTCTGTAAGTCGTCCTCCTCCATCAGTTCCTTGGACAGGTCAGTGCGGATGATGTTACTTAAAAAGTCGTTGTTGTCTTGGGTCCCGCAATCCTTTGTCGACAATGGTGGGGTCCCTTCACCCACTGTCCTTGCTAGTTTTCCGTCTGAGTGGTTGCACGGCCTGGAGTGTACCCACCACGACCTCTGTTAGAAGTTCCACTGCTTCCCGGTGCTCCTCGGTTGTCACTCCCTCCTCTCTGTTGTTGACTATCTTGATTAGACTCCGTATTATTGCGTTGGCAACTCCTCTCTTTATGACACCTATGACAAGTCGTTCTGCTGCCGTAGTTCTCGCAATGACACTCTCCACATCGCCAGTCATCATGTCTATAGTTATTATTATAACCTCCCCTTGTCCCTCTATATGTGGTTGGTGTCCCACTAGATCGATTATGATTATCAGTGTTATGTACACCTGACGGGTTTGAGCGCCTACCCATTTCCCGGTCCCCGATATTCTGGAAAATGTCTAATATTTGTTCAAGGTCGTTTATACCCTCCACTTCCCGTGTCATTAGGTTAATTTGCACCTCCCTTGGTAAATGTTTACTTATATGGCGTACAAATGATCTAAACGGTAATGGCGGTTCAAGGTATTTAGCTTCATTGTACACTTTCATCACATAAATAATAACATTGTTACCATTAGTCCCGAAATTACCCGACCCCATTATCTTACTTCTAAGCACTTCTTGGCCCTCTTCAGACCAGTATTTGCTTCTAAAATCCCTTTCAAAACTTTGGAAATTTAACCAATCTCCCTTGTGCACCTCCGCCCAAACCGAGGGGCTTCCCTTAAAGCATTTCATAACTTTTAATAATTTCATCTCCCAGTTACTATTACAAAATCTGTTAAAGTCTCTTACTCTGTTAAGGAATTGCATAGGGTGTACCCCCTCCTATCCCCATTAAATGACTCTAACTCTATTTCACTATCTATGTTACGGGTGATTACTACTTGCTCATTAACACTACCTAGTTTTTTGTTTATTTCCATGTTTAAATCGTCTTTAACATTAATTATTTTTTGTTCCATTAAATTAAACTTGTTGTTAGTTACACGTTCGGATTGAATACTGGCATTATTTACCATTTCTACAGCACCTTTTAGTATCTGTATTTCTGACTTACAACTACTTTCTGTTTCACTAATCCTACTACCAACATTTTCATTAATTTCTACAATTTTATTCGCAAAAGTCAATTGACATTCACTTATTTTATACTCAATATCAGCACGGTATTCATTTATTTTACTTTCACAATTACTTTCTATTTCATTTATTTTGAAATTAGTATTAGTTTCATATATCTTAGTGTTATCTCTAACTTCTTCTATTTTCTCTACTGCATAATTAAATTTATACTCACTATCAACGTTACACTTATTTATTTTACTTTCAAAATTATTTTTCATCTCTTGAATTTGCTCACGAACTTGTATTTTGACTGTCTCTGACACTTGTTTGTTTACATTAATGATATGATTATTTAATTGTTCATTTACTGATCCTATCACTTGTTCTTTAAATGTATATAAGCATTCGTCCATCTCATTTAGACGTTTATTCATATTAACCTCAAACTTGGCATTTTGCTTATTTATTTCGTCAAAACGGCAATTTGTAATGTCAAATTTAATATTCTGTTCGTCAAATTTGGTATTGAAATTGCTATTTTGAACGTCCAAATGACTATTCATTGTCTCAAATTTGTTATTTACTTTATCATGTTGTTTCTCTGAATTTTCTTTCATACTACATATCAAACTATACAAATCTTTTAACATACTACTGTCGTCAACTTTTTTATTTTGATTTACTACAATAGGTGTTGAATGAATTGCAACTTCATTCATGATTTTCGATTCGTCTATATTACTTTCACTCGTTAACAGTGACTCTATTTGAATACCTGAATCGCCTTTATTGGCCGACTCAGTTGACATATTTTCATTCTCCATTATGAAATTACTTTATTTATGCCCTCACTTCCAAATAACCTGTTCTGCAGCTTAATTAGGTCTGATCTGCGTGATTTATATTAAATCACGCAAATCGTCCAACTGATCAGGCGCCACTGAGACTCTATAAGTTACTTCAAATTCAAGATTTCAATATAGGTTTTTTCAAGTAAATACACTCTTACCTTTGGTTGCATTTTCCCGGGTCTTACAGACGAAAATCCACTGCAGACAAGGTTATCTGGGTAGAAGTGCGAAATGATTACGCTAACACATTTTCTACTGTCTAAAATACATACTTATTTTATTTATCGAAACTCGCACCCTTCTTTTACTTTCTACAAATGACAGTATCTTTGTTAAATTTTGTTTTAAACTACTATTATACTTGACATTACTAAGTACATATGAGAAGATTGAAAATGAACCAGTATATAACCTCTATATTACCACTCACACACTCTTTCTTTTTTGTTAATATTTAAATAAACCCCCTCTCTTAGAGATCTCTGTTTCTTATTAAGGTGTCTATAAAAGTAAATTTTATAATATAGTAATTAAAGTTTTAAAAAGTGGTACTCATCCTAATAATGGTTTCACTCCAATGAACACCCATATTGTTCACAGGTAATAACCGTGACACAAGTTCACTAGTTGACCGATTTCTGAGTTCTCTCGCACTCACGCCACTGTTGGTACTGATTTTACGGTTTTTTGTTTCATGGTTCTCACTGATCTACTGGTTCCACGTTATATAATATAAGTCGGCCGACGTAACTTTTTGCACTTAGATGTTGTTGTAGGCTGGCCGCACGGCCATTAGATGCAGTGGAAGTGAACTCAGTACTGCGCTAAGGCAGAGAACACGGAGTCCTTTTTGGGTCACGTGATCGTCAGTCTGCGCTCCCATTGGTGCTGTTTAAAAGAGCGCTATAATGCAGGCCTAAGATTTAGCAATATTTTACCGCCTGGTGCAATATTAAGTTACATTACTTTCTTCCGTGATTCACGGCTGATGCAAAGTTATGTGTCATTTCACAATCTGTCTGCGCTGCTTGAGTGCGGAGACGAAACATAGACGTTTTGTTTTGTAATAAACACTGCATACTTGGTTGGCTAACTCGAGGTTATATAAAGGTGAACAATGACTACATAGGGAAATAAAATTTTTAAAATATACCTTGGCCGTACAATTCCGTACCGTTACAAAGAAGATGTAACGGTCTTATGCTGTTATAACTTCAGCAGTTAGGGATCATATTCCACAGACCAGTAATTGTTTATTCAGAACTCTGGTACTATGAGGGAACACTGTTGTGAAATATGCAATGTGAGAGAAGCAACGAGCCTTACACAAGTACAAATGAGTGCCAACTGAAAACAGTTGCATCACTTGTAAGCAACCTCAAGCTGCTGCTTAATGAACTGTACTCACTGCTAAAAATCAAGCTGGGAAAACTGTGTCTTACCATAACATGGTCTACTCCAGTGACCATGGAAGAAGATCAGAGCAATTGCTGGCATATCAGTGTTTAAGCTTATTGTATGTATAAATGGAATTTATGATGTATGATATGGAATTATTGTATGTATGATGGTAAATTTATGTGGAACCCTGATGAAATTGTTGACATCTTGGCTGCACAGTATAATCAAGTCAGTAGTACAGAAAGTTACCTTCTCGATTTTCTTGAAAAAAAAAAAGATTAAGTTGAACAAGATCTTGACTTTCGAACTGAAGGGTAGAACTTACAGAGTGCCTTTTACGATTAAAGAATTACAATCAGGTACCTATGCTGCCAGTGACATTGCAGCAGTTCCAGATGATATTCCTTACAGTGTTATATGTCAACTGTTGGAAGTAGATATGGCTACACTACTGGTACTTTATAATGCTATATGGACGCAAGGGAAGTATATCCTAAGTGTTGGAAAGAAGTAATCATATACTCATCAGAAGGGATCCTCTTAAAGCAGAAAACTACCATCCAGTATAGTTGATATGCTGTTTAGGAAAATTGTTGGAGAGGATGGTTAACAACTGGCTCACCTGTTGTCTTTAAACACGGCCTGTTGACTGCACACCAACGTGGGTACAGGAAGCATCGTTCTATTACTGATCAGCTGGTATATCTGGAGAATACAGTTCAAAACAATTTCATCGAAGGTGAACACTTGGTTGCTGTACTCTTTGATTTGGAGAAAGAGTTTGATAAAATGTGAATATGTGACATATGAAACAGTGTCATGACTGGCGGTTCAGGGGTAACCTGCTTATATTTATCTCCAGGCTTCTCAGGAATAGAACTTTCTGTGTTCAGGTCGGGCAGTCACTGTCAGCCCTACACAAGCTGGAAAATGGAGTACCACAGGCTATATTTACTATAGCATAGCCATCTCTAGTGTTAGGCCAGAAGGTAGAAATGTGTCAGCATTGTGTCTGAGGCTGAAGTGTCAGTTGCGTGGAATGTGATCTGTATCGTGTGATTGGTTAACATTCTAGTAAAATTTACAGTTTGTTGTTAGTGGCAATTTTTGTAGTGCAGTAACTACTACACTCCTGTTTTTGTAGTGCTGTTTAATGTTATAGTTTATAATACTACAGTGTTATTAATGTTTGTTGTGTGTGTGTGAGTTTTAATAAATTGATTTCAAACGTGTGTTTATAAAGCTTAACTAGGATAGGTGATAGGTGCTTAGACTTTTTAACTTATAGCAATCTTCCAAAATTAATATATAACAAAATGTTAGTCGATGGAAATAATCATTTGTACATAATTCATTTAGTGTAGATTTGTCAGTGATAATGGCACTTAAGTGTTGTGTTCCTGGTTGTAAAAGTCATTACAAATCGGAAGATTTTATGAACTGATTTGTAAGGTATTTCATTCTTACCAAATTTCAACTTTCGTTTTTGTTGACAGTAATGGATATTTATGGGACAAAACTCTTTTAATTAAATGATGTTCTAAGACATTCTGAATGTTATTTCTGTACCCAAAGTAATTAATATTTTTTAAATTAGAATACATACTATGTATTATAAAAGTGCAACATCGATTTTTCATTTATTGTTATTATCTGAAAGTAGTGCATTGTTAGTTTTCATCATGTAAAAAGTAAAGGATGAATAATGTTAAATAGGCCTACAAGTATTGTGTAATAAAGTAGCTAAAGTGAACATGTGAGATTTTGATTTAATTTCGTAGCGTTACTAAAATCATGAGTATTTATTTATACCTGAACCTAAATTATAGGGCTGTGCGCACTTAGTACTATATGTTTAAGTTGATAATTGAAATACATAAATTAAAGAGGTTGTACTAGTCAGCCTCAAAGAGGAGCTTGGTCCAGTGTTGCCACATTTAACCTTCCGGCCTTCCACTAGAGTTGACCATGATGACCCTAATCTTTGAGGTCACAGAAACATCAGTTGGGAAGTGCTTGTACGTTGATGATCATTTACTGTTCTGCTTGGCTAAAGCAACAGCAATGATCAAACATAAAATGTAAGGTGCTGTATTGGCCAAAAAGATGGCCTCTGCCAAAAGTGAGGAAGGCACCTGGACCTGATACTCATCATGAATGGTGTTCGGTTGCAGTATAAAACTGAAATCATATTTTTAGGTCTAACTTTCAACGGATACTTAACATGGAATGTGTATGTGGACAACTTGGCTGCAAAGTGCAGATTCTCACTTTATGCCATTTAATGATATCCAAAGTGGTTCTGCCCTCAAGAAAAATTATTATTGCATACATTTTTATATTAGATAATTTTTGTTAATTATGGGAAAAATTACAAAATCCTGATTACATGTCTTTAGTAATAATAACAACTGTAGAGCACAGTCAAACAATATATGCACAAAATTTGAAGCATTCGGATTTGGGTTACAATTCCTTTTACTCTGACACTCTGGTGGATTTTCATAATTGATTTCAATTTTCTGATCACTCTTTTGGGCCAGGGGTCCCAAAATTTAATATTTCTATATGTGCAGGCGTTAGTTAAAATTCACTTCAATTTGATACACAAATTAATTTTGTGATTTTTAATCAAAATTTTCACCCACTTTTGGACTTTCTTCAGAATTTTGATTCCTCACATTTTTGCCTCCCTATTTTTAGGGAGGGGAATCTAAAAAACAGTAGGGTTCTGTAAGGTAAAAGTATGGCATCTTTGTGAAGTTTTATGAAAATCCGTTCAAAAGTTATTGTGAATTTCCTTTGCTCGTTCAAAAATATAAGAAAAATGCTGCTGACAGAGGATAGTGGTGCAAATGTAACAGAATAAGAGTGTTCTATGCAATTTGTTCATTTGAATCTTCAGTAATAGTAACTTTGACAATACGTTTGCTGTGTGTGTGTGTGTGTGTGTGTGTGTGTGTGTGTGTGTGTGTGTGTGTGTGTGTGTGTGTGTGTGTGTGTGTGTGTGTGTGTGTATGTGTGTGTGTGTTATTCTGGAAGTTCATAGGCAAAGTTTATATATGTGGACACGCAACTATGAGGTTAATGTTTCAGAAGGTTTTGTGCCATATTTGAATTCCTGAACATTTAAAAATTCTCTTCCTTCATATGCTTTTTTATGTTATACTTATGTTATGTTTGTGTTTGCATTTAGATTACATAAAATTGAGGTGACTGTGTAAAGTCTATTTTTATTTTTTGTTAATTTCCAGCCAATTGAAAGAGAACCAGCAGTGTTTAAACCATTATCAATACCAAGAAAACTACAGAAGAAGTTACCATATAAAGATAAACCTAAGTTCACTACAAAGCCAAGCAGAATCAAGCGAGTAGCTGTGATTAGAGATGAACATGAATCTAAGGTAATGTATAGAATTATATAATAACATTAGTTTTTGTATCTGTAAGATATACATTCTATCTTATTAGTTTCTATAAGATATTGATTCCAATGTGTGCAACAGTTACAACTGAGTAAGGTTTTCAAAAACTTATGAAGTAGCATATAGTTATTTGAAGTTACGCAAGCTCACCAGAACTTTAATATAAAACAAAGTTGTGTGTGTGTGTGTGTGTGTGTGTGTGTGTGTGTGTATGTGTGTGTGTGCGCGTGCGCGTGCGTGTGCATTTGGTGTAAGCTTGGATGTTGAAATAGGCAGTTTACTGGATTGAAGCCTTCAATTTATGAGTCTACAGATATTTCAGTGTCATGGGTAGAACAGGATGAATTCTTTTAGTTACAGCTGCGATACAAAATAACTTATTGTACTGCAGCCTGTTCTGGGCTTGGCCAAGTCCCCAACTCTCTCTGTCCGTAGCTACCCTTTCCCAAATTCACAAATTGAGAAGATTTATTTTTACCTTTATAAGCTTCCTTCCAGCTATTCCATGCCCTTCTATTTTGGATTCATGCACCCTTTTCAGTAATCTGCTGTGTGGAGCCTTTGTAATCTGACTAATTTTGATGCTTTGAGGGAGGGGGCTTTTTGTATATTTGTCAGTTGACTGGCATGTGTACTTAAATACATACCCTCATTAATATTTTTTATTTATGAGATAACACATACATTAATAACTTTTTCAATGCTGGAAACATGCACTATGCAAGGTGCATGCAGTGTATACGGAGTGCTCCTGCAGTAAAGTGTCTATCACCACTACGAAGGGTACCATCAGGACCTGCATTAGTGAATAGCAGAGACACTGCTGTCTTTGTCAACCCCAGAAGTCAGCTGTAGTAGAGCATGGGTTGTCCATTGAAGGCCATATGATCCTGTTCGGGGACACCACGGTCCTATCTTCTACTCATTGGTACTTCACTTGGTTGCAGAAAAAGGCAATCAAAATCTACAAGCATGGCAGCCTCAGCATGAATAGGCACAAAGAAACTTTGAAACCAAGTCATTACTGTTTTCAGGTGTTGAGAAGTGCTAAATTCACCCTATCAGGATACAGTGCGATGTGATTTTCCTGCACAGTGCAGTATGTTTCCAGCATAAAAAAGTAATAAATGTGCCACTAGTTGTTTTGAACTGCCTTAACATAGACATAATACAAATTTGTTCCCACACCACTGAAAATGGCCATCATGGGGCGTAGCTGAAATGTCTGGCAGATTCATTGTCTACAATAGAGGTGGGCCGATAATACCTGTAACAGATATTTTGGAACGATATTTTTGTGGAATGGATATAACAGTGACTGAAAAGTTGAAATACCTGTTTCAATTCAGCGCTATCTGAAAACTGAAAAGTCGAAATACCCGTTCTGATTATTATTTGTGGCCTAGTGGTTTCGAGCCTATATCCATTCCTACGAAACTAATGAATAAACAAATAAATGAGTACACGAGTACAAAGCCCCTATTTCATGCTTAATACTTCATTCTGCGCATGTGCCGATTGCCATACAAGTATGAAACAAAGTAAAACAGCGAGGTTCAGAATATCTCTATGCCAAAGAGACAAAGCGGTTTTTAATAAATGAAAAAAATTCATACTGATGTTACATTTATTCTCATGTGTTATGCAGATATATAATACAGATTATAATAACAAATTATATATTATACTAGTCACCAACTTGGTAAATTTTGAAAAAGCAAATTATATTGTGTTATAACCCAGAGACTGACTGATAGGTTGTATAGTACTTTTTGGTAATGTGATTTCTGAGATGATTTTAACTTCACTGCACATCTCACGTAAATTAGTTTGACATTCTTTGTGCCACTACGTGCACTCTAAATTTCATTCCATGAGTTTTGCAACCGATTTGTCTAACCAAAATGGAATCAATAATTTAATATCCGTCAGTTTGTTTACTCCTAGTGAAAACTTAAATTAGTATTCCCAAAGGGAGATAGGCCTATAAATTCTCTTGTTTCTTATTTATTTTCTTTTAAACAGTAACAGCTTATTAAAGCCACAGTGTAAAGTAACACTGTTAATACTCTTAGTTTCAATTTATTTCTTATAAAAAATTATATAATACAGGTATATGTATAATACGTACATAATAACAGGTATTTGTACGTGTTATTTTTTTTGAACGGTTTCATTCGTACCTGTTATTTTCAAATACTAGTTTAGCACACCTCTGCTCATAAAGCAGTATATACTCATGATGATTTGTTTTGTTGATAATGTTTCTACCCCTGAGTTTAATGTGCCTGTTGCTTTTCTGCCACTGTTCATCTACTATGCAATGGACTTAATGAGTGTATGTGTATTTCCATTGTGATTAGTCCATAATTGATTATTATAATTCAACAACAAACGGTTGTTGAAGTGAGCATGATACGGATAAAAATGATAAATAAAATTGCGATTGTTTTACTGTCTCTGGTGTTTCAGTTTGTTTCTCCCATAAAAAATTGCAATAATTGTAGTCTGTATAATAATGTTTATAATTCTGTTCAGAATATTGTAAGAGAAAAAGATATGTTAGACTTTTAATTAATGTAAAACATATTGTTGAAACCTGCTGAGAGAAACAGGTTTAGCTTCAAAGCTTGTGTGATCACATTTACACATACTCATTGAAAACTGATATGATAATTTGTAATTTTGTGTTCTCCAGGTTGCATCAGTAATGAGGAAAATACGTATGATATATCAGCACAAACAACAAGAAGAGAGGCAGGCTGCTTTAGCTCGATTAAAAGAGCACAGAAAACAAGTTGAAGCAGAGAATGCACGGAAACAGAGTAAAGAAAAAGAACGAAAGAAGCAGTTTCACAGAGCCCAAAGTAAAAAGAACACCAAGAATAACAGTTTTTAAAATGTAATATAAAAAAACAAATAAAATGTGTTGTAAATATCAGTGTATTGAATGTACATATTGTAACTAAACGTAGACGGTAGTGATTTAAGTTAGTGTTTATATTTAAAATATTATTTGAAATATTAAAGGTCGTAGTGTTTGAAAATTGAAAATCACTAATTTTATAAAGTAATTAAAATGTAGCATTAGGTGTTATTAAAAGTGTGTTTACAATTGCAAAATTATAATTGTCTGAAAAGAATTCCTTTAGATAAAAAATAAAATAATTGCGTTAATATTATTTGAACACTAACGTTGCTTAAATTTAAAAATAAAGTGTACTAGCTGGTCGCTTGATGGTGGTGACCGTCTTGCTGATACTAGCAGCGAAACTCCTCCTCCAGGTTGATAGTCGTCTAAGTACGTAAAGTCTAGTAATGTCTGGACAATAGAATTAATAAAATACATTTCCACGTACCTGTTCGCGTTTTCTGGAAGTTCAGAAGTTCAATAACTCAATAAGCTGCCAAGACGGTTTACAAAACCAACTCACTTTATCTACAAGGTTAGGTTACCTTGTTTAATAATGGGCGCCACACAGGTTTATTTCAGGAAAATCCCGTGGAAAACCCATTAATAGAATCAAATAATAATTTTAAAAAGTTAAAATCGTGTTTATTGCCCTTATGGCAATGCAATTCAACAATATTTAATCGCAACTGAAAGTTGTTTTGATTCTTCTGAATGAATTATTTATCTGTTTTTTTAGAAATAAATTAAGTCAAGTTATGCTGCTAATAATGGGGTTTTATTTGTACTCTTGATAGTGAATTCAAACAAATATAATTAAAAGAATACATTGATGTACAATTGCAAATATTTTGTTACATACCCTATACAACTGGCTCAGAGCATACACAATAATTCTGGTTAAGTCCAGATACTCTTTACTTTGAACATTAATATTATTTATATCTCAGGCGTAAGTTCTTTGAAACACAAAAAAGAATGCTCATGCCTACACAATAGCTAATTATTTTCTGATATAATATAGACTAGTAATGCCTTTTAGTTTACTAATATAAAAATAAAACCTATTTTATAGGTTAGGCGTTCGTCACGCTTGATTCATGATTTACAAAGTTATATGGTGAGATCACTTATGACTAACATCCAACTTAAATAGGATTGACAAATCCATTAAATAAATTCAGACATGGTGTAATACAGAAAATGTTTCAGTGTTATGCGTCAGTACAGATTTGTTTATCAAAACATATAGGTTATTACACTCGGTGTAATAGAATAAATTGTCACCCTGTTACCTTTGTGTTTTTAATCTTTCGATTAAAATTCAATTAAACACATCAATGGTCGGATTGTAATGACCATTGTTATTCACTACACATGCACATGAACAGAGAACATTGGTCCGCTTCTGACTAAAAAGGACCTTATCTGATATTATTTAATTATTTCTTCTGTTCGTTATTTTCCTGCACTAAATAAAATAATACTGCACTTAGATGCACTGACTCTATGTAGAATGTCTTGTAGTTACTTTTTGTTGTTGCCGGAATGATTCCATCGATGCACTATTACAATGAAGCTATCAGTTAGTAGAAATTTTGATGAGACGAGCGTACTTGCCGCTCCGGTTGAACGTTAAAAAAGTGTCTAACGGTAATAAGCCGCTCTTCTTTATATACCCTATGGTTTGATCAGCCTTAGGCGATTGTTTTACTTATTAAGCTATTTTCTGATTGGCTTAGCCAGGCGTTACGAAAGTGACGTATTGTCTTTCCAACTGTCACTAATGGTTTTTTAACCGACTTTCGCCAGAATGATTGACAGCCGTCGTTGTTGTTAGTGTTGATAAACAGATTTCGTATTTATTATGTACAAATTATGCTAACGCCTGTCACGCACTTATTATAGTTGCGATCGGGGTCGTATCGCTATCAAATTAAAGGATATTTTTTCCTCTTCAATTTGATATAGTTTGAGACTGGTTTATTTACCCTTTCACTGACATTTTTTAATAAACAATGTTTAGGTATATCGCTTTGCGCTGTCGTCTGCTAATCAAAGCCGGCGATGGCTTTCTCTTATCAATATTGTTTGTGTTCCACATCGCGTTTTTTCACTTAAACGTTTATGTTAGAACACTATTATATCCGTCCTGATATTTATTTACTGAATATTATGATTAAACCTTAACTTATACATTGCTATGAACTATACTTACTCACTATGACATTTTGTTTCACATTATTTTGCTCCATGCTATTAATTAACAATTGAACTGTTAATTGTATAACACATTACTAATGCTTATCGCTATGTTTGGGTATAAAGATTGTTCAGTGTATGTGATTTACACTTCTAGTACTTTCTACTAATCACCTTACTGATGATTGTTTGTTTTAGGCATTGCTGAGGCATACCGTTTGTATCGGATTTAAGCCTTAATAATGTTTATTAGTTCACATTCGGTACCTTGATGAGGTAGCTTATTTATATAAGGTTCCCTCTTACAAACATTTTTTCTTGTCATAAGCACATTTGAGACTGTAATACAGCTTCAATCTTATATTGTGGCCATAGCTAATCTTAGTTCTTGGCATTAATAGTTACTAGTCATAGTTGGTTAATTCTCAGCCAAATGCTGATGCTGATATCACATTATTCAGATTCTTATTTAATTGTTGTTATTAACATGTCATATTCCATTTAAGTTATTCACTGACTCGCTTGACAGCTTAACGTGAATTTAATTTGTCCATTAGTTTGTGTCAGTTATAGTATGGTTGTAGTGTCAAGCAGTGTTTAGGTTTACTGCTTCTTGTGGCACTTCTTCTTCTTTCTTCTTCAATGGTTCCTCTCTTCTTGGCTACTCTTATCATTATATTATCTATTTACATTACCTTTACGTATTTATTAAATCTAAGGTCATATGTCTAGGTTATGTAACATCTGGTCATGTTACATATACTCCCCCTCAAAATTGATAATTTGAGAGAAAATTTGATTTTTTGATAAAATTATCATTTCATTTCAGTTTTTTAGTATATTACTACTGTTTTTTGCCTTGTACTCTTTACATTGACCTTTAACATACTATCAGTGTGTTACACTAGGTTGAGTTCTTGGCTAGTGATATAATTCTTAGCTTACTAGTATTTTTTCAAGTTTCTCACATTTTAAGTCATTTAATTACAATAGATTTCACTACTTAAATTAACAATTTCCTGTCTTATATACACTTTTCTTTCTCATTACATATCTTTACTTTTGTGATTATCTCAATGGTTCTTTCATTTTTTACCTCACAGATTCTTTAATAATAGTCCTTGATACATTACTATATAATTCCCTAACATTTGTAGTGGGTTCGGAATCAGAGTGGCTCACTGTGGCATACATTCTCTGCCGTTCCTCATTACACACACTCAGAATCAGAGGCATCCTGATCTCTGTCTGAGACAAAATAAAAATTGCACATAGCAATAGTTGCACTATCACAACACATAAAATATAACATATCATTCATTTTTCAATAATATAACATATTCAATATAATATTCAAGGTATTAGAGGTTTCATTTGTATCACATTTCCTTCTTTTATACTTTCTAACATACTTCCTTTTCACAGGTAATCATTTCTTTTCAGACTTGACATTCTCGGCCATGCTTTTTATTAGCCGTATTGTTACCTTTTTATACTAGTTGACAATTTGCTTTGGTTTACTTGAGTATTCTTAAAATTACACACTTACATTGATCCTTATATAATTATGCAGTTGTTTCTTACATATAGAGTCTACAATATTTCATTCTTACAATAGTTTACAAGTTTTTCTCTCGTCAATAATTTACACTTATCCTGAATTATCAGGGTTTACAGTATTCATATACTAATTGTTTTTGTTAGATGTTCTCTGACATATCTTGTCACATACAATATTTGGTAATTAAATAACATTTTTCTTTCTCTTCATTCCACAATAATAATAGCCATCTTTATAATTAACTTTCTTTGGTATTCTGCCTCTCTACTCCTTCAAGTGTCTGATAATTTACACTTATTCTGGATGATTTTATATAATATCTTAGTTTTGTGAGAGGTATACAATATTCCTTTGATAAACATTTTTCTTTCTCTTCCTTAAGTATAGCATAGTAATTTTAATTATAAAATAGTAGTATTTCTTCTTTAAATTAATCTAACATAGGAGTATTAGAGTAATTTTATGTCATTATCCTAGGTATATTTTTGTTATATGCCACTTTTGGTTCTCTATGATATAATATATATCTTTCTTCTCATTAAATTATTTGGTTTACAATACACATTTTCCTACCATTTAATATGATACATCTGGCTCTTATTTAATAGGTAACGAATAGTTTGGCCTATATACTAATACTACACACTTTTTATAACACAATATGGCAAATAGGTTTGTTATAGGTAATTAGTCACTTTCAATATCTTAGGCATAATACATGATCCTTCTAATCACTAATTGAATCCGTTTATGGTAGTTACTTTTAAAATTTCTTATACACTAAATATGCCGGTGGTAAATGTTGTATACCACTATAATTTATCCGTTGTTAATACTAATCACATTTATGGTCTACATATTTGGGGTTATATTGTGCTTTTCCACTCTATTGGGTTCATTGTTTGGGACAATTACGTTTCACAGGTATCTTTTTTCATAGCGGTCTCTAGTACTACATGTTTGTGGTATTTGGCACCCTGTAATAACCTCTCATAATAGATTTCCTTAATTATAGTATTTCTTCAACGACGTTTGGTTGTAGGTACCTTTGACCTTTTTATTCATTATATCAGTAAGTTCATATGTATTATTTTCATGGTCCTTTGTTATAGTATACGGGCCGATGTATAGTACTAGTAGTTTCTTTGTGATGCCCTCCATTGTGCTGGGCAACTCCCTATTTTTCAGCAGCACCTGATCTCCTAAGTTATACTTTATTACTCGGGTTGGCGCTTGCTGTTTATATTTTCTTTTGCGTTGTTCCAATTTCTCCATGATCGTGTCGTGGTATTGGATCCTATTAAATTGATACTCTGGGCTCTGAGGAAACTTAATTATGTCACTAATCTCTCTGGGTGGAGGCTTCTCGAACATGGCATTATACGGAGTGGTGTCAATTGACTGGTGGTATGCTAAATTAATAAAATCTTCCGTAGCTGGGATGTATCCACTCCATTTTCTTTGTTGACTGGAACAGTAGGTCCTAAGAATCCGTCCGACCTCTCTTAACACTCTTTCTGATGGATTGCTGCTGGGATGGTACACTGCAGTTTTATATGTTTTTACTCCATGTTCCAGCAGTGTGTCCTTCCATCTCCGTCCTTTGAATTGGGTACCATGGTCCGTTATTATGGTCTTCGGACAGCCCACTTCAGGTATGTAATTGAGTGTTATTATGTTGAGTATCTTGTTGGTGGTTGCGCGATTCATTGGGTACAGTTTGACATACTTAGTATAATGGTCGAAAATGATTAACAAATATTTGTACTGTCGTCGACCTCCACTTCTGGGAAATGGACCACAGATGTCCACAAAAACTTTCTCTAGTTTGGCCGAAGAGGTTATGGGAATCATCTGCCCCTCCTTCCTTTCGTTGGTGCATTTCACCATCTGGCATATCTGACAAGTTTTAATATATCTCCTCACCCTTCTGTTTATGTCCTTTATGTACATGTGCTCCTCCAACACCTTTATCACTTTAACAGCACCCATGTGCCCATAACGAACATGGTAGTCCGTTATGATGTCCTTCTCTATTGTTTTAGGTATTACTAATTTCCAGACATTATAGTGACATTTAGTTTTAACAAATAATACATTATTAAAAATACAGTAATAAGGGGTTATTCGTTCATCTTGACCATCCAATCTTTCGAAAATTTGTGCTAATTTATTGTCTTGTTTTTGGTGTAATTCTACCTCCTTGATAACACCTAACTATGTACGGCTCTTCAAGATGTTGTAAACCTTGGCTATTGTTTCTTTCTCACCTTCGTAAGTTTGGTTGGTGATGTTCACTCGTGACAGTATGTCAGCTGCTATGTTCTTCTTTCCAGGGACGTGCTCCCAACTGATGTTGTACTCCTGTAAGACTAAGGTCCACCTTGCTAAACGACCATGGCTCAGCTTGCAGTTCTTTAAAAAGGATATGGACTTGTGATCCGTCCGAACAGTAACAGAATATCCCAGTATGTAGGTGCGGAATTTCCCGCATGCAAATACTACGCTTGTGATATATCGTTTTATTGATATTTATATTTCTTGATAATAGGTTACTGTTCACTATTTATTAACTGAATTCTTCGAGCGCCATCTTGTTACCAACTACGTATGAAAAAATATACGTACTTACCGTTTTTCTTGGGTCCTCGGGTTCTTTTTGGCGAACAGGAGATCAGAATGGTTTATTTGCAATAACTAATTTAATTCACATTTAACTATCCAGATCAATATTATTTTATTAGATTCTCAAAAAGAAACACCATTAAGTTATAAATTTTTCGGTCAAAATACAAAATTTCTTTTCTCCCTTATACCTATTAACTTTCGTAATTTAAGTATGTTTAAGTATTCGTAAAAATGATCATTTTGCTTAAGCAGTTTTCAAACTAAGATATAACATAAATACAGACAATTCTCTACAACTAAGACATAACGAAAACCAGCGCTTACACACACACACACATAACCATTCCCCGATTTTAAGAGCTCATAATTAGAAAGTGTTAAAATTTTGAATATTAAACCATAGTTGAAGATTTGTGTTTTCTTTATATTATTGTAGGTTACTTAGCTGATTTTTAAGTCCAGAAGAAGTCATGATTTTTTAAGTCCACGCACACGCGTTTGTTTTAATTAACACTCAGTTTTATATTTCCACCACTGTCATCATTCCAAGAAAACTGTTCCTTTTACTCGATTTAGATATGCTTTAAGTTACATTTGGTTGTTTTTTCGGTCTTCACATTTTAGGTACGGGCCCGCGCTTACTGCCGAAACTTTTAATAGCTACCACTCGCGAGTGGTGATGAGATGATACTGGGGTGAGAAATAGGCGCTATTTTGTGAAGCAACTGTTGTTCTTCAATTCTGATTGGTGTACATTTTGTATTCGTTCGCCAGTGGTCTGTTTTTGGCTTGTTGACAGAACTGGTGACACACATCGTTATATAATTTGCTGACGCAACACATCGCCTGATGTCTGGTTGTGTAACGTGTTTACTGTTACATAACGTGTTCGTCATTGTCCTTGAACTGAGTTTGGTACAGTTGCCGGTTATTAAAACTGTTTATATGAATATTGTTGAATCATATGGTCTTCACCGTCTCAAACAATGCTGCCATCGTCTCGATCGCTCCAAATAAGAAATTTACCGTTCGGTCATAACATCTTTATTCTATCACTCGACAAGTTATTTATTATTAAAAAATACAAATCCTGTTATTACCCCAGGTATGCCCAAAAATGCCCCGCTACAATACCCCCTCAATGAGATATTTTATGCCGAAGCATAAAAAATCTCATTGATACATTCATACTTGCTAGAGGGATCAGCCAGGATATGTCGCCACAACCCCCTTTACGGTTTACAAAAATATAATCAACTCACCCTTGGTCTGGTGACTGTGACCGCATCTGCATGACAATACTGGACTTCTCTCGCGAGATCCCAACACCGTAGAGTCAGACAGATACTCAACGCCCCTGCTCTGACGCGCAGGCCAGCTCAGGTCCGCCGCCACAGCATCACCAAACACTGAAACAACAAATCAAAATATTAAATAGTGGCCTTATACAACACCATATCCCCAACTGATCTGTTCCCCCCTAGCGGTGCTGGTTTGCGCTAAGAAGCACTGGTTTTGTTTTTACTCACTTATTACTAACAGGTATATATCCGAATACCTAACATAACTTAACATAAGAAAACACAGTACATTAATAATTCATTTTAAAATAAACAACTTACAATTAAAATGTTACACCCTTTACATCATTAAATTAGCATATAAAATCAAAAAATTACTTTTAAACTTGCTTTACTCTTATTAATTCGTTTCTCAAAATTACAAAAATTTTTTTTTTTTTTTTTTTTTTTTTTTTTTTTTTTTTTTTTTTTTTCTGGCCATCATTATTCCATTTCATTACTTTGGGTGATTCTACGTTATTCATTATTTCATTATACTTTACTTCATCCATTTGGCATTTACTCATAATCTTACCCCTTTTATTACTCTAATGCTCCCTTACAAAATCTTTAACTAGTATGACACCCCACTATCAAAATTTTACTAACCCTTCTCTACCTCTAACTACTTACTATTTTAACTCCAATCGCCACCTTCTACTCTTATATAAAAAAAATACTCACTAACCCTTTGTACATAGGATACGTGTTTCCTTCCCAAAACTCATTCCCTTATGTTGGTCCCTGGACTCACCCTAGGTAACCCTTTCCGGCGCCAATCGGTCCCTATCCTGTCCCAACCCTTGTTGCGGACTCCCCAAATACACTACCACTACTACAAAATTGCCATCCCCAAAAAATCTCAATCTCATAACCTCACTACAATTACAACAAATTAACATCAACAAATAAACAATATATCGCTCCAAACTCTACATAAAATCTCCATTTCTACTGTGTCTCCACTTATTTCTCAAAATTCTATAACATACATTAACTCAAAACAACATTGCATTATTTTCATTTCCACTATTACTTTAACTTTTACTTCGATTTGGACAAATCTATGTCCCACAAAATTCAACTTGAACTGATTCAAACATTTTATTCAACTAATTACTATCACCCATTTCTATCTTTTACAACCCATTGAAAATTTTAAATTTACAACTATTTTTCATTTTATTTTAAAATCTATAAACACATTGAAAACATAATATTATATTTTTATAATACTTATTCCTAACATACTAATGCAATCAACACACTAAGACATAATAACACAATATAAGAAGTATTTAGTGCATCTATTTTTTAAATTCAAACAAAATTATTGAGTAGCAAATCATCATTATTAATTAAAATATATCAAATTTTTAATACGTTATCCCCTTGGATAACCTCCCAGCCACACACACTATTTCAGATTATGTAAGACTGTGGCGCCTTTTCGCTTCCACAGAGACTGTATATTTTGGAGCAGGGTTTTACCTCTCCGTGTCTCTGCTTCCGCTGTTAAGTTTAAAATTGTTGAACATCAACATGTTCTCGTTAATAATTATACACCCTTAAACGGATCTACCACCTGGCTCTGCTGTTCCTTCTCGAACAGAGTGGCAGCCGCTGTTCCAATAGTTTGGTGATTCCCCTTTTATTACCCCCCATCAATTTCAAAATGCACCTTTACAACGATAACAGCTATGGCCAGTTAAGGCAGCGCGCAATCGTAATGTGCCCCAACCATAGCTGTTAAAGCTAAACCAATTCCACGGTCAGGGTTCGGTGAGGCCGTGACCGCCCGAAAATTTGGGGAATCACAAGTAAAATTAAATTTACGAATTTATATTTAAATGACAATATTAATGTAGATGGGGTTTTAACCCACTTTATATGGAAGCTTAACCATTATTAACCTAAAATATTAAATACAAAATCTACAACCTTCCACCATAGCAGTTCCACACTACACTGTTATAATACATCACCTAACACAATACACAAATGGCAATCAACCTGGATTCTTAGTATACATCAAACAAACAATTCTCTTTTAATAATTTATATAAAAATTTATAAACATTATTATTTAAAATTTTCATTAACTGTTTTTATTTATCATCATTATTGACTTATCCTGTGTTGCAATCAGCTTTTCAAAATTGCTTAAAATTTATTATTAACATATATTTTTAATCATTATGTTCCACCAAATTCCACAAAATAAACCATTCATTTATTTACTATTTAATTATTATTAAATCAAAATCTCATCACACAATTTAATTACCTTATAAATTCAAACACATAACATTCAATCACAATATCTAAAGATCTCAAATTATTTACTTCAATTTATTATTAAAATTGAATATTCATTTGATTATTAAAATAACATATTTCAATTATTATCAACATTCTACAAATCATTAACTATTGTCTTCATAATTATCTTGTTATTTAATTACAGTGCAAAAATATTAATAATATTATTATTATTAATACAACATTTTCTAAAACATATACACATTACTTTTCTAACATTTCACAATACACACAAATGAATTCAATATTATTTACAAAATATGCGTCAAAACTGTTCAAGTGTATCTCACTTCAGATGTCCAAATCAGCAAGGTCATTACCAATAATTTACAATATTTAAAAATGTCCCAACACTGATCTTTTCGCTCATCCTCCATCGTCATATATATATCTAACATATTTGTAACATTCATCATTTTTATCAACACACAAATTATTATAATGGTTACTATCATAATAATCCATCAATTCTATTTCATCCATTGTACCACTATAAATCTTGTCACCATAGGTTAGGATTGTCCAGTCTATATCAGTGTTATTTGTTAACGTCAGGTAAATTATTTTCTCATTTTTGTATTCCTCAACTACTACGTCAGGTAAGTCATTATAGTCAGGTAAGATATTATCAAAATTATTCTCTGTCTCTCTTTCTAGTATTTTTCTCAATTCATCATACTTTCTTTCTAACTTATATATTTCTATTTCATTCTCAACATATAACTCTCTTTCTTCATAGCACCACATCACACTCTCACAATTATTACGGACAGAGGGTACAACATTATACAACATTACTTCATTTAACAATAAGGGTCTCTTGCCCTGAAAAAACAACATTAAATCATCATCATCATTATAAACAATAAGGGGAAAATTTGCCCTCTGTCCCCATTCAATTACTACATTATTCTTCCACTCTCTTTCTATTTCATAAACACTCATTAACATTTCATTATCGCATTCTAAAACTTCATCAGCACTATTTGTTATTATATTTTCATCATTATTCTTCACCCCCACTATACTCTCAAAATTGTCTACTATTTCGTCATTTTTACATTTTGTCTTACTTAAAACATTGTTACCTAATTTCTCGAACTTCTGTTCTAACTTATTTAAACCGTTTCTTATTATTTCGTGAGTGCTTTCTAAATGTTTATTCATTTCTTGTATTTCATGTTTCAACTCTCTATTCTGATTTTTTAATAACTCTTCAAAACTATTCTTTTGAATATCGAACTTCTCATTTATACTACTATTTAACTTTACACTCTGGTTCTCTATCATTGTTTGTATTGCTTTAAACATTTCATACGTATCGTCATTTTTTTTATTTTGGATAGGTGTCGATTGATATTCGACATCTTTCATTATTTTTGATTCGGTCAACTGACTCTCTACATTATCATTCGTTTGAACTCCCGAATCGGTACTAAACTGACTGTCAGATAAGCTGACAGTACTATTATCTGCCATTTTTCTTAAAACTCTTTATATATATATTTCTTTATTAAAATCCTATTATATGTAACATATATTTATTGAAAAATATTCTACTCACCCATATTAAACATAACCTCTTACGTCTCATTTACGTACATACGCAAATATGAATTCCAAACAACCATTCTGTTCTCCCAAGTAGGCCGTATTTTATATAAAATTCCTTTATATAAATCGTCCCTACGTTCGGAAGCCAAATGTGATATATCGTTTTATTGATATTTATATTTCTTGATAATAGGTTACTGTTCACTATTTATTAACTGAATTCTTCGAGCGCCATCTTGTTACCAACTACGTATGAAAAAATATACGTACTTACCGTTTTTCTTGGGTCCTCGGGTTCTTTTTGGCGAACAGGAGATCAGAATGGTTTATTTGCAATAACTAATTTAATTCACATTTAACTATCCAGATCAATATTATTTTATTAGATTCTCAAAAAGAAACACCATTAAGTTATAAATTTTTCGGTCAAAATACAAAATTTCTTTTCTCCCTTATACCTATTAACTTTCGTAATTTAAGTATGTTTAAGTATTCGTAAAAATGATCATTTTGCTTAAGCAGTTTTCAAACTAAGATATAACATAAATACAGACAATTCTCTACAACTAAGACATAACGAAAACCAGCGCTTACACACACACACACATAACCATTCCCCGATTTTAAGAGCTCATAATTAGAAAGTGTTAAAATTTTGAATATTAAACCATAGTTGAAGATTTGTGTTTTCTTTATATTATTGTAGGTTACTTAGCTGATTTTTAAGTCCAGAAGAAGTCATGATTTTTTAAGTCCACGCACACGCGTTTGTTTTAATTAACACTCAGTTTTATATTTCCACCACTGTCATCATTCCAAGAAAACTGTTCCTTTTACTCGATTTAGATATGCTTTAAGTTACATTTGGTTGTTTTTTCGGTCTTCACATTTTAGGTACGGGCCCGCGCTTACTGCCGAAACTTTTAATAGCTACCACTCGCGAGTGGTGATGAGATGATACTGGGGTGAGAAATAGGCGCTATTTTGTGAAGCAACTGTTGTTCTTCAATTCTGATTGGTGTACATTTTGTATTCGTTCGCCAGTGGTCTGTTTTTGGCTTGTTGACAGAACTGGTGACACATCGTTATATAATTTGCTGACGCAACACATCGCCTGATGTCTGGTTGTGTAACGTGTTTACTGTTACATAACGTGTTCGTCATTGTCCTTGAACTGAGTTTGGTACAGTTGCCGGTTATTAAAACTGTTTATATGAATATTGTTGAATCATATGGTCTTCACCGTCTCAAACAATGCTGCCATCGTCTCGATCGCTCCAAATAAGAAATTTACCGTTCGGTCATAACATCTTTATTCTATCACTCGACAAGTTATTTATTATTAAAAAATACAAATCCTGTTATTACCCCAGGTATGCCCAAAAATGCCCCGCTACAATACCCCCTCAATG